>VDFB02000008.1:68465391-69023164 GCA_007258455.2 Sequoia sempervirens
TTATCCTATTTTTGTTAAGATTTTTTTATATGAATATTGATATTTTCTCTTTGAAAACCAATAATTGATATTAGAGTGGGCTGCTTGGTTTTTTTAATAAGAGTGTGATTTGTTAGGTAGGGGAGAGAGAAAATATAGTAGTGCCAAGAACAAAGTTCTACAATTGAATAGTAGAATTGTGAAGAGAGTAGAATACTCTTTTAGAGTATTGTCTTATATAAAGGTCATCAAATTCAATCATTGTGAAGAAAAGATAAGTATATTGTTTTCTTCACTTTTTTTATTTCAAGATATGGCTAGTAGTAGTAGTTTAATTTTTTCATAGCTGCAATATATTTTCTTAAAGAGGAAAACCATGACTTTTGAAGTTTTAAAATCATATTGGACATCATCTTATGTGTTGGGCACTATCATATGTGTCAATTATCCCTAATTATTATAAACTATTTTATCGAATCTGTATGTTATCAATAAATTAAAAACTCTTTTGTAGCAATAATTTGAGTGTCTTTTATTATGTTATAATATTTTTTTTTAAGAAAAAGGCTAGAAGCCTATATTTATATTAATATTATAAGTAGATAATTAAATATAAGCCAAAATTGGCGATGATAACCATAAAAATTTGTATGTCATGGACTGAAGAAAGTTAAAATTCTGAACTAAATCCATAACATTGTCTTGTCAAAGTCGGTGAGTTCATACTTTTCCTAACCTAAGTTGAGAGGATCTAGAGTTTCCTAACCTCCCAACCACCCGACTTCTTTGTTTTCGGAGGTTATCTAAGTTTTAGAACACCTTATATCACTAACTCCTCTATTTATAAGTTCAAAGGTTCTAAAACAACCCGACTCTTCTTTGTCGGTCTATCGGTGGGTCTCAAAACTTCACAACCTCCAACCAAATGTTCTCAAGTTTGGATTTATGGAAACTTCGCAACATATCCTTATAACACCAACTCCTCTATTTATAAGTTTGAAGGTTCTAAAAATGCTCGACTCTTCTTTGTTGGTCCATCGGTGGTTCTCAAAACTTCACAACCTTCGACCAGATGTTCTCAAGTTTGGATTTCTGGTGACTTCGCGACATAGAAGCTCTTATTGGTTTAAATACTTGTTGCAGATGTTCTCTCTCAAGGCACCCTAAGAAGGGTATCTCCCATGGCCGAACTGGAACAGGTACTTTGTTGTTTCGTGGCCAGAATTCCAGACTGTTACTGGTACTCTATGGTTTCTCAACTTATTATTTCCACTATATTTGGAAAAAAAATTAATTTATCATCATTCTCCATGAAATATACCTCTTCCTTTTCACACCCCAAATTGGCCAAATAGTCTGTAAGCATGTTTCCCTCCTGATACGTATGTGATATCTGATAAGAATCAAATTCATCTAATCTTCCATACATTTTGCATTACATATTTTATATGCCAATTGAAACATTTCCTTTCTTTGCATGCATTTACAATTATCAAGGAGTCACCTTCTATTCGGATATCATTGATTTGGAGTTGTCTTGTAAGTTGCAAACCATAAAGAATAGTCATTGACTCTGCCATGCTATTTGTTCCTAAATCTAGCTGCTTTCACAATTCCCTGAACAAATCCCTAATACATACCCCTGCCCCTGAAATACCTAGGTTCCCTTGGATGCTCTATCAAAATTCAACTTATAGAAACCTAACATTGGTGGGCACCATTTAATTATACTCCTATCCACCTTTGCCTTATAAGGCTGCTTCAAACTTCCTTTAAAAGGAAAACTTATACCCTGCAAATTCTTTAAAACATTATTATCCCATGATGTAAACATAGAGCCAACATTCTTGTGATCTTTAACCCAAGCATTTACTGCCTCTATGACTGATTTTTCAATAATTGCATGAACAATTTGGTTTGTAGCTGAAACTTTTCTGAAAATGTGCTTGTTTCGCTCCCACCAAATAGACCATGTCACTGCTGCTGGGATCAAATACCAAATGCATGCAAAAAAGGAGGTTTTATATAGCACTGACCAAGAATAAAAAAGGTCCCATATTGAGTTTGTCAGTGGAACGGAGAAACTCATTTTTGTAATACAAATAACCAACAACTTTGAGCAAAGGGGCATTTCAAAAACAAGTGATCAAGATCTTCCAAATCTTGGCCACATAAAACACAATTAAAGGGATCTACAATTCCTAGCTTTGCAAGTTGATCACTTGTGAGCACTCTTTTTCTCAACACAAGCCATGTAAAGCTAACCGCTTTTGGTAAAACCACACTATTCCAATAGAATGAATAAGCCCCCTGAGTCTAACCTTGATCACCTTTGTTAAGAATCACTTTTTAGCCCTGCTTGATTGTATAACATCCATTCTTGGATGGAACCCATATTATACAATCAACTTTCCCTGTTATGAATACTATTCTTCCACCCAAAATCTGATGTAGAAGTTACTTTTGTTCTTTTGCTATGTGAGTGCAAGAAAAATCTTACCAACTCACCCTTCCTGGTGAAGCCTCCACTGAACTAACATAGTCAATTAACCTAGGCCCCCACAACTGAGAAAAAACTGAGATAGCTGACTGCAACTCTTGACAATCTCTCAATGGCAGATGCCCATTCCAAGAATCATCCCAAAAATTAACTTCATGACCCTTGTTAACTTCCCAAGAAATATATGATGTGACCACTTGTCTACATGACAACATGAAATTCCACATGGTAGACCCTTCAAGAGGATTATAAATTGTAAAGATTCTTGTTGGATTTTGATTGTCTAGATACTTTTCCCACATCAATGCACACCATTTCGAATCTGCCTTAGCATACATTTTCCAAATCAGCTTTCCCCCAAAGGCCATATTACGCTTGGAAATATTGTGTAGTCCCACTCCACCTCTAAGTTTTTCCAATATGTTATAATATTTTATCCTATTTTTTGTTAAGATATTTTATACGACTATGATATTTTTTCTCTAAAAACCAATAATTGATACTAGAGTCAGTTGCTTGGTTTTTTTTAATAAGAGTGTGACTTTTTAGGTAGGGGAGAGAGAAGATATAGCAATGCCAAGAACAAAGTTCTACAATTGAATAGTAGAATTGTGAAGAGATTATAATACTCTTTTAGAGTATTGTCTTATCTAAAGGTCATCAAACTCAGTCATTGTGAAGAAAATATTTAGTATATTATTTTCTTCACTTCTTTTATTTCAAGATATGGCTAGTAGTAGTAGCAATTTATTTTTTTCATAACCACAATATATTTTCTTAAAGAGGAAAACCATGACTTTTGAAGTTTTAAAATTGAAGATGTTTATTTCTCAAGTTTTGTGGGATTTACCTAAAAGTGGTTACTTAGAACATGTATATGTAAAATCTCTTGCCACCTAGACTCAAACACAATAAGATTAACTAGATGAGAACAAAAAGATAGATTCTAAAGCCATCTTCATTATTGATGTAGTACAAGATTCAATTTTCATATGAATTATTATAAGAACCAAATAAAAATAATCATGGGATATGAACTATATAAATTTATTTTAGGGAACAAAAAGGGTAAAAAATCATTAAAATTCAAACTTAGAAAAGACTTTGAAAGTTTTTAATTTATGCAAGAGTTTTTTACTCAAGTGATGGGACTAGTAAATCAAATTAAATCTTATAGAGAGAACTTGACAAATTATTAAAATTTTGAGAAAATTTGAGATGCTTTCCTTCACATTTTGATCCTATTGTGGTAGTTATTAAAAAATCTAAGGATTTAACTCTAATATTAGTAAACGAGCTTATTGGAAATCTTCAAACTCATAAGAAAAGGATGACTGGACAACTAAAAAATATATCAAACAAGTGTTTTAATCAAAGCTTAGTATTTTAAAGAATAAGAGAAAAGAATAAAAAGGATCAAAATTTAAGGGCACAAATAATTTAGAGGAATAACACATGTAAGAAGAGAAAGTAGCTATGAATGATGAAAAGGCTACAAAAATAGAGGAAGAACATGTGGCAATAATGAAAAAGGAAAGAAAAAACCCTTACAAATCAAAATACATTGTTATTTTGGTTGAAAATGAACATTATAAGCATGATTGTTGGAAAAAAAACATAAGAATTGTGTTACTTTTTCTAAAGAGAAAGGATAACACAATAACTTACTTTTAGCATGTGATGTTACAAAATATTTTAAAAAAAATTCATGGCTTTTGGATAGTGGTTTCATAAGTCATATGACGAGCAATAAAAACATCTTTGTAAATATGGATGAATTTATCAAAACACAAGTAAAATTTGGAGATGATAAATAAATTGAGGTTATGGGCAAAGGAACCATTGTAATCAAGATAAAGAAGGTGCAATAAAATGCATTCATAATGTTTTATATGTGCCATGAATAGCTTAATCTATATAATGTAGGACAACTTATTGAAAAGGGATATTTTTCTATTTTTCAAAATAATGACTGTGTTATCTATGATAAAAAATGATAGCAATAAGATTGTAGCAAAATGTTTTATATGTGTCATGAATAGCTTAATCTATAGATAAATTTTTGACTTGGACTTGTATATGGATAAAATCAAGCTTTGAATTCTTCCTTAAATGATGAATCATGTTATGGTACATGAGGTACAAAAAACTACACTTTTGAGGGTTAAAACTACTTTTTCAAAAGAAAATGGCAAAAGGATTACAATATTTTAAATAAGATGAAAGGATTACTTTATATTATATAATATGACCAAGTATGTGAGGGTTGTATTATTAGTAAACAAAAATAACAAAAATGGGTATATTTTATTAAATAAAAGTCATAAACCTTTTGCATATTTAAGAAAATTAAAGCTTATTTAATAAAACAAAGTTATTATTCCTTGAAGACTCTACATATAAATAGAGGGGGGGTTTCTATATTCACCCTTTGTTTATCAATAGAAAATTTTGGGGTTGCTATATGTTTTCTAGTAGTAACTTGCTCCTTCAATAGTACATGTATGTTCCTTAGTAAGTAGCCATATTGTACCTACATCACTACAACATCAATGAGAGTTTTTATGTATTATTCAAATATCCTTGTTCTCTTGTATTTTTATCTCATAAGCCTCTTCAAATGCTCAAATTCATGAGTTGGAAACTCATATCTATTTGAATCATCCTTGCAATAATATTGAAATATTTGATCGTTCAAATTCAAACCACTATGAAAAGGTTCAATATCCAATGAGTCATACACATCATCATCCAATTGGTTAATATCGTCCTTGTAGTACTCACCACCTCTTTCATCATTTGGAAACTCCTCATCTTAGTTTATTGAAAGGGAAATAACACAATTTGAAGTCCCATGTGGAAGAAAATAAGAATTACACCATAACATCATTTCTTGAAAGTTCACATGTTCATTCCTCAATGGATCTAGTGTTCCCTATCTTGTTGCCTAAATCTGAATTGCTCTGAGGCAACCTATCTATCATTTTGTGGATCTTAGACTAGTCAATATCATATGACCTATCATGGGACCTCTACCCTTCATTAAGATGAGTTTCTACACCTTGAGGTGGCATCCCCTTCTCATTTAATTCTACTTTATACAATAGATCTTTATCAAGCTTGTCTTTAGTTGAAAGTGGCCTATTTATGGAAACCCTATCTAGTTGTAATAATTTTGTATCAAACCTTTTTATTTTTATTGCATTCCTTATGTTACTTTCAGTATTATTAATGGATCTAGCATAGGATTCCTTGAGTGTTTAAGGATTTATCTCTCAAATAATACCCAATTTTTAGTCCAATGCACCACAATAAAATACGAGACACATCGATTCATTTGGCTTAATGTGTTGAGGTACCTTTCTCATGGTGAGAATGAACCTAGTATTAAAATCCACTAGATTTCTATTGTTTCTCTTCTTGATAGTGATAATCTCATATATATATATATATATATATATAACTTGGGATCAATCCCCATAATACACTTTGAATACACTCATGAACTCCTCCCAAGAATCATTATTACTGTTAAGAAGGTTTCTATACCACTCTCTATCACTTTCCTTTAGAGAATACATGAATAAATTAATCATCGCATATACTCATGAATGATGATGATGAAATACCTCAAGTGCTCTTCCCTAGTTGGTGCACTATTTCACTAAAACTTTATAATTTACCATCTAATTTCACTAGGGATTAGGTTAGGGTAATTTGGAATCCTAAGTAAATCTAATTACATATATCTTTCAATAGCAAGTGGCTTCTTGAAAGGATAAAACCTTTAAGCATTTCTTCATGGTGACTACACATTATTTGGCACATTACCCCAAATGAATTTGTTGACATGACGAATGGTAATGTTAGCTATTTGTTTTTTTTTATATCTTATTATTGTTGAATATTGTTAACATGTTGATTTTGATTTAGCCTATGATCATTCCTAGCCAACTAGGCCTATTATAAAGCTCTTTAGGCTTCAATCTCTCTATATTTCCTTAAATTGATCAATTAGACCAAGTCTTTCATCTATTTCTTTCTCCATCTCCTCAATTTTAGACTATTTTCCCAAGGCTGGCATCATAAAAATACATCTCATAAACCCTTTTAGTGTCTAAATAAATATCCTGGGGAGAAGGAAATGGAATGTCTCCTGAATTTATTACGCATGGGGGTGGGATCAACTTCTTGCTCACATTTTCAACATGGAGATCCCAAAAAAATTTTGCACCTCGATGTAACCTTGATGGTAAAGTATCTTGCAAGCAACTAATATGTTCCTTTGTTGTTTCATTTATAATATTCTAACCATGTGTTGTTTCATCATAAAAATTTTTTTACCAATAGTTGTATCATTTCTTTCTTTTTATTTATAATCTAAGTTGATGTGATTTTTTTGGTTGTTCTTGACATGCTTTTAGAAAATTTATCAAAAATGTAATTGATGAGAGCCACACCGCTCGAAACCCACACAAATCACAACAATAGATACCAACACAGAAGATGCAAGACAAAAAAATAACTCACTTTCAATTATTTTCAGGAAATGAAATTATAGATTCAAAACTTACATGCTATAGCCTCATGGGCTTGATTCATTACAACAAAATCCACTCTGAAAATAAAATATATTATTCAGAGCCACAATTTGCACTCCTGGAGCCACCTACAACCCCCCACTTAACCCTTTTTTATTTTTACCTTAATAACCACCCTAGAATGTTCTAGAAAATTCCAATTTCCCTTTTGTTTTGGCACCAAAAGTCTCGCCGTTTGATTTCTAGCCTAGGAAGAAATTTTTAATGAAATTCAATTTTTAGAGGGGCAACTTTGCAGGGCCATAACTTTTGATCTAGGTGTTTGATTTGCTATTATTGCATATCGTTGGAAAGCTCTCAAAGAGATCTACATCACTCATCAACTTTTTGAGCTGTTTCAAGGCCTCTAAAGTCTTCATATCTGATTTTGAAGCTGCATTAGAGAAATTTTCCGGGACGAAAACTTTAATATCTCCCAAATCGTGCAGGGTATTGAGACAATTCTTTCGCGAACGAAAATATTTTTCAGTTCTACTCCTTGGGGTAAATTTTCAAGTCCATATGAGCCCGTTTAGGTCGACTTACTAAAAGTAATAAGTGACCATTTTTTGCTATGTTTGACTCCTGACTATCTTATGCCCCTTAAGTGCCATCATGGAACTCAAAACAACTAAAGATATTAAGGAAAAACAATTTTTTTGGGTGATGCAAGATTTGGACCTACACCGTTGGATGCTCCTGCATCAATAATGATCCTTTAAATTAACAAATTCATCCTCTTGACTTAATCTACTAACATGTGTAGAACCATGGGTATCAAGAGTAAGAGACTTTCCTATGTTTTTATCCTTCCATTTAGTATGTTGGTTCCTTGCATAGTTCAAAATTCCTTCCTACTCGTGTTGCTCTTCAATTATTTTTTCTTTATTTATGTTGCAACTTGGTGAATGAACTATCTTAGAGCTTGATGCAAAAAGTCAACACTCTTCAACTAAAAGTGAAAATGTTATCTTTTCAATAATATTTTGTTGAAACCATGCAACATATAGTTGAAGTCCCCTTATTACTAAGGTTTTCAAAATAATTTTAAATATATATATTTTTAAAACAACATCATTTTATTAGGTCCCAAAACCACTGCTCCAAAATTTTAGAAATTAATTTTGAGTAGATTAGCTATAGGACTCACTTATTACATGATTAGTACTTGACCTAATAGATTTCTAGGAAAAGATAGGGACAAATTTTACCAAAAATGTGGGCCAAAATTATGTTGAAGAATAATTGTGGGGGTCTATGAGTGCCAAAAAAATTATTCATAAATGCAAATGCATTGTGAAACCTACCCTCTAATACAACAAATAAAAATGGGTGATTTGATTGAAGAATATTAGTTTAATAGTGGTGATACTATTAAATGAATTTGGTGCCCATTTTTTTGAACACATCAGTGACAATGTTTCTCTTACAAATTAAACACATCCATGTTGAAATCCACCCTCAATTGACCATACACTGTTGCCAATTCAACTTTACTAGTTCGATCACTTCAAAATTTCAATAACAAAATTTGTAGGGGCAATTGTGATAGTGACAGGAAGAATCCTATGCACATGGTTTGTGGGAAAGAACCTAAACAGACCAAAAATCCACCCGACTTAGGGCTTTAGACTTAACAACATTAACACATGAATAGACACGTGAAGGGTGAACACAAATAATGACTTAGGTATAATAACCCATGGAAACCCATAAGAAATATCTCATATAAGTTATATGTAATGAGCAAGAAAGAAACCTAAGTGTGTTAAGAAAAAAGAAATCAAGCAAAAAAAGTTCAAAGTAGGGTCAAGTCTTAATAGACCTAACCAAATTATCTTTTTGCAATACTAATCTTCTGGTTTTTATTTTGATGATGAGGTTCATCAAATTTTCTAAACTTTCTAGTCTTTAAATATAACCTAACAAAGAGATCACTATATAAGTTTCCATATATTTAAAACAAATGTATTTGTAAGCTTCACAATCTAGAATACACTATTTTTTTGTTCAACTACCCAAGTTGTGCAAAAGACACACAATCTTCTCCTATTTTTCTTTTCTTCTCTTCCAATCACATTTTCACTTCGAAGATCATGTGAATTAGTCATCAATTGCACTAAGAGCATATCATATCTCCAAGTGATATTTGCCCCTATGCATGTCTCTTGGTGGTGATCATATGTAGGTTAAATTCTCTAGATAATGTTTCATCTTTCTCCTTGTATCCTTTTTCCCACATAGCCATACAAGATTTATTCATAACAAAATAATTTGTCTAAATGTTATCTTTTAGACATGCACTCAAGTTTATATTCCATGCATTCATCCATTTATTATTTATTTCATCAACATCTTCTTTCTCTTATTGAATAATTATTTAGTGATGACCTTAAGACATCTATTTACCTCCATCTACTCATTTTTTAGATTCCTTAAGAGACAAACCTTAGCAATTGCCTCAATAAGGAAATCACGTGTTTTTGCTAGAAGAACCTCATAGGAAACCAATTTTTTTAGCTTGAATTTATTTGTAATTAGACACTTTTAAATCCTTTCTATCTACCTCCATTTTTATTTTTAATGTGTTTCTATCTCATGCTTCACATCCATATACGGATTACTAATAAGAAAAATAAAACCCAAATAGTTTTTCAATCCCATTTCTTAGCCTCTACTTTTATTTTGTAAAGAAAAAAAATCTCTCCAAACTCCCACAATTCCCTTCGTTCTCTAGGTTTCCCAACTAAGCTTGTTGTTGAATCCTATCCCAATATATTTGTACTCTATTAGTTTTTTTAGGAGAGCCCCTTCAAAAGAAAAGTTAATCTTTTTTCCTTTAGGTTGGAGAAGATCAAGGTTCTGATCATGTTGGTGCTAACTTGCATACCACCTCCTTGTAAAAGTGTTTTAAGGCCATTGAGAGGACCTTGTGATCAAAATGAGATGAATTGCATAAAAAAGAAGCCTTGTCGTGTATTTTCTTAAAAGAGCACCAATATGTAAACATACATATATATGAAGAGCATTCTAATGCAACAATTATCACATTTTCTTTGCTCCATGGTTGTATGTGACTTATCAAATCTAAGGTTTAAAATTAATGTCCATTTAAATATTTTTCAAGATTTTAATTTATTGTATGTATATATCAAAAAAAATTAAAATAAATGGTAGATGTTTCTCTATTTTTATTATAGATTAGAAGTGACACAATTATATGTACCATGAAAAGAAATCTTGTTTCATTTTATTTAGATAGTGCACATCATATTACTTTATCTAATAACTAGGTGTAAGCCTAAATTTTATGACCGACCTTAACTATCAATTATTTTTTTGTGTTTGTTATTTGTTCACAGTTGGCCTTCAAATGTTAAGACACATCTTTAAAAAATAAATATCCTAGATTTTACATTTATCAAAAAAATTATTTCATGTGATATAATCTTCTTAAAATTCTAATTATATTTTATGAGAAAAAAGTCCAAATACAACCATATACCATTAAAATTAGGTCCTGATTAGGAGCATGACACAATATTGTCATTTTAAATTTATTTATACCACTATAAACATCATATAAGAAGTTATGCATGTATGTGTATCATGAAGAGCAATCTTTATTTGATTGAAATAGTATTATATCATATTAGCATAATTATCATAAACTCCATTATAAGAATGTGGATAATATACCCATCCTTATATTTAGAAATTTTGGTTACATTTATACATAATATAACTGTCTTAATGTTCATTTACTCGCATACTCTAATTTAATTACCTTGCATTTTTTCATATCAATATCATTACCCTCCTCATCTCCCTAATAACTATGTCATTACAATTACTTAAAAAACTAATTAGTATAGATTAAATACATCTATCTAAAAAATGTAAAGAGATATCAATTCGAAGCTAAATAATTTACTTTAAAGTTGTTTTATTTTATTGTGGAATTATTTTATTTACTATATATATGGAGACACACATTTTACATACTACTTATTTTGGAAATATTATATTTATTTATTTACATAGGAGTATCCCCGCGATGTTGAGAGGGGCGAGCTGAGGCGAGAAAATATTAATATTTTAACATGCAAATGGCTATCAAATTTAAGATAAAAGGTAAGAGTTTTTGTTAACACACTCACACCATTACGTTCCACCCCTTACTCATATATAGAAAGTCTCTCAGCATTGACTATATTGCCACTCAAAAATTATCTATACTAAAAAATGAATGTCAAATTTAAAGCTTTCCAACATGTCCCCACAAAACAAAACAAAACAAAAAAATCAAAACTAATAGAATGGACTATTTTACCTCAAACTAAAAGAAATTTAAATGATATTTTTATTACTATCTTAGATGGGCCATAGATTTTTTATATATATAATGAATCAAAACAGATTACCATGAGTTATGGTACAGGTAATTCTCTTAAAGAAGTACAAATTCAAGAGAATTTGGATTCTTGTGGGTCAGCTTTAATGGATAGAATTTCCAACTATGCTCATCATTTGTTGCACGAGGGCTGGTCCCATTTTGTAGGTGCATTCAAACCTATTTTCTTTTATGCAATGTAAAGGAAACGTGCTTTTAAGTAGCAGCAAGTACATGAAGAATGTCCATCCCACACCCAACACCTTGGCTGCATGCGAGGAATGGCTGCTTGTTCAAGACTTCAACTAGTAGCTGTTAGTGTTGTCATGGTGGTTGTTGCAGATTGTCTCCATTTTTGTTTTGTTTCTTCACAGTTTTTATTACCATTCTATGTATTTGCTTTTTTTAATGATACATTGTATATAATAATATTTTCAAATATTATATTCAACGTGTCAATTTTTTATGTTGAGAACGAATTCTTGTATACATAATTGACACATTAATTACAACAGCTTCGAGCGAATTCATCATGAACAATTCACCGTCAATAAATTAACCTCTAATAATTTGTCGTCAAGACAAATTCTTCTCGTGGAAAATTCACTGCCAGCAATATGATATGAATTGCTGGTGGTGAATTTTCCACGAGATGAGTTTGTCATGGCGACGAATTGTTGGCAGTGAATTTTCCTACAGTAAATTACAACATACCGACAATTTATGCTCAGCACTTTCTATGTGATCTGTCACCTAAATTGTAACAGTGTTGTAAGCTTTTTAACAGCTCATCATACCGACAATTTATGCTCAACGCTTTCTATGTGATCTGTCACCTAAATTGTAACAGTATTGTAAGCTTTTTAACAGCTTATCATACCGACAATTTATGTTCAATACTTTCTATATGATTTGTCACTTAAACTTTTTAACAGCTCATCTGATGTAATCTGTCGATTCTAATCTATATAATTGAATTTTATTCAAAATAAATAAATAAAAAATATTTGACTTTATGCTTGGAGTGCACAGCTTACTCTTTTCTTAGCTTAATTTCAACGCTAGATTTGTTGGTCACACATGTTTGTCAACAATAGATCTTCCTTTTTTCTTTGGGCTTTGAATCTCAGTGCTTTATGATGTTTGAATAGTGGTTTATTACGTAAAGCATGACATTTGAAAAAGAAAAGAGGGAAAGTGATTGTGACTTTTTTGGATTGTTGTTTTAAATCATAGATTACACATCTAAATGATAAGATAAAAAAGAATTAAAATTTATTGTATGATTTGAATTTTATAGATATATTTAGATTGAATTGTTTTGTAAGATTTTAAATAAGCAAAAATTCAAAACTATAACAATTTCTTATATAAATTTAGATATAATCTATCAAAAAAATTACAATCTTTGGCTTTATTATTTTTGGTGGCTTTAGATATTGTTTTTACACAATATTTAATTTAATTTCATTGTTTACAAAAAATAATAAATACATCATATCGTCAAATTATCCCATTTTCACAATGCATTTAGGGCCACCAAATCATTTCTACCCTTTTGAATGTCTTATTATCCCAAAAGAAATCATTATTCTACGTAGATTGGAAAGGTAATTGCCACAAAGGTCTAAATTTTTGCCATTGGTCTAATAGATTGATGGTTCAATAAACTCATTCTACAATTAAATTTGAATTTAGTTTATAGCAAAGTTTCATGAGAACTAAAAAAGTATATGTACTTTTGATTTTATTGATCATATGAATTATTTTTGGGAGAGAAAGACCATAGCTTGGTCTGTTTTGAACTTCATATTCTCTTTTAACCTTCTTTGGCTTGCTCGAAACATTTACAAATTTAGTCAAAGTCCATTTCAAAAAATCTCATACATTCCCAAGCTAAATTGATTAGGCCACATCTTTTCAATAAAACTTATATCTCTAATCAATATATTTTAGAAAATTTATAACATTTTTACTCACATTTTGAGGGTACAAGTTATAATTTACACCAAAACTATCCACATCAAATTACAATTCTTTGGTACAACATGCTCTAGAAGAATATCATAACTCTAAATTAATCTAGATAAAGCTAAAAAATACAACAAAAATAAATAGGTAAAGACATTGAAGTCTTTTATTACATAATGGTGAAAATAGGCTTGTTTATTGCTAATAATGTATCTATTACTTGCAAGAGAGTGTTACACTTAATTTTTTGGGATGAATTTAGTGTGTTATATGTGCTTGAGAATATTTTTGTAATATACTAGAATAATGAAAATTAAATAACACAATCTTTGATCTTGAAGTGATATTTGCTCCTATATAGGTCTATATTCCATTAAATTCATTTTTGGGTTAGTTCCTTAGTGTGTAAAATCTTACCAGAATGATTGTATATAGTAAATTAGATATTATTCTCAATGAAACCAAATTCAACAAGTGTGTTGATATTATACACAAATTATTTAGCTTAATTATCCTCATTTATACATACGATTTGTAAGGGAAACCATAAGTGTCCACAAGCATCTAAGATTCTCTACAAGACCAATGGCCTTCCACACAACAAGAGAGAATAAATAATAATGCTTTATTTCCAAATAATGATCTAATATAACCTTGATTGTGAGCATATAATACATAGTGTATAATGAGAGAATCCTTGTATATATAAGTAAGGATGAGATATAGGATAACATAAGATTACGACATGTGTCTCAATCTTATGGCTTCAAATATAAAAATTAAATTCCTTAAATGAACTTAAGTAATTGTGTGAAAAGGACCTAAGAGGGAATCCTATTAGATAATATACCCTATTTAAATCAGCACCCCCAAGTGTCATTTAGGGAGAATGTCAAAACATGCAAAATATGAGTCTTAGATATAAGGCCATGTTAGGTAACCATATACAATAGAATCTATCAAAAATAGAGTAGAGGATGAAAACCCACAAAACAAATCCCAAGCTTCAAAAGGGATAACAAAAAAGTGAAGAGAAGGAAGGAGGACTCAACATGAACCCCTAAGTACTATTTTTGTCGCCAGTTGACATATAATTGATTCCCCACTAACATGAGAGTAGAAGAGAGATTATGTTTTTTGGTTCCCTCACAATGTATAACATCCTATAATGATGGTGGATTCTCAATAAAGGATGATGATCGTAATATAATAATTTTAAACAGCATAACTCCCCTTAGGAAGAAATAAAACCAAACATATATGTTGGATGTATTCCCATTATAAATAAGAACACGAGAGAATAAATATAATGATGTATGATGCATATAGAACTACTTAAGTGTCACCATGTTGGTATCAAAGGATACCATAATCAAATCATCAACTCCAATTCTAACCAATGAGAAAGAAGACAAGTCAAGATCCAAAGACAATGATGATGGGACAAAATCTATAATTATGATTTCATTAAAGAAGACAGATTTTCTCAACAGTTTCCTCAAAATATACAAGAAGAGATTTATAAAAGAATATAAAATATTTGTCAAGTATTCATCCCAAGTAGTTGTATCTAGAGGAAGAGAGATATGAGCTTATTGAACTGGATTACAAGAAGCCCCATTCAAAACAACACTTACCTTTGAAGAAGTAGGAGATGAAGGAGGTGTAATGTTAACTCATGTCTCTATAAAATTGTTGATAACATCATAGGAAGGTTCAAATGACCATAATGCACCTCCTAATGTGCTTTTTAAACTTTTTAAATGGTTCTTTCATGAGATCAATAGCACCAATGTTCATATTAGAGGTGTTGCTAGCAAGCTGAGGACCCTTTGATCCAAAGCCAAATTGACAATTTAATGGATGGTCTCAATACTGTTGCTAATACTGTGGCGGAGGAAATCATCAATTTGAAATAGAGTATTATGTTGATGATAAGGGTGTTGCTAAAGGTTATGTTTTGAGTTGTTAGGTAAAAACTAGTGGGCCTGAGGTTAGGGTCCTAGAAATAGAATGAAAAATCAAGTTGGGACCTCGGGTATTGATGTTTCTGATACTAGGGTTAAGGGGCAGAAGCTTGCTGCTAGTGAGATGGAAGTTGTTGAAATTCTAAACAATATGTAGTGGTGTTGGCCAGTTTCCTTCTTTTTGGTTGTTTTTTGGCTGGTGGTTTGCTGGCGATGATATGATTCTTTTACCTCTAATCAAGTCCATACTACACCTCCTGAAAAATATCCATGATAGTTGTAGAGTGTGAATATAACTCAAAGGTATATCAAGGGAAAAATGTGAGAATGTGTACAATATATAATAATCATCTACCTCCCAATAAAAATAACATCTCTACTATACAAATTCTAAATGATCATATAATCTAGTGTGAACTCCCCACTCTTCTCTATACCACTATTTATGATATGAGAGATAGACAAAAGTTTGGCTAATAATGATGCTACATAAAGGACATCATTGAAGGATTTATTGCCCATGTTAGTAGATCTTCTTCCAAACACACACACAAAGTACATGTTATTACCCATAAAGATGTGTGGTGATGAATAAGACTCAAAACAAGAGAACATACAATGTGATGAAGCTATATGATGTGAAGCTCTAGAATCAAAGATACATCTCCTTGATTTAGAATATACAAGTTCAAGAAGTGTCTTATCCTTCATATTCTCTCACTATGAAGGTGAAGAAAAAGAGGATGAACCACCTAGTTCATAGTTGAATGAAATTTGATATTGTGCTTGTATAGAAGATGCTTCAACTCATCAATATATTTCATATAATATTGATGTTTGTCATGTTCAAGTTTTATGTAATATGTATATAAATAGACCTCTCCATATTAGATGATTCCTCTTGGAAGATGATGGATACTCAAGGGTCACTAAATAGGTTTGTGTTCTTTGTCTTGATTATTATTTTTCTTATCCCTATTTCTATTTCTTTTTCTTGTTATTTAAATCCTTTTGTTCTTTTTTCCTTGATAAACAATCTACACATTTTAATTTATAGACTTTATACTACCCATCTACATGATCTTTTCTTTCTCCCTAGACAGTGAGGTAGTAAAACCATTAAGTGATGACATAGTCCATGTAGTTCCAAGAGCATACTTAGTAGCATAAAATAAAACAAAAAGACATTAGGACCAAGCTTGGAAATAATTAAAGACTTAGCCAAGATTATTATTTATCTATACCATATTTTTTAAATACAATCTTAGTGATTTGAGCTTGGTGAAGGAGCCTTAGGTGGTGTCAAAAATAGTAGGATTCAATCTAATGAGATCATTCTCTAGTTGATAACACCAAAATGCATGTTAATTTTCCAAATGACATATATGTATGATGATATGGATAGTCCATTTGACATATAGGGATTTATGGATATAGATTGGGTAGGTGACTTGGACAGCCAAATATCCACTAGTGTCTATGTGTTTTCTCTACCAAGAAATGTAGTGATTTGGATTATTATAAGGTAGTCCATAGTTACATTTTTCTCTCCTAAATTAGAGTATATGAATGCTACACATATGTCTAAGGAGGTATTAGTTACAAATACATTGTAAAACTATTGGTTTTCATTACAAGGATGTTATAATTGGTTATGATAGTCAGTGTGCTATTTATTTGGTTAGGAATCCCATCTCATACACATACTAAGAAATTTGATTTTAAATACAACTTTATGTGATATATGTTAGATAATAGTAAGGACGTGTTATAAAAGGTTGATACTCAAAAAAATGTTATAGATTCCATCATCAAGCCAATGCCTATGGATAAGTTATACTGGTGCAAGAAGGCCATGAGCCGCCTTAGTTTTTGTACTTAATTTCATTTAAATTTTTAATGGATAATTTCAAGTGGGAGAATGTGAGGATTAAGGTCTCGCTTACTTGGAAATCCTACGTATATTTTATGTCTCCAACCCTCTTGGAATGTTTACTTGGATGCCTAGGGTGTAATTGGAAAAATAATTTATAAATTAAATTTCCCTAAATTCTTGACATTTATTTTTATATGCATTCATGAAGGAGGTGTAGAACAACGATGATGGTTACAGTTGAATTTGAAATTATTTAAGGCACTTTCCCATTCCTAGGCACTAAAGGAAGAAGTGTGGAATCTTTTATGAGAGATGGGACCCACATGAGTTAGCGGAATCCAAAATAGAGCACTAGAATTAATGATGTTATTTGTTAGGGAGTTACTATTCAAAGATGCCTTTGTGGTTATATTTACTATTTTGAGACTCATCAAGATTGACCCCATGTAACACCCCACCCATGTGAAGTCATTGATTTAATTTACTAGTCTTGAAAGATGCTTTCTAAGGTGGGTGTGGAATTTTTGAATGATACCATGGCTTTGGTATCCATTATTTTGGTAAACCATTTATGGTTTTGGCCCTTCTCTTTTCTTATATATTGGAGACCTATGAGATACTAGTTATATGATTATTATGGGCGTGTGCAAAAATATGAGGGATCAAAAAGTGGCCACAACCACTTTTTGGTCCATCTAGGACATAACACAAGTGCATTATGGATTGGTAGTAATCGATCCTAGGTCAATCATTATCAATACATAACACACTCACATTTTGTATCAAAATTCCAAAGAGGTCAAGCTCATTTGAACTCAACCTCTTACCTTTGCAACAACAAATTACGAGAGAAAAAATCCACACATTTTGAAGTTGATCAAGCCACCATTAAAATGTTGCCATCATATCCACAAGGTAAAGGAGGTAGTTTTTCCTATTTTTTAAGTGTAAAACTAAATAAAATAATAATTTAGCAATTATTTCGATTCAATGTTTTTTTTATTTTTTACGAATTGAAAATCATTCACCAATTAATGAAAACCCCAATTCACCAATTCATGAAAACCCTAAAGAAAAGAGCATACAAAACCAAGCACTCAGAAAACTCCTCCATCAATTCCTTGGAATCCTCCTAAGATGCAAGAAAACCTAATAGGTTAAATTGAAAACAATAAAAGAGAACTCTAAACATCGATAGGTTGAGAAATCTAAGTGGAACTAGTTCCCATTGGTAAACCCTCAACACCTCATTGCAATCTATCATCTCTCATATAGATTTTGTGCTCCTAGAAAAATTAACGTGTGGTTGAATAAGAGGGAGGAAGCATGTAAATTTTATGCCTCCAAATTATCCTACCAACAAGTAAAAGAAGAGAAAATATTGAACTATATTGTGTTTTTTGTTCATTCATCTATGAATTAATGCTCCCCTACATGATAGTTGCAAGAGGCTCCCTATTTATTAGTTCCAAAGCCAAGGAATAAGGGGATTTTTTTCGGAGAAGTGGTGGATAGTTTTTAACCATCCTCCATGCAAAAACAATGATGTCCCACAATATTTTTTGAGGAAACTCTATTACAAGTTTGTCTTCAATGAGATATTGACCTAATTTGACATGCGTGAGTTCCAAGGAAGAGGTAGGGTCTTTGCATAAGATAGAGAGGGGGCACATAGTTCCCAAGACTAGGCATAGATACCCCTTGCTAGGCCAAACATTGAGCATGTCATGATCCCTTCTATTATGAATAAGAATGTTGAGGTGAAGAATCTAGATCCCATCAACTCTCTCACATAGACTTTGTTGGAAGAATGAAGAAGCCTCCAGTGTGTTGTCATTGATGCCAACATTGGTTGGTAGCAATTTTTCCAATCCATAAAAGTTGTCTCTGTTATGTTGATCCGGTAATTTGGTCTGGAAATTCTCTCAATAGAATATCGCTTCATAAGTTTTTAATATGATGATCAGGACTAGTTGGTGCATCTTTGGATAATTTTTTAGTGGTTTTTATTGAAAGGAATGAAAGTTAGGAATGACAAAGTTAGCTTATAGTATTCTTCTCAGTATTTGTGCAATTGGCATAAGTTTTCTTTTGGACGACACGGATATGTGGTGTGTGCTTCATTAGTGACTTAAAGAGTTCTTTATTTGGTCCAGGCAGACCTAGTTTATCCTTTGCACGTTTCGTTTTGATGAAAAGGTGTTCTGGTTTGAGCCGACAAGTTACAATTTTTGATTAAGTATGTGTACATCTAATTAGGCCGACCTAATTGATGTATGAAGGTGTAATAGTTTATATGTATGAAACATCTTTTTGTATTGATATATATAGACATAGATATAGATGTATGTGTGTAGTGTGTGACAAGCAAAAAAAAGTAATAAGCAGTGGTGTGCATTCATTATGTGAATTTGTATACTCTTTATGTATTTGTTGTGTACCTACAAACTAGAGCAAGATTTTTTATTCCAGAGCCTAATCAAAACTAAACTCAACACACAAAAGGTGCATTTCATCAATTCATCATTTTGGCAGTGAGCCACACTCCTTTTTGTATTTACTTTAGGTTGTGAGCCTTTCAAGGACAGTGAGTCCCAGCAGTGTGTCTTGTAATATCTTATAACCGGTTATAACATATTATGAGTTAATCCTCGCCGTGGTTTTTCCCATTTTGGGTTTTCCATGTAAAAATCTTGGTGTTCATTTGTTATGTGGTATTATGCTTCCTTTCATGTTCTTATTTATAGTTGCAATTAAATATGTTTTGATAATTGAATGGTTAACAATTAAATGATTCGATAAAATATTGATTCACTTCCCCCTCTCAGTATTTTGGGTGTTCAACAAACTTTGCTACAACACACCAGGCCTTTAGCATAGGATGAAGAGGATGAGGCTCCCAAATATTATGTTTTGATAATATTTTCTCTCTAAGTGGCATTTGCCCCTAAGTAAGCCTTTTGGTGATGATCATTTGTAGGGTTAAATTCATTAAGATAGTATTTAGAATTTTAGATTATTCCCCCTAACTCCTTTTCACACTCAACCATTAATAATTGTAGTAACATAAAAAGTATCCCTTTCCCTTACTTAATTTGGGAATAATTAACAATAAATGAGCCTAATGTTACCTTGATTTAGTGTTGTAATGTGTTTTACACATTCACATTAAGTGTAGAACCCTTTTTAATAAAATGGACTTAATGATGCCTTATTTAGGGTGTTGCAAAGTGTTTCTTTACACTTTCACACTAATATAGGGCTTTATTAATTAATTGAGGTTAATTTGAGCTCAATTAGCCCCTTAAATTCAAATCCAAGCCTTATTTGTTACATTTTTTGAGGGATAAAGCCTGACATTCATTAATAATATTACATAAAACTTAATTTTGTAAGGTTTGTGTCCTAGGATAGTGACCTGGGACCCATTCGCCACCTGGCGAATGGGTCCTCACTAGGTCCTAGGACCCCCTTTTTGCATGTTATTTCACATTCCCTAAAGTAGGTCCTAGTTAAATATGCTAGGACCCATTCGCCCTATGGTAAATGGATCCTCTTTTACTTATGACACCCCTTTTTTAACATATTCTTGGTGGGATTTTAGTGATTTCAAATCCTAGATCTGATGTTGGCTTGTGTTATTTGAATTTTTGGATTAAATACTAAGTTAAGTATAAATATAAGGTTAATTCACATAGTTTCATCTAAGCAATCCTAGCAATTTCAAGTGATCTTAAGAGAATTCAAGTGAGCATTTACAAGAGCATTTCAAAGGCATTCAAGAGCAGATTATTGAAGTTTTATTGCACCAATCAAAGGTCATATCATCATGTCAAAGATTTAGTGCATCATGCATGTTGTTGAGCTAATGTGTTGATGTAGTATTGAAGATCCAATTCAAGCATTGTTTCACATCCAAACTCAAGATCAACATTCCTAAAAGCCACTTCATGCTAGATTGTTGATTTCTCATCCATTACTTCATCTAAGGTATCATTATTTCATGTTTCATGTTTCATGTTCATGTTCCATTGTTTCATCATAAGGTTTAATTACCAAAACGGGGTTTGGCCAAGGAAAACCCCTATTCCCTAACAATCAACAATTTTTCTTCTCTCTTGATGTGTGATTGTAGGTTTTAGATTGAAGATCAAGTGGAGAATAAGAGTTGCAAAATTTTGCAAAGTTGCAAAGTTGTAAAAGTTGTCATCTTTGTTGGAAGATCACGAAAACTAAGCTATAGAAATTATTTTCAACTTTCAGAAGCTGAACACCTGGGATATGGGAGTGTAGACATTGAAGAACAAGATCCCAAAACTGATTTTCCAAAACCCTAACAAGGACCCATTTGCCACTAGGCGAATGAATCCTCAATGAGGCTAGAAACAACACTTTTCCAAAAAGGTACATATCATTTCAGCATCTGAAAAACCTTCATTTTTACTATTATAACAATTAGGTTTATTTCATGATTATTATTTATGGATTTTACCTCTCATAATTGAGTGAAAGATCTATCACATTTAGTTCCATCTCCCTTTCTCTATGTTTTAATAATTTATCCATAATAAGAGGTTGTTTTTGTTCTTATTTAGACATGTATTCATGTTGATATTATATTTTTTCATTCATTTGTTTTTTTGGTTTCATCCACACCTTTCTCTTATTCAAGACTTCTTTGGTGATGATCTTAGGACATATTTTTGCCTCCATCCACTCAATTTTTCAAATATCCTAAGAGAAAAACCATAGTAGTTGCCTCAATAGGGAAAGTACTCATTTCTAATAGAAGAACCTCATAGGGAATTAAATATTTTAGCTTGATTTTTTCTTGTAATCAAGCACTTTATAATCCTCTCTATTTGTCTCCATTTTATTTCTAATGTGTTGTTATCCCACACTTCATGTAGATAAAGCACTACCAAGATTACATATAGCCCAAATAAAACCTAAATGGTTTCCAAATATCATAACTCAACCTCTCTACTTTTGTTTTATAAATAAAAAAGAGTTCTCTAATGTTCCAAAATTCTCTTCATTGTGCCAATTTCCAAACTAGGCTTTTTTTTTAATTCTATCCCAATATATTTATACTCTAAATTACTCCTTTTCCATAAAATTTAACTTTTTTTTTTCTATTGGTTGAAGAAGATCAAGGCCTTGGCCTTGTCAATGTTTGTTACATATCCACCTCCTTAAAAAAGTGATAGGACCTTGAAATCAAAATGAGATCATCTACATAAAAAAAGAAGCCTAAAACAATATTATCATAAGAGAGCACCAATATGTAAAATACATTTTAATGAAGGGAAATATAATGCAACACCAATCACTTTTTTTTTTTTGCTTCACAGCCATATGTGACTCATCAATTTCAAGATCTAAACTAATGCTCTTTTAAATGTTTTTCATAACTATGTATATATAGTTAAAAAATATTGGTAGACGCCTCTCTATTTCTATCATAGATTAGATGTGAGGCACTTATATGTTCCATGAATGGTAATTTATTTCGATTGATGATAGTACACATCCTATTACTTTATCTAATAACCAGGGGTAAGGTCTAAATTTAACAATCGACTTAGTCTACCAATTAAATTTATGTGAACATTATATGGTCAAGTTACCCTTCAAATGTTAAGGCATATCTTACTTCAAAAATTATATCTTAGATTATGTATCAAAAATCTTTTTTCATGTGATATTATTTTCTTAAAATTCTAATTTGTATTTTATGACAAAATACCCAAATAGAATCATATAACAATTAAAAGTAGGCCTTGACCAAGAGCATGAATCAACAAAATATTGTTATTTAAAAATCGTCTATACCACACTCACCATCATATAAAAAGTTGCCCATGTACATGTACCATAAAGAATAATCTTTGTTTGATTGAAAATAATATATGTCATATTACCATAATTGTTTAAAAAAACTCTATTATAAAAAGTGGACCACATACCCATCCTTATATTTACATTTTTATAACTAAATTTATATGTAATATAATTGTCTTCATATTCATTTATTTACATACCCTGAAGAATTCCTTTCCATATCTTCGTACCAATACCAATACCCTTACATCTCCTATAACTAACCCTATTGCAATTACTTTTTTAAATAAGTACTTAGAGAGTGTTCATTGTATTACAACTAAAAAATTATCTAAACCCAAAGGTGACCATCAAATTTAAAACTTGTCCAAAACTAATAAGACAAATCATCCCTACAAAACAAACCAAAGAATGGGAAAAATAAAACCCAATAGAATGGACTATTTTGCCTCAAACTATCGACTGATCTGAGAGATTTGAATAATATTTTTACTGTGTAGATAACCATGGTGGGCCATAAGACTTTTTAAGCAGATCACCAAATATTTTAGAAGGGACGGGTAATTCTTTTAAAGAAGTACAGTTTGAAGAGAACTTGGATTCTTGTGGATCAACTTTAATGGATCTGATTCCGATGTTACCAACTATGCTCATCATTTGTTGCACGGGGGATGTATTCATATATTTTTCATATGCTTAATTATTCAAAACTATTTTTTTAGTTTAACAAACAGTTTAAGTACATGAGGAATGTCCAACCCACAGCCAACTGATCTTTCTATTGAATGGCTGGTTGTTGAAGATTTCAAATGGTAGCTGTTGTCATGGTAGTTGTTGCACACTGTCCACATTTTTGCCTCTGCTTTTGTTATATTCTATGTATTCTGATTTTTATGTGTATTTGTTTTTTCTTTAATGATATATTGTGTATAATAGTATA
Organism: Sequoia sempervirens; assembly: GCA_007258455.2. NCBI lineage: Eukaryota > Viridiplantae > Streptophyta > Pinopsida > Cupressales > Cupressaceae > Sequoia > Sequoia sempervirens. The sequence goes on from VDFB02000008.1 coordinate 68,489,442, forward strand.
TTATAAATAATGAGTTGTAATTTAATTGGTTGAGTATAATTGAGGGTGATCGTATATTTCTTGATTATATCATCTACCAACTTTCAAATGATCACGTCTTTCATCATTGTTCAAATTTTTCAAAGATACAATAATATAAGAGATGAGACTGGTATTAATTAGCAAAAATAATCTCCATTTTATAAATCTCTTTAGATTGAAGTGGTTTTTACGGCCCACAAAAGTAGATAAATAGTAAGATTGAATTTAAACTTGGCAATAATAGAAATTGTAGAAACATTAATATTTTATATTACGATATATTTCATAGTATTAATAGATTATGACGACGTTGAAATGTAGTATTTATCAAACATGCACTTATTCTTAATATATCTTAAATCTTGAGATGATAAAATAATTATGTGCCAACCTATAATTTTTTTATATTCAGAATAATAACTTTTCTACACCATATATCATATGTTGAAATGTTATAATATACTTTATAAATATATTTAATATAGATTTAAATATACAAATTGGAAGTTGAGTCAAACCAATTTTGAAAGGGTGTCCTATGTACCAAATTTCTTGCTAATATTAAAAGGAACAATAAACCTTGTGAGAAACCCCATGATATGAACAACACTAAAATCTAATAAAGCGAGGGTTAGAATTACTTGTCCCCTTATGCATAATAAGGGTATTTATTTTATGCCTAGACGTGAAAATCCTATGTGTGTGCAACAAAAGTCAGCTTCTATAAATATATTATGTGAGTCTCGTTTAAGTTATGCTCAAACTACTTTGTAAATATTTGACTAGGGACACAACGTATCAATATTTTATTGCATTACTTGAGTATGTATCTATCTTACTGATATATCTTGAATGCTTTGTCAAGATTTTAGGTTTAAATCAGGTAATCTAATTCTAAATCAAAATGTGAATTATTTTATTTAAAAATAAATATAAAAAATGATTATTCCCATCTCGAAAGAAGAGGGGCACTCACATTGATGAGCAAGTTTGCAAGAAAGGGGTAGTTATGTCTTCTATTTATTTTGTAAACCAAGTCATAGATGGTGGTTGGAAAAAATATTAGGCAAAATCATCCTCCTATAGAAAATTAGTTTGAAATTCATTTTTAAAAATTCATGAACTAAAGCCGCTAGAGAGAGAATTCATGAATGAGTTTCTTACACTATTACGAACTAAAACCACTAGAGGGAGAATTCATGAGAGTTGTTTTGGAAATTTGATATTATTACGAGGAAATGATTCGCATGGTCTAATATCAATAAGTAGGATATATTTTTATAAATAGTTTGTAAAAATTAATCTTGTAAGAGTGATACTAATATTGGACTCATATTATTAAAGAACGAAAGTTATTATGTAAATATGGACTATAAGTATTGTGATCTCATAATGTTTGTTCCATAAATGAAGATAATGTAAAGAATTTAAAATATTATTATTTTTTTCTCATGAATCTTATATTAAATGTGAATATTATAGAAGGATTATATATGCATTCTCAAATTAAATTCACTGAATTAGTTTTAAATTTATTGGTTCTGCATGGAATTATATTTGTGATGTGCTTGATGAGAAACTGAATGTTCTACTTTCAACAAATCAAACTTCTTGGTTTTTCTATGTTGGGATTTGCATCAATATTTGGACTTGTGAACATGCTAATTTTTTACATGGAAGAAAAAAGAAACTTACTTTACTACATTTTGATCGGTCTCACTTCTTCTTTTGTAGATTGCTAGAGTAGATATGACAACTACAAGTCCACTAATGTGATTTCTACTAACATGTATCCTAACAAACCTACTATTGGATGCATGAGAACAACTAAATATCATGAATCAAATAGGGTATGGATAGTCTAATTAGAATTGGGTAATGTTTAGGGATCTTCCCTATTAAGGGTTTTTTTGCACTTGCGGTAGTTCAACATGTAAGGAATGACAATAATTTCTTCAAGCCCCAACATGTAACATTACAAATGGAAACCATTTATAGTTTGATAACGATACATGCAACTCAGTGTTGTGGACTCTATCTTTCACAATTGATATGCCTAGTCTATACTCCCACATTTTGCATACATTTCTACTAGAGCATTTTCAATTATAATATTTGGAAGAAAAAAATCATTATGCTTTGGTGGATGTCCATACCTTGTTTGAAGGCTCCCATTTGACATGGGTAGAGAAGGTGCTTAAAAATGTTGTGGAAGTTTTTCAACATTTGAAGATATAGAAAAAGTGTACGCTTTGTAGGAGTAAAGAGACAAGCATTAGGATGTTATCTTGAAATTATTTATACATGTATAAACAATATGACAACAAAGTAGATAATTTTTATTTCATATATGTTTGTGTTTGTGTTGTGTCTACATAGTGTGACAAAAAATTGTTTTCTTTTTTTTTTAGCTCATATTCTTGTTTCTAGTTGTAGACATTCATTTTATTATTTTTGAAATATTCCCTCTCAAATATGCTACTCTTGAGCTATGTTAGGATACCTATTTTGGAAAGTTCTCAAGATCTAATAATTTAAAATTGGCAACCACATGATCCCCAACTAAGCTTTTGATATTTAGTAAAGTATGAGACTAATAGATAATTATTTTCTTTTATAATGTTGTTTGAGTTTAAAACTTTCTTTCACTTTTATAGTCCTAGTTAGGCTTGTCTTCTAATAGCATGATGTTAACATATGGAACATGTAATTTTTAACTATTTTTCTTTAAAAATATTCTAATGAGATAATATAAATTGATGCCTATGAGATTTAGAGCTAATATTAAGTTATACTCTTTAATCTATTTTGACACATTTATTATAGCCAAAATTATCTTTAAATTGATCATCATTTTAGACTCAAAATAGAGCTAGTAATTTGATGGCATAATATTAAAATGTGTTCTACTCTCTTGATATTTTAATTAGACTATTTTCAAATTGCTAATTCAAACATATTCTTATGGAAATACTATTTTCTCTCATATGACTTTTCCCCACTATTTTCTTATTTCTTTTGGGTATTAGAGAGATGGAAGCAATCAATGCTAGATAGATCAAGGAGTCTTTGGGATTGCTCAATATTTTTCATTCTAGTCAATCAATCCTATTTCACTTTACTTTTCACCTTAAAATTGATGAAAAAAATGTGAGAGAACATGTACCAAATTGTAAGTTGGCCCTTCTAGTTGTAATGAGTGTTTCTCACATAGATGATTATTAAATGATTTGGCCCTTATTCGCCTACTTGATAAATGAATATATTTTTAGTGAAAGAAAGTTCTTTCAAATTGATGTTAAACATTTTATTTGATTAGCATGTCATAAATCATATCTAGTTGCTTGTCACTATAAATCCACAACAAAAATATGTTCAAAAGATGTGTTTATATGATTTTAAATATGATTAAAGTAATATTAATGTCACCTCATTGTTAATGTAAATCCTTTATAATATACAAGATTTTAATTGTATGTACAAATCACATTATATTCATGGATTTTTGAGTATTCAACGTTATATTTGAAGATCTTTTCCACAACTATTCCCATATATTTTGTTCAAAGCCTTTTTGGCTTTGAGAGTGAATTATATTTACTAATATAGCAATAACATAGATTGTATGTAATTGTCCCTCTAATATTAGAATTTATAGAGGTATGCTTGATGCTAATTCCCCCTTATAGTCCCTATGCTGTTAATATTCACAAAAGCATGAAATCACATTGCATTTTAAAAATAAAAATTAAGATGACAACATCAAGAATAAAAAATTTAAAAGCATAGTAGTCATGAAAGGTTTTGGCATGTTGTTGCTAGCACAAGATACATTATATGTATTACAATGTGTATAGGTCTCCATGAATTGGTTAAATAAACATTTTTAGAATCGATAGATGCAATGAATGCATTGACTTAAAAGGAAAAATAGACACAATTTTCTACAAGTAAATAGTATTCCAAAATACTAATAAAATGAAGAATAAAAATAACCTACATACAAAATATAACCATGTACAACATGATGTTTGCAACAACTTTGTTAGGATTCTAGTTGGCATTGTTACATAACAAACTAACATATAATATCATGCAACTTAGAAGAAAGTTTCTTTCCAAAAGACAAAAATATTAGAATAAACTAACCCTTTTGTTAGAGTGACACAAATAATCACTTAATTAATCATTAGTATGTCCCTATTCACACTAGCATGCTTAAGCTTACTTGGGGAATGTGATTTTTTTGTAGATCAAGTTATAAGATTAGGATATATGTGATTATCTAATTTAATCCTCGTTTAGGGTTTCTTTATCCTTTATCAAGAATAATTCATTATGTATTGTAACTAATGTTTCATTATTGCATCAATATAATTCTCAAAGTTTGATAGCGAATCAATTATTTTTTCTCTTTTATGTGATAGGGTGTTTTGGTTGTAGGTGATTTTTGGGAGCTATGGGGTTCAAGCATCAACTCCAACACCTTTTTCCTAGTTTGAAATGCTTTAGACATGCCATCTCCCAACTTTTGTTTGGTTGTGGGTTATTCCACGGTTAATTTATTTTGCAAATAATAGAATCAAAGATTTGGAATTTTGTTGACCTATGGATATGATCCTATTAACACACTAGACAAGAATTATAATGCTAAATCAATAATTAGCACACAATTTTAGGGGAATATCAAAGTCATCCTTGTAGTCTTTGGAAATAACTTAGTTGCACCACAACTCTTATCCACCTTAGTCTTTATAGAGTTTGTGTGCACCTATATGGTCATCTTAAATTCAATAGATTATTTTCCAACTTCATAATTATGTTTCATGCCTATATCATTTATTGACATATTACTTGACTTCCTTTAAAACCTTTATGTTTACCAAGGGTCCACTCAAAAATTTAGCCAATTACTATCATCAACTCAATGATATATTTGAGCCATGTTGCATCCTCATGGAAATTGGTTATGTTATCTATAAAGGGGTTGTATAGAAATTTATTTAACCCAGAGTGGTTGAAATAACAAGGTTGTATCTAAAAAGCAACCAATCATGTGATGCCACATCAATGCTTAATTACTCACGATGTGAATGCACAAGTATTGGTCAACTACATCTTGACAAAAAGCATGCTGATGTGGCATCATATTTGATGATGTGGCCTCGAAATGAAAGTTATAAGCAGGGGACTTGCCAAGTAAGCTGTTGTAAAAAATTGGGAGTGATTTGAAATTTCCATGTAGGATAATTAGAAGCCCGAAGTTAGGGTGCTCAACTACTGGGTCCTCTCCCCTATACCTAAAGAAGAATGAGAAATGAGAATATGCTTAAATTCTACAACAAGAAGACCGAGAAATAATGACACTTCATCATGGAGTGCACAACCTACAATGATATTTGTATCTAGTATGAAAGCCACCCAAAAATAGACAATCTAACTACCTTATTTGAGAAAATGAGACTTAACAAAATCATGAATATTTTATCAAAATTCGTAGTTAAATATTTAACATTGAAATTTTTTTTGAGAATCTCTTAAAATTTCAAATCTTAATCTTTTAAACTGTTTAATCTCATAAACTTAAATAAAATCTATCATTCATTATATTAAAAAAGAAAATCGTAACGTGTGTAACGATCTTGATAATTTTCCCTGCAAACCTTGATGGGTCCCCTGAGTTGCTAAGTGTCTGAAGCAAGCGTGCAAGTTTTCACTGACTGAACAAATTTGGACAAAAGTGAGATAGATAAGAACAAAGTGTCAGATCTCGGTCTTATTACTTTATCAGCTTAATCAGGAACGAAAATCGAGGCTTCTAAGTGTCGATTAGTCGTTAACCCTATTTTTAGCTTCTGAAAACTTGCAGACAAAAACTGAATCTCGTCAGTAGTCCAATCCATATACTTTTACTGCTCCACCCTCCTATTTTCCTTGTTTTACCTTATCTCGTGTGGAAATTTGGTCAAGTCTGAGATCAACTGAAGTTAATTTCTTGGCCGTTTATGGATTTGGGAATCCTTTGCATCTTCAAGGTCGTGTCTTTGTTGGGAACACATATTCCTTGGGAATCTGAATTTAATCAACTTGAATTTTATTTTATTTTTACATTAAAGTAGAGTTGAAGGATTGCAGTACAATTGGTGAAGATGATGGTATATTTTTTTATTACATCAATTTCTAAAGTTCAAACTCTATACAGGTTTGATTTTTGGGTGACTTCGATATATATGCTTGCTCATCATATTGTAATCCACTTGTTCAAAATGGACAAAGATGCCAATATATATGTAATCTAGTTGTTTCCATTAAAAAAATCAAATACTATTAAGTCTTGTTTGACCTTGACTTTTTAGACAAGTATGATATAATTAGTTTAGAAGTGAGATCACGTCTATTGGATGCAGTGGTTCTATGTTGACCTTGTTCTCTCCATATGTCAACCTAATTAAATCCAAATTATGTTGACCTTGTTTTCTCCGTATGTCGTCCTAATTAGACCCAAATTTAAATTGAGGTCATGTATGAACCTTGGTTAACAGACTTTATAGGTTTAAGAAGAATATTATATCTAATTTAAACTATGAGTCAATCAATATTGAATTTAAACCTAATTTAATCCATGATAGGTCTAGTGTTCCTTGAGTGTTTACTCTTGGTTTGGATACATGTTGAGATTGCAATTACTATTTAAACCTAAAATATTCAACTCAAATCAGGGTGTTACTCAAGATTCATCCCTTAGATTGGATTAATTAAAACAAGTATCAAGTCCTTTGGTATTTTTAGTGTAAACATAAGATGTTGGATTATTCTTTGTTAGTCCTTTGCCTATCTATAGGTAGAGACTTATGTTTTCGATTGAAAATTGGTATTAATTTGCATTGGTATTTGTTTTGCAAAGTATAAGCTAATATTTTGTGCTCATGAAATTGGTATTAGTTTGCATTGGCACCTTTGCTGCAAAGTGTAAGCTAATGTTTTGTGCTCATGAAATTGGTATTAGTTTGCATTGGCACCTTTGCTGCAAAGTATAAGCTAATGTTTTGTGCTCATGAAATTGGTATTTGTTTGCATTGGAACTTGTGTTGGGAGATATAAGCTAAAGCTTTTGATCCGTTTATAATGTTTTTTTAAGCTATTTTTTTGCTTTATTCGTTTAAAAGCCTATTGACTCATGCTTTTGGATTGGACAATTATTAATAATTTTGCATTAGTTTTTATGAGCACATAAAATATATAAATGGTCTGCCCTTTGAACTATGCAACATGGCATCAGTAAAACAACTTATGTGCCTTGTCTAAGCTTTTGACATTTTGGATACATACTTGCATCCCAAATTTTGAGTGTTGGAGGTGCGTTGTAGCATGGTACGATGTAGATAGGGACTAATAATGAGGTTGTTGTTTGGATTTTTCTAGTGGTAGGGTGAGTTTAGCGGTAGTTGTTCTTCCTATTTTTGGGTTCCAAAGGTGAGGTTTCTATTTGGTTATGTTTGTGGTTTTGAAATGAATTTAGTTGCTTGCTTTTATTTATGATTGAAAAGCTACCTTTGGTATCCCTTCATCAAAATCTTAAATCTCACAGCATGGTCATTATTTTAAAAAAAAACAGTAAAGGGTTTGGGTTGGGGCATGCGAAATCCTACCATTATTGTTAAGTTGAAATTCTTTTGCATATCCCATGCTTGGTCCATTCTAGGATTTTCTACCTAAAATTTTATATAACCTTGTGTAGGTTTCTAGTGCTTGGGACCCATTGATCCAACAAACAAGGTTCATGTAGGTGCCCCTTCAAGCAGAGCTCATAATTAGAGTTTTCAAAGCATTTTGTTTCTACAAAAAGTGTATATACATAGAGTCCACGCATATCACTCAAAATCACACATCCATAAGCTATCGATGCCCATAAAATCCTAGGTGTCATATGGGAATCAAGAAATACATATGGTTGTGGGTGATATGAATAGTTATTTTATCCATCTCGCAATTTGATGCAAACCAGTAACTAATCCAACTTGGCATATCCTAGATGACCAAGATTGATGTCAAGAATTAATATTTGATAAATTAATTAAAAACAATGTTTTTTTTTTAATTTATCATTTGTGTAAGCAATATGCCTAGATTTTTAGAAGAGATTGAAATGTATACAAAGTTTTGTTGCTTTGAAATATTTTGCTTTAGAGATAATAAATCTTAATATGTCTTCACACCTATCTTGAGTGGGAATTAATCCATTGACCAAGATTTCATTGCTAGGCTTTGTACATTCATCTTTCACATTGTTTGATTTCTAAATGTTAGTTATGTTGTAAACTATTTGAGTAAATTTTGGCATTTTTCTATAATTACTATTTTTAAGATGATAGAATGGTAAACTTGATGTTATTCAAAAAAAGAACTTACTAGGCTTCAACATTATTCATCAAACAAGTAAAAGTAGACACACCAATGTCAATGAAATTTTGAATGGGCCATTTTATTATATCAGTCAGGAGCTTCGACATGTTATCAAGTAAGGGATCGCTCACCTTGCTAGTAGTTTTACTGCTTGGAGGATTCACCATCACCAAAGGTATGTCATACTTCTTATGTTGCATGGTACTCAAATAAGAAAATAAAATGTTGTAGCAATTTAGTTGTAAGAACAACAAACTAGCATTTCAAAAGGTGAATGAACAAGGACAATAAAAAAACAACTGAAACATTGACTATAATATAGGGGTGTATAAACAAGAGTGAATAATATTGCACCAATACCATTTTTAAACATGTAAATACCCAAAAGTACCATATAGATTCATTTTACAACATGATTCCCCTTCGTGGCAAGCTTAACATTCATTCTAGTCTTTTGACTCTTAATTCTTGTTGCATATTACCATTGAATGCACATGTAGAAATCCCCAGAATGCCTAGTCTAATACAATATGTTGATTTTTGGCTTGGATAATAAGTTTTGAACAAATGATTGAAGCATTTAAAATTGACAATAACTAGATGCTTCAAACATTTGTGCTAGTCATCATAATAAAGATGTTTTCCAAATTTACCCCATTACAATTTTTTTCTTTGTTTTTTTAAATATGGGGAGTAAGACTTACACACATTCCAACCATGGAGCAAACAAAACAGGTATGAACAACATAAAAGAATTATTCAATCAATAATATAAGATGGCTAAGGATAAGTACTCATATCAGATATAAACTCCAATCGATGAGGTCTTTGAGATGAAGTAGGGAGTGCCATAAAAATAGTCTATGTTATTGGCTAATTGATATTGGGTACACCATTTGTAAGTAAGACAAGGATATCTAATCAATAATATCCAACCCTCCCCGAGTATGGTATGTCTTCTATGCTCATACCAGGGCCATGCAAGTACTATATCGATATTGTAGGCTTATCGTCTTAGTTTATTTTAATTATCCAATGAAATTTAAACTATCACTTGATTAAGAAACTCACCACATGTTGTAACCTCGAGTCACTTTGGATCTCAAAAAACATTAGGAGCCACTTCCATACTACTCTCTATACCTACACCCTAGGTTCCTCATGACTCAACACAATTTTAAGCACAACACAAACAACGACGCACAATTTAAAACATTCACATAAAAAAATATAAAGGAGAGATGAATTTTCTCATTCAAATTCATTTCTAAAATTCAAAATTTCCAATTTATTTTTGTTTTAAAAAAAACATATAATTTCCTCAAAACTCCATTAATGAAAGCTTGATTTTCTACTTTTTTGATGCTAAAATTAAAAAAACAAAAAATAAAACATACCTCTTTGATGATTCTAATGTGAACAAAAACTATTCCATGAAATAAAATTCACATTTCGAGGATTTTGAGAAATTGCACAAAATTGATATTTTCGAGAATTTATAAAAGGTAATTAAATCTACCTATTTTTTGCTTATAAATCAATCTGAAAGGGAAGCCATATGCTACCTTAATGGTAAAAATGGCATTCAAACTTCAAATCTATACAAGAACAAAGAAAGGAAGAGATTTACCTCAATTTCTAATCTCACACAAACTCTTGATTTCTTCAATTTCACACAATTTGATGAAGTGGAATCACACACACAACACAATACTTCTTAATCTTCACACTCTAATAGAATCTCCAAGTTCATACAATCCAATGCAAGCACAATCCACCAATTTTCAAATTTCAAAAGGAGAGAGTTTGGGAGCCATTCCTTCAAAATGAAAGAATGAGAAAAATAGACTAAGTTTTTTTTCCTTTATGCTTTCTTTTCTAATTTCCTTATTTTTTATTTTTCTTTTATTCATAATTTTATATTGCCTTTTTCCCTCGCATTGAATTTCATGAGTATTTAAAATTATTAAGGCCTTTCCTTACAAAAACAAAAATAAAGCAATTTAAATTAATTCAATGGAATATTTCCCAAGGCCCAATTAACTATTTGTAACAAATTTAAATATAAATCTTAAGACAACTATCTTAGCATTATTTTTACTTTTCTTGGTTTTCATTCTCACAAAGGCATTTCAATCAAATAATAGGCAATAACCAATTCACCAAAATATAATTACATGCAAATAAAAATTAAGTCATTAAATTAAAAACATGTAATTATGGTAACCCACAACATGAACAAACTCCAAAATCACCACTGGTTCTAATCCAAATTTACATAGGGTCACATGACACACATCTCACACTCAATTCAAGTATGATAAGGGATAACAAATGAATAAGGCCCAATGTGATATCTCAAAAAACCCCACTATTGGGAAATAACTCATACCTACATATTTAGGTGGAGAAATAACCCTGTATTTGCATACTCAATGCACAAGTCAGGCATACTTCTCAATATATAATAGTTGAAGTGGTGCAAAAATACCCAATGAGGCACCATATTGCATACATCATATAATTATGGAAATAAGATCATTGGCAATCATATAGAATGCCAACACAATGCTAATATCATCTCTCTATGTAATCATGTATAAATCCATAGAGGTAAATACCATATGTCTATATAGATAGAAATAAAATAATATGCCATGATGATTTAATTATAGAAAGCATAACATATGGTCCATCTCAAAATACACATCATTTGAATATCATTCATGAAGTCACACATAAGGCTCTCACACATTTAATGCATACAATCATTCACAACAATATTTAGTAATGAAAAATGTGAAGCTAAACACCAATAATCTCTTAGAGTAACATACACTAACAATACCAAAAATAAAATACCTCAAGGAAAGGAATAGGTGGGTGTTACAAAACAATTCAAAAATACCTTAAAACATTATACATAAACATGATTTCAATGTACTTCCTAGATTATATTACAACCAAACTTCCCTAATAATCCATAATTTTTCTAGGAAGATGAGAATATTATATTGTTACAACCTACCATTTAATTTTGGTTTCCATTAAAAACCCTAAAGTCCGTAACAATAGAATTGTATGTACATAAAGGTTTCTATTTCTATACCAACATGTATATAAAGAAATATGCCACATTCTTACTATTATTGATTATAAATATTTATATTTCTATACCAACATGTATATAAAGATATATGCCACATTCTTGCTATTATTGATTATAAAGATATCTCATAAACACAAGATAATTTACAACCACAATATAACAACTAATTAACAACTAATTAACCACATAGGAAATTCAAGTATTAGTAGTATGTTGTACTTAATTGGAAGTAAGATCAAGACTTCCAATTGGATTACAAGAGAAGATTCGCCACGTTCTCTCCTCATGGAATTACTTCTTCCAAGAAACTATTCTCAAAATGTAGTGCTTCTTGAAAAAACCAACCACTTTTCCAAATAAAATTACTATTTTAAGATAATATTTCCAAAACAAAAGATGAAAATAATTAGCTTACAAAAAACCTTCTCTCCTTCCTTCTTAACTTCATGCTAACAATGATATTATTTTGTATGACCAACAATAACCCTTATTTTCTCCTACTTACATGCCCAAGGTTTGGTCTTCAATAAATCAATATAATGCCATAACCAGAGAATACTACCACAACAAAAATAATGAATACAAATAACTCCAAAAGCCATTACAACCTTTGAGATGGCAAGATTAATGCAACTGTCTTGATAGAGTTATCCCAAGGACAATAACTTGTTGTCATTCTAGTTTGAGATTAATATGTCATATCTTCCATGCATTTCAAATTAAATGAAATTTCCTAGACCCTCATACCCTTTCATTGGTATACTTAAGCATGGGTCTAACACTTTAATATGACTTAATTACAAAATGGTTCAAACTTTTAAATTAAAGTCTTTGTCAAAATTATAATTTATACTTCAAAATAAAAATGCTAAAGAAATTGAGATTGCCACCTTAATCATCTATGACAAGGTTCTAATAATTTGTGATCATTGGGTATATATATAGAGGTTTACAATACCATACTATACCAACACTTGTGGTAGAGTGTATAAGCATATACTTTCACACATACATTTGTGGTGATGCAACACACTTACTAATGTTATATATGTGTAAGTGTAAATGCAACCTAATGAACTAAAACTAACCAAAATCAATAGAGATCGAGATGATCAATTGAATGAAAATCAATAGTGCATACAAAATTTGGGATCGCTCGTTTTAGAAATCACATATCATACCAATAATGACACTAATAATGTATCAAGTTTCTTACTTTGTGGATTGCATTCATACAACTTAATTGATCCTTGATCAATCCCTCCTCTTGTACCTAAAAAAACCAAATGACACCACTTGTAATAGATCATGAATAGAAAATAAGTACATAAATAAATTGAATAATATAATACCATTGAAAATGAGTACAATAATCGTGCCATACTTATTTTTACAAAATGTCTAAAATGTTATATATATACAACATATTTTTTTATAATCATAAGTCAACTATAAAAGTAGAAGATGGTTATTACAATAATCTTAATTGTCCAAATACATTTGGATTAAGAAATAATTACATAGGGTCACACAAAAGTGTTTTCCAATAGCAAAAATTGCAAAACAATAGGCATAATGATCAAGAGTTATCCAAAAAAAATGCCAAAGGGAAGCCTACAAAGTGCAGGCACTTACAACTAGCCATAGCACCAACTAAACAAGGTAACCAAACTATACAACTATTGCTGCACAAAATTGACAACAAGGGGCTAACTATTGAAAAAATGTTTAGATAAGTGGTTACAAACAACACCATCAAATAAATATCTTAAGCACAACAAGAAGTTGTGGAAGACTCCAAAGATTTAATAATTTTGCATCCTAAGAATAATCATGACAGCAACTAGACTTCCATCTCCACTAGAGTAGTATTGTGAAAAGATCAAACCATTCATAGGAGAAGGGTCTTTAGCTTAGCAACACTGTCAACACCATAAAAAATCAGCACCATCAGAAAAAATCACTCTCATCAAACCTGCAACCACCACTAGTGATTTTGGCTTCAAAAGCATCAAATTGCATTTGTATCTCTCTTAGCACAATGAGCAAGTCTGGCTTGGATTGGAGAGTGGACTAAGAAGGAGCGGATGGGTTGAGATATTTACAAAAATGACAAGAGCTTCCATTTGAATGGAATTCAAAGTGTGGGAAAAGGAAACGAGATAGTGGAATTCCCAAATGTTTTTCAAGATAATGTGCCTAAAGGTAGACTGCGAAATGATGTTGAGGTGCGTGGAGAGGCTGAGAAGAGCTATTTTCCAAGACCAAACTTGAGGAAAAAGCGTAGGGAGATTTAAAAAAAGATAATTCCATAGGCGTTGGGAATGGGGACAAAACCAAAAAGCATGTTTAATAGTCTCCTTTTTAGCACAAAATGGGTAGGATGGTGTTGGTGAGAGGAAGGAAAGACAGTCAACAATGGGGAATTTAACATGCAAAATTTTCCAGGCAATTAACTGAGTTGGGCTTTAGCTTTGAATTTCCAAATGAGAGTGTTTAACTTGTTACATTTGGCACAACTAAATCTACAATGCCATTTACAATTAAGATGGGCTAATAGGGGAACGATAGGCAGGGTTTGTCTATAGAAAATTTTAAGGGGGAATGCACAGAGGTGTCTATTGTTAGGCCATTTCCAATTTGTGAGGAAGTTGTCATGGCAAGGGATGGACATAAGATAGTATAGCTCAAGTGTGACAAGTATTTGAATTTAGAGAATAGAAGGTTTGTCTAAGGGGGACAGTTTGTGTTGAGCCTTGAGCTAGTGCCATGTTTTCCAATTGAAAGTGACTGGATCCCAGAGGTCCCTGAAAGTTTGGATACCTTTGTTGAAGAGATTTTTTCCTTTAAAGAGTTTGTTTAATGCAAGAGGGGAATTATCTAGTTGAACAAGATAGTTCCACCATATAGAGGAGGAGGAAAAGCTTAGACCATGGCTCAAAGAATGAGCATATTGGGATAATTTTTTTGAAGTAATTTTCCATGCTTTCCAAATGGAATTAAAGGGGGTTGAACCGTGAGTTTTGAAGTAAGGAGCAAATAGGAGCTTATCCATCCATTTCACTAGCTCCCATGGCCGACCAACAATAACAATTTGAATGTGATGATGAACCAAATGTTTCCAAAGAGCATCACCATCCAAAGCTCTAACAATCCTTTTAGTGGTAAGACAAATTCCTTGGGTGAATGTATCAATGATGCCTAAACCTCCTTTATCTTTTGGTTGAATACAGTGGATCCATGGTGTAGTAGGAAAACCCTTTTTGTTTCCCCACTTAGCCCAAAGGAAGCTCCTATTAACTGAGTCAATTGATTGTAGCAAGATTTGTAAGGTAACCAGCAAGATGAAATATAAACATGGCTAGAAATAAGGATTTTATTGGCAACTTGTAATCTACCTGCCATGGAAAGAAATTTGTTGGTCCAATTCAAAAGTTTCTTTTTTCATTGTAGCCAAGAACCAGTTCCACATTTCTTTTAATGAAACTCCAATTCCAAATGGTATCCCAAGGTATCTAGTAATGACCCCATGCTTGAATTCTCTCCACTCACTTGGGATCCAAGGAGGTCGAGGGTTGGGCCTTGTCATGATAAACTCTATTTTATGCATGACAAGTTTAAAGCCTAAAACAAAGCAAAAAGGATCTAAAATTCCAAGCATATTTGCCACTTCTTCTGTTGAGTTTTGGATGAAAAGCATGCTATCATCAGCAAAATGGGAGTTGAGATCAATAGCTTTTCTAGGAAGTGTGATGTCATGAATAATTTTATTGGCAAGAGCATGCTAAAAAAGCTATCTGAGTGCATCAACAAAAGGAATGTACAAGAATGGGGCAAGGGGACATCCTTGGGAAATGGATTTCTATAAGGGGAATGAAGGAGAAAGAGTGGGCCATTAATAGCCACTCTAGCATAATTGGCATCCATGAAAAGCATTTGAATGTGTTCACAAATTTTAGGGCCAAAACCGAGCCACTTGAACATTTTAAGAATGAGGAGCCAACAAATACGATCATAGGCATTATCAAAGTCCAATTTAATGATAAGAGCATCTTGGGCTATTTGTTGAGCCCATTCAAAAGTCTCCCAGGCAAGGACCAAGTTGTCTAATATAAATCTTCCTCCTAAGAAACCAGTTTGTTTCAATCGAACAATTTCTTGGGAGATATATTTGATTCTTCTTGCTAGAGCTTTAGCAATAATCTTGCATGAAGTGTTGAGGAGTGTAATAGGTCTCCAGCCATTGAAAGTGTCCTTACCTTTGGGGATAAGTTTAATAAGACCTTGATTAATGGTGTTCCTAAGGATCCAGTCTCAATACCTTCAAGATAAACGTTATAAAAATCTTCATGAATGTGGTGCCAAAGAGTTGTATAAAATTCCATCCATTCCAAGACTCTACTCTAAATCCATGCAGTGAAGGGCTTCATCAAACTCTTCTAATGAAATAAGGCGGTCAAGATATCTGCTATACTCAAGGTCTATTTTCCTAGGGATGTAACTAGCAACACTATCTTCAAGAATGGGGAGAAGAATTTCATCATCAGTGTCATCAGTAAAAAGATTCTTGAAGTGCTCATAGAATGTATGCATAATATCAGTGTGGTTGTTTTGCAGGTTGCCATCAATAGTCTTAATCGTAGAAATGTGCTCAATTTTATGCTTGTGTTGAAGTTATTGGAAGAAAAATTTAGAGCCCCGATCACCATACTTAATCCACTGTAATCGATCTTTAATTTGCACTCCTTTACCTCTACAAACAACCATTTTACACAACTGATTTTCAATCTTAACCATAGATTGTTGCAAAGTGTTGCCATGGGGATTGTAAGCTAGACAAGTGCGACAATGTTCCAACTGCCCTTTGAGGGATTTCTCAAGTCTGTGACGTTTAGCTGCAACTCTTCTACCATAGTCACAACGGAAGGAGGTGCATAGATAGCTATCATTTTTTCCCACCATTTTATGTAGCTACTTTGTTGAGGCTTTGGTCTAACATTCCAAGTAGCTAGGATACCATCAATACAATCTTGGTTCTTGAGATGAGTAACATTCAATTTGTAACGAAGGTCATTGGAGATGGGGGTTGGTGATCCCATAATAGTGGTTTACAATTTTTGGCCAAACTGGACATTGAAATTATTATTTTTAACTAAATCTTCACATTCGGGCACCTATAGCGGCTAAACTGTGAGGAATTTGAAGATGGTGCAAACTAGAGTCTCATCAAATTTTGTCTGTAGATTCTAAAAATATTTTTTTCAAAATTTTTGGAATCAAATTGCACTTCCTTTTCCATCTCCCATGAAAATTAATTTTTTCAGAAAACAACATTTTTAAAAAAGTGACTTAATCGATAACACATAACTTTTTTTCCATGAAGGATAAAATTATAATTCTTTCAAATTTAGATTTGTAACTCTGATATCTAGTGCTTCCACTTGGTTAGATAGTTTTTGTTGAATATTTTTCCTTAATCAAGTTTCAAAGTCAAAAGAATTACAATTCAACACGACCGTGATAACGCGTAACTTTTTTTGTATATGTCAAAATTTTATTTTATTTTATTTGTTGGATCAAGTACTTCAATATCTGGTGCACTAATATTTTTCAAATTTTTTTTTGATAATCTTCTATTTTTCCACATGTGAAGAACAAAGAAATTCATTTTCGATGAAAACCTATGTTTAATAAAACTTAAAAAACAAATACATAACAAAACCAAAACATATTAAAATTATATTCATTGGATAGCTTGTTATGAGGAATACCATAATCATTTAAAATAAATTTTAAATGAATTCATTTGATCCCCAAAATCTAAATCAAAAGTGATTTTTTATCAGCATTTTGATAGGTGTAAAGGAGACGCATTTATAGGTATGGTTTAAAACTAGCGAGGTTCTATCCAAGGGGGTTTGATCTAAGGTGATTTGATCAAACCCTCTTCAATTGGAATCCTAAAAATAGAAATTTTTAAGGCTTAAATCATTATATTTTCTAAAAATCTGTGATTTCAGCTAAAATTCGTTCCTCTCAAGAATTGTAAACCACTATTATGATAGCACAAAATAAAGAGAATGAAAGGGTGGTGAATATTGGAAGGTGGTTAGAGAGAGTGGCATAAAGATCAATAGAAACAAGGAGTTCAACATGTAACAAAAGAATGGGGTGGCTAGGAGAAATATAGAAATAGTCCAACCAACTATAAACAAGAATGTATAAGAATATTAGCTGAAACCTTGACACAATAACCCAAAACTAGAAGCCAAAAAGAGGGATGTTACACTTACATCCTTGTTGGAGGATTAATTTTTTCACAATGCCTATGTTGATTTTTAGAGGGTTAAAGTTAGAAAAATACATCGATAAACAAGAATGTATAAGAATAGTAGTTGAAACCTTGACACAATAATCCAAAACTAGAAGCGAAAAAGAGGGATGTTACACTTATATCCTTGTTGGAGGATTAATTTTTTTTACAATGCTTATGTTTATTTTTAGAGGGTTAAAGTTGGCTATGATTTTGGGATTAACATATAACTTTAAGAAATTCCCTCTAAAAGATTATAAACAATCTTGGAAAATCTTTCCATAGTGCATTAATTTTCTAGAGAGCTTATGTCTATTTTGTAAAAAAAAAAGTAATGGTAAATTTGTGCACATTTGCTAATAATGTTATTTTTTATTGTTGAATTGTAAATGAATTCCAAAAGATAAAACAATTTATTTGGTGATTTATATGTAAATTATTATAAATAAAATAATTTATTTGGCTAAGTAATTTTTTGTCCCAATTGATACTAAAAATATATAGTTTTTGGCCAATGATCAAATGGTAATAAAAATATGTTAATTTTTGAAAAAAAAAATCACTAATTTTTTTTATTAACTTAGACTAACCATAAAATCAAATGCTATTTAAATTACATGGGTTCATCAACATCTATAATTGATTACTATAGTGCCTCCATATATTCTTTTATTTTTTCATAATGTCAAAGTGATGGCCAAGGGGTGGTTGCCACTAATGGGGTCAAGGGAGTAGTTCCCCCTCGTGAGGTCTAAGGATGGTGGTCTTGGTGTGTTGGACCACACAAATCTACTATTGAGAAGGTGTTGGAGCACACACATATCAAACATTTTGAAAATCTCAATGCCATATAAAGAAGATACTTATAGATGCCCATACTCCAAGATATAATGAATCTATAGTATATATTGCCTTTTGATTTAATAATTTTGACTTCTTTTGGAAACTAATAAGCATGTGCTACTTAAAATGTTTACCTAAAGCTTCTTTTGGACTACCAGATTATTTATTGATCAACAATTGATATCTCAGTAAATGAACATTATGCTACCTATATTCTTTGTAATCATTAAGTTTGGGACCATGTATGCCTTGGTTATTAGAATTTATTATAATAAAGGGGAAAAAAAGAGAATACAAGTGATGTGCATCACAATACAATGTTGGTAAGTCATGTTTGAAAAAAAAGAGAAGAATTTATTCATATACATGAATTCTAACTAATGAATCTTAACAAATTTTAATTTCAAAACTAATATGGCCCCAAAAATAATTGAGAATGTAATAGTAATGTCAATATGGCTCCTAAAACAAGTGAACATTCAATATTAATGATGAATATGGTTTAGTTTAGAATGTGTATAATGTAGTTTAGGTGATTAGGCTCCAATTATGTATCATTTATCATGTTAGAATGATTGAGTTGAAAAGTCTTATAAAATAATGGTCAAGCAATTTAATCAACACTAAACTAATTTTTTTTATAAAAATACTTAGATTTGATTGCCCTTATAACTTGTCATATTTGCCAAACAAATCCTCCTACAAGCTCTTGTTATGCAAGTTAATTAGGCTTTAAATATGTGTACACAATAATAAACGCTTACATGTTTCCATTCTCATTATTTCACTAGAAAAGACTGGAATTATAAATTGAATTTGTGTTGATTTCCATTGGATAGTTCAAGAAAGGACAAATGTATTGTATCCCTTTACTTCTATGCTTCCACATTAAAGGATTAAATAATATTAATGAATATCATTACACATTGAATTAAATAGAATTAGTAAACTCATGAATGTATCTTTCTTGTTAATTACTTTTTATTGTTTCCCATGTAGGGATTTGTCTTCCTCTCCTTCTAGGCCATCTTGGAGTGGGTCAATTGTATGGCGACATACCATCGGGATGTTGTGCATGATGATATTTGTTCCTTGACTTAATAGTCTTTTTTCCGCATGAGATGTACTGATTAGAGTGCGTATCATCTATAATATTTTCTTGATATTTTACCCTTATCTTCATAAAAATATGTTCACATTTTTATTAAATAGAATTATATGTGACAATAACACTTATATATGCATATTACATTTCAATTATGATAACACTTATTAATAAATGAAAATTATAAATTAATATGTTATACTAATAAGACAACAAGTTCTTCCCAAAAAAAACTCCAATGAATTCTTTTTCTTCCCAAAAAAAAGACATAAAGTTAACCTTAGTGAAATTTAAATAATCAATGGCCAAAAAGCTCCACGGGGGGAATCAAATTCAAAATTCAAACTATATTTTATATAATATATAATAACCTTATTACGGGATGCACATACATTTCAAATTTACAACGGCTAGAGAAGCTGCTACCCTAGCCTCATATTCTTCTCTGAAATCCATGCCAGCTCCTATTGTTTTCCTACCCTTGTGAATTTCCGTCCAAATGAATAGCAGGACTAGGGCAAAATACCCAATTGTTTGAGCTGGTTTTCACGGAAAACCCTGATCATTTCCTCTTCTCCTGTGATAGTTGTAGAGAATGTCTACTCCCAAGGCACACACTCCCACAGGGCTTCCCCGTTCAAGGTTCGCACCTCTGTCTCCTGCGCAGAGGGTTGCAAGGCCTGATCTGGAGTCCAAGGTTCGAGTGGTGGTAAGAATAAGGCCCTTTCTTGCCTATGAAATCGAAGCTGCTCAAGGGAATCCCAAGCCCTGTTTAACCATCACGAAACCTAACGGGATTTTGGAAAAGGAGGATACCTTGCATTTACAGGATGTGAAAACAAGGTAAGTTTAAACTTATGTTTCCGATTTAATGCGTGTCTCTGGGTAATCTTTTGTCAGTATCTCTTCTCTCAAAGTTACCGAGGACTTGAACCTAATCACTGTTGCAGATTTAGAGAGGCATTCAAAGTTGGGTGCCTCAATTTACCGATTTTATGTTTTAGTTGGAAATTTCCCCTTGTGCTGAAGGGGTTTTTTCTTTGGTCAAAGTCTTCTGGGCTTGTGACGCCTGTTACTCAATTTCAGCACTTATCAGTTTGATATGGCATTTGACGGTATTTCAACAATCATCATGCCTTATTGAACTTTTGAACCTGGTGTTCTGCTATGGAAGCCCTGTGGGGATTTATCTCTTAAAAGTTCATCCTGGAGTCTGATGCAATCTTTGCTGAATTTCACCACTTAACACGCCTCTTCACAATTTGAACCCTGGGTTCCAGTATGAAATCCCCTGCGATTCACTGGTTAGAGACCGTTCTTGAGTTCCATGTCGTATTTTATCCAATTTTAGCGCTGAAAGACTCATTCTGAACCCTCGGGTTGTTGCTTTGGAATCCCTCATTATTTACCACTTAAAGAGCATATTGTTGGATTCATTAATGAACTTTAATGCTACGCGTAGTGGAATTTTGTATTGAAGCTGTTTTTTGTTTTTTGTATGTTTCCAGCCGGAACGAGTCTTATAAGTTTGACTTTTGCTATGGTCAAGAAGATGAGGTGGGTCAAATTTTTTTGAGAGAAGTGGATCCAATTCTGCCAGTGCTCTTTCGTGGCTCTAATGCTACAGTTTTTGCTTATGGCGCTACTGGAAGTGGCAAAACATACACGATGCAGGTCTGTAAAAGGTTAATATTATCATACATAACTATGTAATTGCTTTACGCAATTATGAAGCATTTTAAGAGGGATAAAAATACAATGCTTTTAATGACATTAGGATTTCAATTTTCTGGCAGTTTAGTAAGTGGGAAAATTCTTGGGAAAATGGCCACATAATTCGTGTTTTGTGCCTGTAGAGTTTAGGGGTTTCTGATTGTTGAATAGCTGGGGAAAAAATGCTGAAATAGTATCTTTCAAGTGGTTGTAGTGTTTGGGTAATGTGGTGTTTAATATTGTTAAGGTTCAATCAACGCTCTGGAAAATACTCGAACATCGTTAGGTCTAGTAGTTCAGTGGTAGAAGCACAAGTTTAGCATAATCTCGGTTTTATGTTGGAGTGATTTGTTCTTTGAAATGTGTTTTTTGTATATTTTTTTATTACAGAACATTAGAGGTTTTTGATAGTTTATAAGGTCAAAGCACTCTAATGAAATGTTAGGAATTATATGTTCTATGATTTTGGAATTTGCTTTTCAATTTCAAGGTTTTTAATGCTTTATTAGTTGCAACTTTATTTGGTTATGTATAAGTGTTGGGGTTTCTTGTGGTGTCTGAACTGTGTATTTTACATACATAATAAAATAATGAATTTTTATTTCTTTTTCTTTGTGGCTATAGAATTCAATGTTACTTTGTTTAGATTGAGTTTACAAATTGGTGCTAAGTTGACCAAATCTACTATAAGTTTATCGAGCAAAAATATATGGGAAAATAATGTTGGATATTTTTCCTTTCTTGTTTTCTAGGGCACTGAAGAGAGACCTGGGCTTATGCCTCTAGCAATGAGAAGTATAATTTCAATGGCAGAGTGTACAGGCAGTACAGTTGAGATCTCATATTATGAAGTTTACATGGACCGTTGCTATGACCTTCTAGTAGAGCAAAAGAACAAAGAAATTCCAGTGTTGGAGGATTCAGAGGGCCGCGTGCAGCTTCGTGGCCTTGCTCAGGCAAGTGTATTTAGGAAGCTTTGGTTTTCAAGTTATGTACTCTCTCAAAATTTGCATTACAGAGTTCAATAAGTCAATGCAAATCCAACTCAGCTTATTAGGCCCCTTTAACCAGTAATCTTTTTGAAGTCAAAGAAGTGCAATACTAATAAGCCGCCCTGTGTAACATTTGTCATTTCATCAATAAGTCACCATGAGTAACACTCGTCATTTCATTAAGTAGATGAATGGTTCAGTTAAGTTTTTACATGAATCTAGAAATAGTTAGGAGGTAAGTATGTTTTCTTAAAGGATGACTGTGGCACTTTGTGAAATAGCCATCTTTTATGCGAAACTGTTTGATTAGACCTTCAATAGAAATAAATAACAGGATAGGATCATTTTAGTTAATGACCAGTGGGAAACAACTGTACATAAACCTGACTAATATTTAATTCATCAGTACCCTATAACTCTTTGTGTGGCATTGTTCTGGTAATCAACATGCATTAGTGACTAGGGTTCAGATCGTAGGATACAAAATTGTCAAAAACTCGCCTGACTTGTAAGTGCTTGTGGGTTGAACCAGCTCAGCAGGTAACTTGCCAAATAACTGAACACCAAGTATTTGGCAAGTACTTGCTGAAAACTTGCACAAAAATCCTGCCCACAATGACTTGTAAGTTTGAGTCCACAACTCGGTGGTAGAATACATAAGTCTGCCTGAGAAAAAAACTCATTTCATCACTTTTTGCTTCATTTTTTTGAGTCATTAAGCTGTTCAACATATTGGAGCATTCAAGCATGTGCCATGAAGGTTCAATGTGGTGATGTCCCCAGATCTCTGGTTTTAAAACAGAAAAAGAAACTATTTTGGGCCCATGTTTTTCATGGATGAAATTTGTAAAATTTAAATGGAATGCACTTTATTATCATATGATACTGTCATGTGAATCGAACTTGTTTTTTGATCTATAAATGAAGGAAAAACTACTCATGACCTTTGTAATTTACTAAATTCATTTTTATGCATGCTTGTAAACTAAGATTATTTTACAAACTTTTGTGTTTTTTAATCTTTGAAAAATTTGCTGAGTTTTTTCCTGAGCTTGAGTTTATGAATTTTTTTGGGTTTGCCAATTCTGAGATTTTGATCTATGGCTTAGATCACTGACAGGGGGCAATACCTATGCACACCAAACCTTGTAGACAAGTGGGTCTGATTTTTATTTTAACCTTGGGAGAATAATTGTTTTGTCCCAGTGTGTAAATAATAATTCCATCTGGACATTCCCTATAAGGGATGACTGAGAGCATTGTATAATAGGATCCACAAACATCATAACAAATGTGAATGGGGTAAGCTTTTAATGAGATGGCTAGAAGTTTATGCCAGCATTGGCACCCTTGGGTTTTTCATAAGAAATTTCTCTTTGGTAATTGGGATAAACAACGCTCCATTAGGAAAAGCTAATGGAATTTTCAAATCATCAGAGGTTATATGTTTATGTTAGCATAACTATTAAAATCTTAGTTTGAATTGACTTGGGGACTATGCTTTGAGAAAGCTGTGAATCACATTTAGTTTCTCTGCAATTGCTGTTGCAGGTTCCTGTAAAATCTCTTGAGGAATTTCAAGAAGTATTCTCTTATGGGTGTATGCGCCGGAAAGTAGGCCACACAGGTTTGAATGATGTATCAAGCCGTAGCCATGGAGTCTTGATGATTTCTGTTTCTAGTGATGATGGGAATCCAGATATGCCTCTTGTGGGTAAACTCAATCTTATTGATCTTGCAGGTAATCGATCTATAATTTATGTCTAAGATACGTGCTTAATAATACTACTCTTTTGTTTTATGGTACATGCCTTGTAGTTATAAACCATTCTGCTTTTAGTATTAAGACTACTATTTATGATTAAGAGAAGATCGAAATTTTACTATCAGTAGACTAATTTCATTTACTAACTATCAATGATGTAATCTTCTTTCTCAATTGCTGTCTTTTCAATCTTACATGTGTGTTTTATTTTCTGGGCAGGTAATGAGGACAATAGAAGAAGTGGTAATGAAGGTATTCGTCTTACTGAAAGTGTGAAAATTAACCAATCACTTTTTGCATTGTCAAATGTTATCCATGCATTGAATGCCAATGAGAGTCGAGTCCCCTATCGGGACAGCAAGTTGACTCGAATCTTGCAGGACTCACTGGGGGGAAACAGTCGTGCACTAATGATTGCCTGTTTGGTGAGCTTCTCTCTAAATCTTCAAATTACACTGCACTAAAAGATTGGGAGTGTTACTTCTGAATTTCTTTGTTCGCATATTTCCCACTAGAATTATATTTCTTGGGGGGTGAAGAGTAAAGTTAA
The DNA here is from genome assembly GCA_007258455.2 of Sequoia sempervirens. Lineage (NCBI taxonomy): Eukaryota > Viridiplantae > Streptophyta > Pinopsida > Cupressales > Cupressaceae > Sequoia > Sequoia sempervirens. The sequence continues at coordinate 68,514,256 of VDFB02000008.1, forward strand.
TGTGAAATCTTGATGCAAACTACCAGTAACAATGCGAATTCTTCAAATTTTTATATTAATTATAAGTATAACTGAACTTTAGTTTTCAACACTTGAACCTAATAATTGTATTTCTCCTTTTGTAGTTTAATGGATTACCCTTTTTATCTGCCAGAAGATGAGTTATGGTTCTGAAGAGTAGTTCTTTTGCTACTTTCTGTCTTTGTTTTTCATATTTGATTCTTTGATTCACGAGAGTTGCAGAATCCAAGTTCATTTCAAGAAGCATTACACACAGTCAGTCTTGCTGCCCGGTCTAGGCAAATAGGAAATCATGTTTCACTGGAAGGCAAACAAGATTCCCCTAGGCCAAAGATGGACATGAATGCAAGACTAAATGCTTGGCTTGAAGCCAAAGGAAAGACAAATGGAAAAGCTGCAACACCAGGTTCTCTGTCTGCAGCAAAGATAGTTTCAACTTTGCCATCGAAGCAAACTCCCAATCGATTGCATTCAAGTGTAAAAGCAAGTATTACCAGTGGTAGTAGCTTATCAACACCAAAAGGGCGGTAAGAATTGATGAAAATTTTAGTCTGTTTGAGTTCTGGAAGGTTTTCCATCTTTGGTCATTTCCTGAGATCTGAGATGCTTTGCTTTTGCTACTCAGAAGGCTTTTTGGAACAGCACGTCGTGTCAAAATAGCTTCAACTGAGGTAATTATGAAGGTTAAAAGTGAAGATGCTTCATATCCTAGGAATTTTTTATTTGGTGACTATTTACTTGATGTCATTTTTATGGTGATACTTTTTATGCAAATGCAGGAAATTCCTAACTCTCCAAAAGACACAGAACAGGCTGATTTACAGGTTAGTTACTGGTTACAGATAATCAATAGCTCCTAACATCAAAATTTTCAATGTTCTGCATGCAGAGAATAATTTTGTTTTTCCTTGGGTCTGATATAGTGTTCTGATTTTTCCATTTGCGTTAGTCTGTATCTCCTCAGAAAAACAACAATTGTTCAACAGCTGGTGGCACAGATGAGGCTAGCCAATCTAATTCCCTAACTTGTGCTCTGAGTGATGTCGAATATAATACTCTGCCTGATGGTATGCAAAATATCTTAGTGAATACTTTCCAATGAGAAATTATGAACTTTGTCAAATGATTTGATCCTTAGCTTTGTTAGAACTGCATAAGCGTTTTCATGTTTTTTAAAAATCAATGTTCAATCAGGCCTACTTAAACTATTTTTTATGTAATAATATCTCAGATGGTATACTTTATATGCAGATAAGTCTTCTGATAAAGAGAACAGGGTGGTAAAGGAATATGTTTTTGAGGGCTCTTCGCCTCCATTGAGTACAAGATTAAAACAACTACAGAGTGCTTTTAAAGAGATGCTAACACCAAAAAATTCCAATGTAGATCAAATTATTCCTTTAAATGTTACCCCCTACATATCTTCTGGGGTACCAACTTCAATTGCAGAACCAATATTTCCAACCTCCTGCAGTAAGTGTTGTGGCATACCATTGTCTAATGCAGAACAAACTCTTCCAATGAATGTTACCTCCTGTGTAAAATCATGTGAAGTGACTTCGGAGGCAGCAACTCCTAGAACTCCTCTGGTGGAACAAAGGGGGATTGTAGAAGAAAATTCAAAAACTGGAACTCCATTATCAAAATGGAGTGCCCGTAGTTCAGGGTTAAAGGTATATTTTATATTTTTCTTTTTAAATTATTATTGCTTTTAGAATTTTTATTGATGGGTTAAAGGTATATTTTATATTTTTCTTTTTAAATTATTATTGCTTTTAGAATTTTTATTGATGGTCATGGATTTTAGCTTGATGGAATCTTTATATGTAATGTACAGAGGACTCTTGCCCAAGAATATCTAAATTTTCTGAATACTGCTAGCAGGTAAGACTCTCTGGATTTTTCCACACTATTGTTTTATTTGTTGTGATTATTTCCTACACATCTCCCTCAATTGATCAATTTAATGAAAGTTCCAAGTAATATACATATATGTATATTTACATACAAAATATAGGAAAGGTAAATATTGTTTTAAGTCATGGCAAGGCCAGCACCCAATTTGTGGTAGTTCACAAGGGGATTTTTTTTACATTTACCTTGCACATTGTTTTCAAATTGGATATCCCTGGTTTTAACCTCATGGCGAAGTTTGGGATTAAACAGAATCCTGCTGATCAACATATGTTTATGTATGCCTATATGGAGAGAGAGATTGAAGTATTTGTAATGAGAGGTCAGATTGTGCCTTCTTGAACAATCTTTTACCTGTGATTGGTGGATGGTGTTGTTTCTGTAATCTCCCTCAAACCACTCAATGATTTTTAACCTTACTCTTCCTTGTGGTATGCCAAAAGTGATTCAAATTCATTCATTTTTAATGTTCGAACTGATACTGCTGACATATATGTTTAAACCTAAAGGTTTAGCCTTTTCTACTAATCATTCTAATGTTCCTTTCTGGATCATATTTTGGCAATTATTATTCTATATATTTTTAATTTTTTTAATGGTCTAGTTTGTTGGTAGCATGCATAGCAGCAAAAATCTCTCAGGCATAACTTGGTAAACCAAAAAATATATATATTTTTTTCAATTAATTGGGGATGAATTAAGAAAAATAGGAAAAGAAAGTGTTGGGATGGGGGTTTAAAATATCACAAAAAAACCCTAACCCTAAAAGCAGAGATTGCTTGTATGTAAGCCTAAATGCAGAATTTTTTTTTTAACAAAAAAATACGATTTAATCATGAAAAAATTGCAACTCAACAAAAATCTGGAAAAACAATAATACTAATCCAGAAACTGATTTTTTGACAGAAAAATTATGTTAACTCATTTTTTGGTAAATATTGTGATTTTTAAATTTTTCTAAAGAGAATTTCTCAGTAGGGCAAGTGGTGATTTATCGCAATGAATAGCTATTCAAAAATGATTATTGCTTCTATGATTGTCACGAATTTGAGACTGTTATATTGCATCGATAATTTTCATTGCCTCTTTTCTAATAGTATATGCACAAAGTTTAGTCAAATGGTTAACAATGGCATTTTTATCTTCTTGAATTTCTGTATCATGTCATTCTTTATGGCTTACTAACCCCGCTTGATTTTATAAATTTCATCTACTGTTGATATAAATTTCTTGTTATTTCCAAGTAAAATAGACTTGTCCTTATATAATCATGACAGCTTATGATTGTCTTGTCTTGAATATAGGGAGGAACTGCTTGAGTTGAAGGTAAGCATGGTATTCTACATTGGGAGTACCAAATTTGTTTCCTTTTCTGCTAGTGTTATGTTCATGCCTATTCTTGGTCTAATTTTGTTGAAGTTTTTGAACTAGGGTATTGGAGAAAGGAGAGCTGATCATATTTTAGAACTGCGTGAAACTTCTCCTGAGGCCCTGAAGGAGGTATTTATATCTTTGAATGCATTTATAAGTTTTTATTGACAGATGAAGATGTCTTGGAAGATCTCCTATTCTAAGCAATACACTAATTTTGTTTCACAGCTCCATGATCTCGAGAAAATTGGGCTTAGTTCTAAGCAGGTATTAAAAACTCCATCTGGCACTCTGATGTTTCTCAGTTCAAAGATAAATGCCATGTTTTCTGCTATAGCAAGCTGAAATACTTGACTTGTTTCTGCAGATACAAAACATGTTCAAGAGTACAGCTCGGCAAGTCTTTGGTTGAACGAGAGAGTTGTTCCTTGTGGTAGACCTTATTCTCTGTACATTATTGCCTCTATGCCGGCATTGGCATTCATTCCCAAATTATGGGGAAAAGCTGTTTTTTCCCTTAAAATGGCAAGCATTCACATAATTTCTAAAATTCAGAATTTAGAGACACTCGTCCTCTAATCATAGAGCTTTCTATGAGCAAAATGATTCATGTGTAAGTTTAGTTGTTGCTCTTGATACTTCTTTGGGAGATTATTCCATTTAACTGCTATTGAGCTTGAGGGGTTTCTGAAGTTCTAATTGAATAATGATAATTCTTCTTTAAAGACATTGTGTTCTTGTAGGAAAATGATTCATGTGTAAGTTTAGTTGTTGCTCTTGATACTTCTTTGGGAGCTTATTCCATTCAACTGCTATTGAGCTTGAGGAGTTTCTGAAGTTCCTAACTGAATAATGATAATTTTTCTTAAAAGACATTGTGTTCTTGTAGGACATTGGAGCTCAAGTGTTTTCTAAGTGGTCTATATTTCCTGCCTTGCAAAATGAAAAGCTCTTCTAATGAGCTTATCCAACAATATATTTTTATCGTGAGATTTTTGAGATTTTAATTAAATTGATATTTCAGTGTTAAATATTATGGTAGATTATGATCTTTTAGCTTTTGGAGCACACATGGTGTGTTTGACCTACTCTCCGTTATATACCTGCAGAATGAAGATTTGCCTCCTGTGCTTTTGTCCTTACACTAATAAAGAACATTAACAGAGCAGTTTGTGCCTTGTTCACCATTAAAGTATTATCTTTTGAAACATCTTTATAACGTCTTGAATTTGAATTTGCTTTCTTTTAATGCCTTCCAAAGGTTACCAATAAAAGATACAATCAACCTCTTTTGTCAATTGGCCCTTTGAGCTTTTAAAAGGACCAAAGCCTAAAGGTTCTATCATTGATCGTGTATGTCATTTTGTTGGCTTTGATAACTTAAGGGTTCACTATTACTCATCCCTAGGGGCCCTAGAGTTGGCATGATATCCTCAACGTATGCATTATGGTTGCCTCAATTGCCTACAATCAACAAGGTGTTATAGTGGTAAAGTATAAAGTAAAGTAAACTTTTCCTAAGCGTCATCTAGGCCAATCCAATAAGATGCATACCCAAGCATAAAGTGATTATTGTAGTTATGGATGATTTAGTAATAACTAAACTAGGAAATCAAATGCAAAGTAGAGAGGGATACTCAACTCTATTACTAAAGATGATCTTGTTGAGGATTTTGGAATGAATTGTCTCCAGTTTGGAAATGATACTTTTTTGTTTGTGTAATGCTTGTGTTCTATGTGGGGTTGTTTGTGGATTTGGGTCTTTTTTGTGTCCATGGGTTTAATTATGTTAGTTTTGTCTCTTGGTTTTTGATTCATCAAATTTGCTTCTATTTGTTTTGCTATTTGGATCAGTGGTATTTATGAATAGCTTTGGGGGGTTGTTGAATTTATATGAAAAGTTGTAAAAATTCAATTTTTTTAGCAAAGGGCCACTAAGCCCTTTGCCCATTTGTCCATTTTGGTAGAAAAGTTGTATCTTGCAAACATTTTTGGTCGATTTGCAAACATATTTTGCCCTCTTGGATTGACTTGTTTGCAGATATTTTAAAGGTCTTTGGCCTTAATTCTAGGCTTGTTTTTTGGCCTACTTTAGTTGATTATTTAGGTTTCTTGGTCAGTTTGGAGGATTGGCCTACTTGTCTTCTAAGCGACATTTTCGCTAAGTCTCAAAAGCCGCAACAAACCTCCCACGTGGAATTTGACATGATCAACACAACCTCGTACAAGTCCAATGGTATTTGCTTCCTCGATCAATTTGCAATTTTTTTATTGTCACCAACATTTGTTGTAACAATATCATTTAATGTTTGTTGTTTATACTAACCACTAGTGGTTAGATGCACATTAAAATTACCTATCGGTTAACCATCAAAAGGTTGCGAAGAGGGTGGATTTTTTCATTTTTACATAACTTGCAAATGAGGGAGTATTTTTTTAGTCTAATTAGTCGTTAGAAAGCTCTTTTCGAGTTGAACAAACTAGTGTCGGGATGTTTTAAAAATTATACTTTTAAAAACTAATTTTTACTCTCCAAAACTTAGTGTAATTTATGCAATTTTTGATGAGGCATAACTTTCACCCCGTTTGTTGAGAATTTATCATTTTTTTGAAATTCATCAAAATTTTGCATAGCTTTATATTCAAACTCAAGTTTTGGAAAAGCCCATTTTTCCATATTTGTAAAAAATATCAGTGAGTTATAAATGGATGATTTGGCTTCCAAATTTCACAAAAGCTTGTACATCTTGTCTTGGATCTTTCTAGGGGGGTCTACATTCATATATAATACAATTTTGGGGGATTTGGTAAGGCACAATTCAAGTGCCTTATTTGTGTGCATCATGGATCCTAAAATCAACTTGTTAACTCCTGTAGAGTAGGGGGATTCGTCACCTCAAGGCTCCAGGTCACAAGAGAGCCCCAAGGAACGAACTACTCTAAACTACCTCAGGTTGATCAAAAGACAACGAAAAGAGAAATGAGTGTTTTTGAAAGTTAGGTGAGCAAACTACAAGGATCTCAAACTACAACTCAAAAAGCTCTCTATCTGAAGACAACAATGTGGGAACCAAGCTTCAACACATTGCGTTGGAGTCTCAAGGACATGTTGGTGTCTTGTGCGAACGAGTCGAGTGACGGTCAAAGACATTCAAGGTCTACTTACAACCCAAATAATAGAGTTTTATAGTTTGACAGTTTAATGTGAAAATGTGGAAATAAGCATTACAACAAGAAGAATACTAGAGAGAATGATTCTAATGACAAAAATGACAAGAAAATAGTAGGAAAAGATACCTTTCATGCCGAGTCCATTTCTCTAGCTAGCTTCGAGCGGACAAACCTGCACAAACACACAAAAACAGGAAAAATGTTGGGTTGTGTTTTGAGGTCTGCTTAGTCAGACCCCCGTTCGGTGTTCCCACCTCCATGGACAACCAGTTATGCAACGATATAAAGAAAGCGATAAAGGAAATATTAGAAATGACACAATAAGGTAGAAAGCAATGACAACCTAAATGCTACTCTACAAGACAATAGATGTGAAATGAAAAGACACAATGTTACCTTCCCTATTATAAGTGCTTAAGGTTGATAGAGGAAAGAAGAGAGCAACACCACCATGGCGAGGAGATATAACCTCATAAAACTGCAATGACAATGGTGTTGAAGCAAGACGTAGAGACCAAGTAGAAAGTTGGTAGCAACAAGATAGAGCAAGAATGATCAAGAAGCGAATAGAGTGTGAGAGAATGAGCTAGAGAATGAGCAAAATGGAGGTAAGGAGTGATTTTTCGTTGGTTAAGACTTGACAGAGGGCGTTACCTTTGCGACTAGTCAGGAAACGTAACGCTTTTGCAGATTTTAGAGGTAGGAATCTGTCAGGACGACAAAGCGACACGTGGACATCCCCGACAAATATTCCTTCACCGATGCAAAAAGACAAGGACACATGGGAAGATTAGGAAGATGGCAACGAGTTTATGCATTGTCGTACTTGTAGTTCAAAAGTAAGGGTAAATTAATTGGAAAATTTCCTAGGGTGCAAATTTGTGCCATTACATTTTGCCCCCACTTTAGAAAGCATATGTGTTAGTGCGTATGTGAGCTAAAGTAGAAAGAGGTCGAAGAGAATATACCAATAATGTCAAGGAAGTAGATCTTCAATCTGACGTACTTGGATGCAAAAGAGGAGCTCCACAGGTTCTTAGTCCTACAAAGCTAGCTATGATCTCACCAAAAACATGTTAGGCAAAAAAGCTAATCATAAGACACACATTCACAAGACACAAGTTGGCACGATAAGACACAATTTGATCAAATAGACACAAAACACACATTGATCAGATAGATAAGCCCGTGACTGCTACAAACTATGTTGTAGGACAATCATAGAAAGGGTCTAGTCAGGCTACCCCCAAGCTAGACACCAAGATGTAAGATGTCTGACACCAAGACACACGACATCAAATATCAAATAAAAGACACATTACAGGACACCAAAGGAATCATTTGAGAAGAAAAATTTCAAAGGGGGTTCCTTTGACATGGAACCCTTCAAGACACCAAGGGGCCCATTCAAAGGAACGCGCCAATTGAAAGACACCACATTTTTCGCAAGTTATTATGTCATCAAGGGATCCTTTTGAAAGATTTTTCGTCAAGGAATCCGTTGGAAAGAATGCTCCTATTCAAAGGAAAGTTTTCACTCTTTCATTTTAGAAAAAGTGCTCCTTTATCAAAGGAAAGTTTTCAAACTCTTTCACTTAAGGGGTCCTTTTCGAAAGAAAATTTCATCCAGGAGCCTTAAGAGAATACAACATTTTGGAAAATGAAGGGTTTCAATAAGGGATTCTTTCGTCAAGGAATTCATTTTAGAGAAGATTTTACATCAAGGAATCCTTTTGAAAGAATTTGCCTTACTAAAAATTAGAACATGGTAGCCCCCCCTTAGGATAGTGTGTGTTACACAAAGGAGCACATGACATCCCAAGGAGATAAAGGAGAGGCAAAGATGTTGTGTCACACAACACATGACGAGATGTATTTGTGGTATGTTGTCACACATGTGAGGGACAACACATAAGAACCACAACATGAAGAAGCAAATAGAGATGAAGAAATCAAGAGATAGGGGGATCTGAGAATTGGGGGTCAAATTTGTTCATAGATACAAATAGATATAATATAATGTATGAATGAATGGTTATCAATTCCCAAAGTTCTTAGAACATGAAGAGCACATGAAGACAAAGTGAAATTTTTTTTGGGTCAACATGGAAGAAGGCCTAAATGCCCCCAACGCTTTGCATCGCCCCCAATATCGAAAAACAATTTCACAACACATAGAAGAATGATGATACAAACAAAAGAAGTGCACAACAAATTTTCCATGCCTGTATCCAAGCACCTACAAGGGTAGCGAGGGTCATCTAGGCAAAATCACAAACACAAAAAGACAAACATGCGAGAACACAAATACAAAAAAAAATCTAATCTACAAATAAAGAAGTACCACCGTAGTCCTCATCGACCAACAGATCATTTTGCTCCCAATCTAGATCATTGTAAGGGGAGGGAAAACAAGCCTACAAGAGCGAGATAGCGAGAGCAGTACCCTCTGCAACAAGGGCCAAGGAAAAAGGCCCCTCAAGGTCTTCTTCACTGAGCTCTTGTGAAGCAAAATTCATCGATCTCGCAAAGATCGAAACATAGTCGGGATATCATCCACCAAATTGAACATGCACTTTACTACAGTGCCATGTGTCAATCGGGTGGGAGAAGAATGAGACACATGAGAGTCATTTCCGACCTCATCAAGAGGGGTAGTGATAAACTTCGGGGATGCAAGGGCCACCTCCGTCACGAGGACGACACATGCCAAAACATAACCAACCTCTGCAGAAGGTGAACCCTTCTTCCGACCTACACTCGTAGCGAGGTCATCCTCCAACTTATGCTTCAACGAAGGATGTGGAATCCCCACAGAAGAAGTGGAAGCGGAGGAGGAAGAAGACAAATCCGCAATAGACACCACCGTTGTATTCAACATGTTTATGGTCTAAGAGAAAGGAGGGATGTCCAGGAGGGACATCAAGAGAGGGGGCTCCACAAAGGGAGCGATGAAAACTTGCACCCTTTTGGGGTGAGCATCATCATGACCTGCCGGAGGAGCTAGAAGCAAAACAAAGGTGATGGGAACCGATGCAGAAACAATAGGAGAAGGCAGAACAACATTTGAAGATGCAGAGACAGGTGCTACTGGCTCCCCCTGGGTCTTTTGCAAGGCGACGTGTTTTGCGGCAAGAGCCTTTTGCTTGCGCTTGCACTCAAGTGCAAACCGGTTATGTTAGTTGTGGGCACTAGAAGACGCGGCCAGAGAAGAGACCTGAGGTTGCTACTTAGTCACAAGAGTATCCTTCACAACTGTTTCTAGTGGAAGGATGGTCTCCTGGGCAGGAGTAGGAGGAGGAAGCACAAGAGTAGAAACAACCACAAGAGGAGAAGCAAAAACAAGCGCCTCAATGACATGCCTCTTCCCGTTCTCTACCTTAGGGGCAGGTGGAAGAACAGTAGGAGGCCATAGAGGTTAAGAAGGAACAACCCCACGAGAAGACTTCCCCCTAGCATAGATAGCAAGTCGTGATACCATGGGTAGCACAAGAAGCTTGAAAACATGACATTTCACTTTTCGCAATGCAGGCACCATCGCACTTCCCATGCGAAGCACATGAGTGGGAGTCGAAGATGCCATAATAAGACAAGAAGCAGAAGTAGATGGAACCACAGATACAAAAAGAGAAGGCTCCAGAGCGCAAGCAAGCTTTCCTTTTCCCTTAGACAAGGTTGAAGAGGGAGCTTGTTGTTGCGCTACCATAGGGAGGCTTTCATAGAGATAGCATAAGGAGACACTAGATAACTAGACTTTGGCACTGAGCTCCCAGTCTTAAATTTAATATAAGCTTTGTATAACAACATATCACCTAGGAGGGAGAGGTCCGATCGAGGTAGGCCAGAAGTGATCCTGTGAGAAGCCCCCATGTGACACTAGCAGTTTATGGCCAGTGTCATGCACCATGTGTATAGTGCCTTCATGAGGGAACTTTAAACATTTATGAACTACAAAGGCGACACCATTCACAGAGGCTAGCCAAGGGATGCCTAGCCTAACTCTTGAACAAGTCAGACTCTGAAATGCTAACGAATGAGGCATCAATAGCCTTGGGTCCTACCAAGAATGATAAAGAAATAGTACCCACAGGGGCAATAGAGAGTCCATTGTGGGTACAAAGAGTGGTTTTCGACTCTTCGTATCTCTCCTTATGTAACTTGTTTATAAATAGTCTTCTCCATTATCACATTAACCTAACTCGTCGGATCAACTAAGATGCCAGTTACGATGTTCCTATAACTTTGAGCAAGGATGTATAACAGGGAAAGCTCCTTATTAATAGGCTCATCATGCGAGGTGAAAGTTATATCAGGCATAACACTCACATTTTCAAGAGGGATACACGTGAACGAAACTATGTTCACATACTCAAATGGAACTAACTTGGAAGATGTAGAAGATTGTGTTTAGTAGACAGTGACCTACCTAGATTTCATTTTCAAATATCCAAGATCTTCTAACTATGTGATGAATCCATTTATTAGTCCATTTCTTGATGTTTTTATGCATGTTTACAGACATTATCAGACAATCCTTTGAGATATATTCCTATGCTATGCTATCTTTTTATGCTTATTATACAACCTTGGATTTAATTGTAATGGAAATATAGTTATGATATAATAGCATTGCATGATTTATATGTGTATGTATGGAATGTGATTGGAATTATGTCTTTAATCATGGTAGTTAGCTTTTTGTATGTGTTTTGTGGATTAACCTCTTGCAGCCCAAGAAGACATTGTAGCTCGCAACAACTGGAAGTTGTAGCCCACAACAAAAGGAGGTCTTGGACAATGAAATAGGGGAAGTGCTAGAACAAGCTGAGTGTAATAACTACCATGTGGAGACACCTGATGGAGTTATTTGTGCATCATTATGACAATTAATAAGGTGTTGAAGAAGAAGAATTCTTCTATTAATAGGATTCTGGATAACTGATTATGTGTTCCACATTGTAGATTTATTTTGTAGAGTTTTAATCCTATTTTAACTCTTGTTTCTTTTCATTTGCAGTTTGAATAATTCAAATATTAATTACATACTCTGATATCTAGGGATTTGTAGTTAATGATTTCACGTTAAGAGTTGTGTTTAGAATAAACTCCCCCGTGCCTATGTATAGCCGATGGTTGGGTCTTTAGTATAGTTAGTTGGTTAATCTCATATTGATGAATTAGTTATCAATACTTAGTTTTCAATTGTAATCTACAAGCATGTTGATTGTTCAGAAATGGTTTTCTTGAATACAATCTTTGAGCAAGATTTTATGTGATCTTTTGGAATGCATAATGAATGAAGTTCAAGTTGATATGGTTGCATAGAATCTAAAGATTTAAATTTTGTTTTAGTTTAAGTGAAGACAACCACTTGAGCAAGCCACTCAAGGTAACTGTTCACTAAATTTATAGTTTTTTTGTAGCATTTATTTCTGTTAGTGATTACTTCATAAATTGTGTGTAAGTTAAAATAGATTCTCATATTGTGATTATCAATAATGGTTGTTTATGTGCATGAATGCATTCAATTGACTTGTAGTACTCCAGAGGATAGATTAGGTTCAATTATCAGTTTTGTTTTAGTTTTAGTAATTATTTGTTAACAACAATTCAACTACAGATTATGTTGTAGGCACCTGTAGCTATTAGCGATAGTTTACTTCTTTCACTGTTATGTGTTTTTGTGATTTTCCAGCAAGTAGAATACCTTTAATAGGATAATCTAGGTAATCTTAGGTCTTTGAAAGCACATATAGTGTCGGTACCATCACAAGTTTACAAGCCTTGGTTGACAATTTAATGAAGTCTTTGCAATGTTGAGTGGACTATTTAGCTAGGTCATTCCTCTAAATTGTGTGATTTCCACTAAGTTTACAAGACACTAGTTTAGACTCTACACTATGTATCTAGGGGTCGTAGATTGGGTCGCAAAGCTACATGCTTCACGACACACAAATCTACAATGCACCTAGGACACGAGAGAAAGGTTCCCCAATACCAAGAAATGAAAACAAGGATGTTCACGTTAGGTTCACCAAAAATGTAGAGTAGGAGGATTCGTCACCCCCAAGGCTCCAGGTCATGGGAGAGCCCCAAGGAATTAATTTCCCTAAACTACCTTAGGTTGATCAAAAGACAAAGAAATGAGAAATAGGTGTTTTTGGAAATTAGGTGAGCAAACTACAAGGGTCTCAGACTACAACTCAGAAACTCTTTGCCTGAGGACGATAGTGTGGGAACTGGACTTTAGCACACCGCACTAAAGTCTCAGGCATGCGTTGGAATCTTGTATGGACAACAAGTCAACGAGTCAAGTGACAGTCAAAGACACTCAAGGTCTACTTACAACTTGAATAACAAATTTTTATAGTTTGATAGTTTAATGTGAAAATGCGGAAATAAGTAGTACAACAAGAAGAATACTAAAGAGAATTATTCTAATGACAAAAAATGACAAGAAAAGAGTAGGAAAAGATACCTTTCACGTGGAATCTAGTTTTCCAACTAGTTTTGAGCAGACAAACCTGCACCTACACACACAAAAATAGGAAAATGTTGAGTTGTGTTTTAATGTTTGCCTCAACCAAACCCTCGTTTCGATGTTCCCACCTCCACGAACAACCAAATATGCAACGATATAGATAATACGATAAAGGAAAGAATAGAAATGACACAATAAGGTAGAGAGCAATGACAACTTGAATACTACTCTATAAGATGACAAGCAAAATGCAAAGACACAATGTTAACTTCCCTACTACGAGCACTCAAGGCCGATAGAGGAAAGAAGAGAGCAGGACCACCATGCCAAGGAGATATAACCTTGTAAACCTACAATGACGATGGTGTTGAAGCAAGAAGACGTTGTAGAAACCAAGTAGAAAGCTGGTAGCAGCAAGATAGAGCAAGAATGATCAAGAATTGAATAAAGAGTGTGAAAGAATGAGCTAGAGAATGCAAGAGTCAATACGGAGTGAAAGAATGAGAAAAATGTAGGTAAGGAGTCATTTTTTTGTTGGCCAAGACCCTCGATCCCACAATAGTGGTTTACACTTTCTGGGAGATCCTGATTTTTGCTGAAATCACATATTTTTTAAAAAATAATGATTTAAGCCTTGAAAAGTTCCATCTAAATGATTCCAATTAAGGAGGGTTTGATCAAACCACCTTAGATCAAACCCCTTTGGATAGAACCTCGCTAGTTTTAAACCATACCTATAATAGAGTCTCCTTTATACCTATCAAAATGCTGATAAAAAACCACTTTTGATTTACCTTTTGGGGGATCAAATAATTCATTTAAAAATTATTTTTTGTAAGTATATAGTCCTTATTATAAGCTTCCCAAAAAGTATAATTTTAAATAAATTTAATTTGATTATTATATTTATTTTTTATTTCTTGTGAATGTAGGTTTTTCACCGAAAATCAAGATCTATGTTCTGCACATATGGAAAAATAGCATATTATCAAAAACAAATTCTGAAAAATATCTATGCACTAGCTATTGATGTCCTTGATCCAACAAAAAAATAAAATTGAATTTGGATACATAAAAAAAAGTTGTGTTAGCAAATAAACCTATGTATGAATTGTATCTAGTCTGACTTCAAAACATAATTAAAAAAAAAATATTCAATAAAACACTATGAAACCAATTGCATGCACTAGATATCATAGTTACAAATCTAAATTAGAAAAAAATAGAATTTTATCCTTCATAGAAAAAAATTGTGTTAGAAAATACACGCCACTCTTTAAAAATGGTGTTATTGTTAAAAAATAGTTTTTAAAGGAGATGGAAAAAGAAATGCAATTTGATTCCAAAATTTTAAAAAATATATATTTAGAATCTATAGACAAAATGTCACAAATCACTAGTTTGCATCATCTTCAAATTCCTCATGGTTTAGTAGCTATAGGTGCCTGAAAGTGAAGATTTAGTTAAAAAAAATCAGTTTAATGTCTAGTTTGGCCAAAAATTGTAAACCAGTATTGTGGGATCACTAGGAGCAGGACAGAGGATGTTACATTCGTGACCAACTAGGAAATATAACACTTATGTAGATTTCAGAGGCAGGAATGTCAGGACAATAGCGCGATGCACACACGTCTCGAACAAATATTACTCCATTGAAGCAAAAAGACAAGGACATGTGGGAAGATCAAGAAGATGACGATAAATTTATGCATCATTGTACTTGTAATTCTAAAGTAAGGGTAAATAAATGAGAAATTTTTCTAGGGTGCAAATTTCCACCATTACAACTCCACATAATTCCCACACATGGAAAGTCAATGTACAACAATTACTTCAATCTAAGGGATTATGACAAATGGCTATTGGGCAACAAATAAAATTTACAAGGGAGTTTGAGCAATTTACTTATCGAAACATGTTAGATGAAGCAATGGGAATAATAGGTCTTCTTGTTTCAAATAATTTGCAATTTCACATTTCTAGTTGTATAAATCCTAAGAAAATGTGGGACAAATTTGATGATCTCTTTGGTAGAGTTGACGAGTTCAAGATACTACAATTGAATGCTAAATTAACAACATTGTCTCTTGATGCCTTCTCTTCTATTGAAGGTTTCTTGGTTCAATTTTAGTCTGTGCTTTCTAGACTTTAGGGTTGTGGTAAAACAAAAATAGACAAAGAGTGTGTCTTCTTGATTCTTTCAAAGTTAAGAGGTCCTTAACAAATATTTTCTTCTTCCTTTTACTCTACCATGCTCTTGGACCAAAACATGTAATGCCTTATTTTGAACATTTTTGTGATAAACACATAAGAGAATAATCTAAATCTCTATGGATGCTATCAGCTCTTCAAAAATTCAAACACTAGTTGTCCAATCATCTAAGGGAAAAGGAAAGAAGCCCTCTAATAAACCTAAGGTAGAATCAACTTCAAGAAATGAGCAATCATCTAAGAAAATGAATCCAATTGAAACACAAGCCACATCCTCTACACAGTCAAGAAAGAAGACTTACAAGTCTATAAAGAAATTCCATTATACATTTTGTGGATTACAAAATCATGATAGAAAAGTTTGTCATATGAGAATTGCAGCTACGAAAGAGGCCATGCAATTATACAAAATCTATCTTCCCAAACCTACTAAGGGACACGCCCTTACAAATAGAGGTTTGGATTTGTCCAAGCATAGTTGGATAGTTGACTTAGGTGCCTCATCTTAGGTCTCAAAAGTGCAAGTTTTTAAACCATAAGAGGGTGCCAGTCTCTTAATACACTTTTGGCCCACGAACAAGGTAAACAAGGTTGATTACCTCCTACTCTTTAGGCTATGCCAAACCTAGGCAGGTGTACTTGAATGCTAAGAAGATTTTGAAGGCTATGACCTCTAGATTAAGCAATCTACTCACAATGGCACATGAGGTGAAGTAGATGTAAGGCTAATTATTGCTTCCTACTAAAATGTTTTGAAAATAAAATATATAGATGAGGTTTATATGAGATTATTCTAAAATGACCAGTACCTGTAGATTGGGTGAATGGAGTCGAGAGGTGAATGATGATTTTGGAGATAGGCTTTTGTAAGATGGGTAGACTTACTCTTTAGCTTAACTCGAACAGTTGGGCACTTTTAAAAGTTTGCACCTTGTGCAAACGTGCAAGTATATCAGTTATTTGGACTCTTCTTAGTGATCCTAGTGATATCCCCTTATGCTACTTTGAAAGGATTTAATTCAAATGTGAAAGGAAACCAATTAAGACAACCTATTCAAAAGGACTTTAATCCAAGCAGGAACCTATTAAATTTGATCTCTTAAAAGGAAATTTAATTCTTCTGCACATAGAAACCAATCAACAACATCACACAACTATAACAAATGTGTATTGACAAATTAAATGTATTTTGACACATTCAATTTGAATAACATAAACAACCACTTCAGAGACAACCAAACTACATCTAACCATATGAATCCACACAATAGTTGAACACTTGAAAGCAAGTCAATAATTATGCATAACCTTCTCCATTGTATTTATCTTTAAAAAATATGCATTATAACAATAGTTTCTGACATGAGATGGATGGGTGAATCGGTGCAATCTATCTTCTTACTAATTCCTACCCTAAATGGAAAGATGATATGATGATTTTCGAGTCTTGGTCTCTCTTATATTTATGAGAGGCAACAAGCTTCATACCCGTTACAAAAAGTCATGTCGTTTGATAACTAAACATAATTAAAACAAAATACTGCTGCAGGTGAATGCACCAATCTGTTAATCTCCAAGCAAAAGCCCATGACCACCTAAGATCTGTTCAAAGCTTCTACTCTATGATAGGGCACTCATCATGTTGTTGGCTGATTCTCCCATTTCTGATGGTTGTCCCATCATATCTGGTACATCTACAGTTTGGTTGATAAACAAATTGATTGCAGAGAGGTGATGGATGTACTCTTGTTTAGCATAGGTGTCCACGTTAGAGATTACCTCTTCCATATCATATTCCATATACATCATTTTCTCGAGCTGCTTATGAGAATTTTGTAAAACCATATCCTCATCATTGATTTCTTGTAATGCAACAGTTAGAAGCACAATAAACTCTTCCTTCCAACCATCATACTCTCGAGGATTCCCATTGCCATCATGAAGTGTATGAGTCGAATCAAAGCATTCAAGATCTTTTTTAAGCATGTTATGATATCCATTGTGTGATCCTACCAATTTGTTATATGTGTGCAATATTTGTCCTTTCAAGACTTTCTTGTCTAGGAGCTCCTCTTTCTTTTCAATCATTCTCCCTTGTAATCGTTCATTCTCCACCACTACTGAGTGTGTCTGCTTGAATAGTTTCCAATATACATCAGCACATTTCATCATTTTATTCAATCTTTCCTTGATCATTTTAGATATAATATTATACTTGATGGTTTTTACTTCTTTCTCCAGTTTTTACATTTCTCCTAAGATTTCAAGTGGCAATTCTTCCAATAAGCTGCATCAGCCAATGCATCCAATATTTTTTTATCTTTTTCAAGCCACGGGGAATACAACTCTGATGTGGAGGAGGAAGATGATCTTTCTCTTTGATGTGCTAGCTCCTTCAATCTGTCATTTTCTTTAACGAATTTTTCAATCTGTGCTTTGGTGAATTTTTCCACATTGACGTGCAATTTTGTTGTCTCCATGGGGTTGGTATCCCCTACTCTTTGGACCAAGAGATGTCCAAACACTTGGTTTGGATTATCAATCATAGCTGGTCTTTTGTCATGAGGGTACAGTGACCAAATAAGTAAGGTGGCCTCGTCTGGGTTGTACCCAGATCCTGAATACATTTTGTCACTTGCTTCCTCTGCTAGGTTCATTGTTTTGTCCCCTCTTTTTTTGAAGCTATCAAATACAATTGCAGAACTAATATCCAACCTTGGAAGAAGCAACACTCCAACTTCTTGAAGTAACTCTCTTCCTCTCTCAAGAGTGATGGATTCCATCTCTTTATCTATTTCCTTTTTCAATTCTTCCAAAGAGGCGGCCTCTTGTTTAGGAGTAATATCCTGCATCTTTTGTCTCATTTTCCTGCCTTTATATTCATAAACAAATGATTTAAATTCAGAAGATTTAACAAAATCACAATCAGAAATGAACTCCTTCCCAACTTTAACCCTAACATCATCAGATAATTCATCTGATGCCTCAAATCTTATAGTATTATGCTCTTGAGGGGGCTCATATTGTGTAATTACAGGAGCACTTATTTGTTCTACTTGTTCACCCTCCTCATCACTACCCTCTTCACTTATATCAGTGTCTACAAAAAAACACACCTTAGGAGTAGGCTATGAAGGTATGTAATCTAGGGGCTCTATATCTTCAGCCTGCACTCCTGGATAGGTTGCATGAGGTGCATCAAAAATAAATGGGGGCACATCCTTTACCAATTCATTCACATGAGCAATGAGTTGCTCAATTCTTGTTAGAGGATCATGTATTTCACCAAATGCTTTTGAATAAGATGGGACATTTTTTCTTTTACATTCTTCTGCGAGCATAATCTTGTTATATGTAGCCATTTTGTCAATGGTAGAAGCTTCATCATGGTTTTTGATCACATCTTTGAATGAGAAAAAATTCTCATACCCTAATAGTCCTTGTGATAGCCTTGCTTTGTGAATAAAGCCTTCTGCATCAAAATTCTCCCTTTCAACTCCTAGAGGGAGGTTGTACTATGCTAATTTAGTATCAATTTCCTCACCCTCATTTGTGACTACTGTAAAGTCTCCAAAACATAAGGTGTTGGGCATAATTGATTGTGTGTTATGTCCTTTGAGGTGTTTAGCATCAGATTTTGCTAATTGCCTCACAATTTCTAAATAGGCAATTCTGTCAGGAACTACTCGTGGCAGCAAGTGTGGAGTTCCTTTGAACCCATAGACCCTAATCATTGTACAATCAGAGAAAGCATACTAGTCTCCCTAGTTATGATTCACCTTATTTCTTGGATCATTTTCCTTTGGTCTTAGAAATCTTTATACTTCTGGGGATAAGTTATAATTACACGGATATCCCAACAACTTCATCAATGGTTTTACAAAAAAATATTCAAAATAAAGGTAATGAGACTTGCCTAATCGGCTATCCCACAATGAGGTCCACATTTGTATAGGTTTGAAATCTCCATTTTTATCTGTATCTCTTATCTTTAATTCTTCACCCCAGACCCCTTTGACATGCTCCTCGTACAAAAGCAAATGCATAAGCAGAGAATAGTGTTTGAAATGAATATTATCACTATTATTTTTTATCTTTTCAAGTCCTTGTTTTAGGGCGTTGGCCAAGTAACTAGCGTATTCAAATAGCCTAGCGTCCTTGCTCTGTATGTCTGCAGCTAAGACCATTGGGGCAACAGACATGAGAGGCGAAACCTCTACCCCCAACACCTAACTAGCTGAATGATTAGTGTATCAAAAATACCCCTCAAACAAATCCTCATGAAACAGAGGGTTTTCACTGCTAGAAACCTCCTAAGCTGGCCTCCTTCATTCTTAGGCCTATGTAGGGGTAATTTCCATCTTTTGTAGCTGGTATCCATATGGTGAGACTCTGTCAAGAGGTCTTTGACTGTGAATGGAAAGTTCAAAGAACACTCCAACTGAAACAAATTAGAAATGAGATCCTTCGAAGTAACAAGCATGTCAGCCTCACTGTGTGATTGAATAGTTCTGTTCTTGGGGTCGTATCTGCTAGTGAGAGCTTTAATTAGTTTTGCGTTCATGAACACATTGGGCACCACGAGTCTCCCCATGTTCAACCTCCACAGGTTGCAGATTGGTTGAAACCTAAATTGTTTTTTGTAATGGTACATGAAGAGCTCATATCCGCGTTGTGGTGTCCAAATGTCTCCCAAGCCCTTATATTTATCCCATAGTCAATCCATTGGAGGATTCGTTTGAGCACTCCTCTTGGGTCTTGGCCCCAACCCAGGGCATTGATCTATCAGGTCTTGATTTAGGAGTCTCTTTTTAGTTTTATGTTTTTTAGCTTTGGGTTTTTTCTGTACTTTCCTCCATTGTTTGATTTCTTAAGCCTTTGAAAAATATAATTTCTTAGCTGGGATTGATGTACTTACTTGAGTTTCACCTCCATTGGTTTTTTGCTACGTATGAACTCCAAGCTTTGCTTTTCTACTTCTGCCCTTGGCGAAATGTTCCAAATTTCGCAACAATTATGTGATCAACTTGTGATATATTTCACTTCAATTTTGGTTCATAAATACACCGCCCATTTCAATCTTGTCATCGAAGGAGAACATTTATTTTAAATATCTCAACAATGCCTTGGGATGTCACATCAGTTGGTAATAATCATTATTGTCATATCGACGAGATTGTGATTCTTCTTCCACCGATAGCCACCGTCTCCATTGATGAACAACTTTCCTTAGGTCTATTGGTGGGATGCCATATAACGTCACCCCAATGCACCCCAATTCCCCTAATACACATTATGCACTAGGTAATCCATGGTTATATCAGATCATCACAGGAATGCAAACATTTGTTCCACCGATATACATGTGTTACAACGATGTGCTTACTTTTGTTGACTCTATCAGTCTATCGGGGATAGAGCCTTAGGAGTAAGCCCGATAGGGTATTTTGTTTAGGAATGGGGGAAACACTATGGAGTCTCAAACTTATTTATGGATGTAATCATTTGGCAATGTAGGCTATAAAATGGATCTTGTCACACAAATTTCAACAATTTGTATTGATCATAAAATCAAAGTGTGGAAAAATTTTGTGGCATGTGGAAGATAGGTGGGTGGAGGCTAGTGAAAAATGTGAGATTTTTCCATTCCCAACACCTCACATCACATGACTCACTCACAAGATCTTCTAACATCTATTTCTGACAACACTACTCAAATTTCAGTGGGAAACTCTTCAAAAATTTCATTTATGGGGCCACGTACAATACAATTGACATAAGGTAGCATTGAGGATGTTCTCTATGTTCCTAAGATTTCAGCTAATCTCCTTTTAGTTTACCATATTTTTCATATTGGTGATGAAAAGGTAGTTGAGTTTTCACCACATGATGTAGTTATTTGACACCTACACCATTCAGAGAGGAGTGTTGCCCCAGGAAAAGAAAATCACGGCTCTCAATTATACAAGTTTCAAGGTTTTGAGTCATCTTATGAAGCATCACATATTTCCCATCCTGAATCTTTGAGTAGATTTTGGCATGAGAGGTTTGGAAACCTCAATTATAGTTATCTTCAATAGTTGAGTACTAAGAATATGGTACTTGTACTCCCTAAGGTATCTTGCACAAAGGGAATTTTTCAAGGTTGTTTACTTGAAAAACATCATTAGGAACCCTTTCCAAAGGGTAAGACCCATCGTGCCACTACTTGTATTGGGTCATAGTTACCTCATGTCATTTCCAACTCCATTTTTAGGAGCCACGTATGTACTCACTTTCATTGATGATTACTCTCGTTGCACTTGGGTGTAATTTCTTAAGTACAAAAGTGATGTCTTTAAAAAAATTAGGACCTTCAAGTTGTTCATGGAGAACCAGTTAGGTTCTTCTATTCGACAAATACACACATATAATGGGGATAATATGTAAACCAAGCCTTTATGGAGTATTGCGTAGAGCAAGGTATTCAACATTACTATTTGGTTCCCTACACTTCTCAATAGAATGGTGTTGCCGAAAGAAAGAACATATCATTAAAGGAGATGGAAAATTGTATGCTTCAGTTAGGTCTATGGCCCTGGCATCATTTTGGGTTAATTGTACCAACTATATTCAGAACCACACTCCACACAAGGCAATTCAAAATTTCATTCCAAAGGAGGCTTGGTCCATATAATCAAGCCTAATGTTTTAGACTTATTTAGAGTATTTGGTAGTGAAGCTTGGGCATTCATACTAGATGATCGACGTAAGGAAATATAGAGGAAGAATAAAAAATACATCTTTGTTGGTTATTGTGAGGATGTGAAAGCTTATAGGTTATTTGATCCTATCACTAGGGATGTCCACTTTTGTAGAGATATCCAATTTGATGAGTCTTTCACACATACATATCCTGCATCTTCTTCTTCTTCCTTATTAACTACTCCACCTTCTTCATCTTATGATGATAATTTAGTACTTGAGGATTCTTCAAATGATGGTCGTAATCCACCACCACCACCACCACCACCACCACCACCACCACTACCAACACCTCCTACCACTCGTGTTTTTCCCAAGTAGGTTAGAGGTGTTGTTGAGGAGGTTGGTTCTTTGGCTGGTGATCCTACATCCTCTAGACACACTCGTTCATAGATTTATAGCACTAGTCTTTTGAGTCATGCTATATCTCTAGATCCAAAAACTTTTTAGAGGCTTTCAGTGTTCCAGATTGGGACAATGATATGCTAGAGTAGTGTTCTTCATTGATGAAGAGTAATACATGAGATTTTGTTACTCTTCCTCAGGGAAGAAAGATGATTTAGTGCAAGTGGGTGTACTACACCAAATAAGCAGTTGATGGTTCTATCATAAGATACAAGGCACATCTTGTGGCTAAGGGTTTTTCATAGGTTGAAGGTATTGACTACTCTAAGATATTTTCTCCTATAGCCAAGATGGATTTAGTTCTTCTTGTTCTTTCTATTGCTTCATCACATAGATGACTAATTTATCAAATCACACAGTTTATATCCAGAGATATGGAGATGAAGTTTTCATACTAGTCTTATATGTTGATGACTTGATCCTTATTGGTAGTTTCTCATGCATGATTGAGGATATTCAACATAGTTTAATCGCACAATTTGACATGACAGATCTTAGGCTTCTGAATTTCTCCCTTGGTCTTTAGGTTCTTTAGTCTACCAAGGGTATTTCCATATACCAACATAAGTACACCATTGAATTGTTTCATCTATTTCATATAAGTGATTGTAAGCTTGCACCTACACTATTCAAGTCTAGTGTCACTTTGACTAAAAATTGCACCTGTAGACGTCTAAATTTGGACACTTAATTTATCCAAATTTATCCCCTTTAATTAACATCCTTAAGTTCTTCTAATCCCTAAGGTATCTAGTTAAATAATTAAATACCTTCCTCTTTCATCAAATGAATTAAATAAATATCACATTTATTTAATTCCTCCTCATGTCACATCCTCCATCATTTTTATCTTATCTTAATCCTTCTTCTAATCCCATCATTAGGATGTGCACATGCCTAATCCTTGATTAGGATGTGTCACATCCTCCAACTTTTGCAAGTTGGCCTCTAATCTCTCTTAGCCACCTAACCCTTCTCTAATCCTTCATTACTCTTCCCCATGTGATCTTTGACTTGGCACATCAAGTCATATGTGAGATCTAACCCTCTTCTAATCTTCATTAATTAATCTAATCAATTACTTGCACAATCCTAATCACCCCCTTTAGTCAACTCTCCCCATCCCCCAAGGAATTTTTAATTCCTTTTTATTTATCCTAGGCTCCTCTCTTCCCCATGTGAATTTTTAATTCACCTTTTAATCCCCCAATGCACCCTTTGGAATTTAAAATTCTTTCCCATCTCCCCATAAGGATATTTGAGGAATTTTTAATTCCCCACTTGTCCTCTCACCCACATGGGGACAAGTACCTCCTTTATGAGGAGATCTTGTCCAATCCCAAGGTACTTTGTACCCCTCTCCATGTCATGTCCTCCTTCCACCTCATGTCCACTTCACCTTTTAGGGCTATCTCACATGCCACATGTCAAGATGTGAGGGCTTGTGAGTTCTCAACTCACCTTAGCCCTACATCTTGATATTTGGTGGATCAATCTCAACCGTCCATTTCCCCTAGGATTTTCTAAAAATCCTATAAATACCCCTTCTTTTCTCTCATTTTGGGGAGAGATCACTTGTGCTAGCCAAACTCTTTGCAATTTTGTTTTCAACTTATACTTAGCCATTTTCTTGTTTTCATCCATCACTTGCATCCATCTTACATCCTCATCTAGCTTGCATCTTGCCATCCAAGGAGCATAGACATCAAGATCAAGGGCCAAATTACAAAGGATCGACTCAACGAAGGTATAAAGTTCCATTTTGTGGCTTTGTCTTGTTTTGTTTCCAATTTAGGCTAATCTTTGAAGTGTAGGTTGTTTTAAGTTGTTTATTTGCACCCTTTTAACTTGTTGCTTGATTTCTGTAACACCTCTATCTCGACCCATCACATTTCGCACGGGACCCACAAACGGGCTCATTTTCACGCTTGTTATTTTTGCATTTTTCAAGGTCCGTTACGTAGTGGCGGATCGGGTCCTCCGCAGCGGGCGCGGATTGGTCCCCGGAGGGTGCAACGTCCCCACCCGCGGGCGATTGGTCCTAATTCAAGCGGCGACTTGTCCCCACTCAAAGGGCGGATTGGTCCCGAGTGGCTGATCGTCCTATCTGCGCATCGGGTCCTAATTCAAGGCGATTGTCCTAATTCAGTGGCGGACCTGTCCTAACAGAGTGGCGGACCTGTCCTCCAGAAGGTAAAAATTTCAAGTTTTCCTGAATTGTCTTTTGGTAAAATAGGAACATAGTTTAATTAAAGGGGTGTCAATAAACCTTGCTTGGCGTGTTTGGGAAGGCTATTTGACATATCCAATCCCCTTGCACCATTTGGCGATCCTGGGTGACGAGAAATCGTAGCTTTCCAAGTCCTTTTGAGTCACCCTTTTTCACTTTCTTAGTGGGACCTGCTTGGGGATTTCATCACCCCAAGGGACGATTCCAACCACGTGTACCAGAGGGGTATATAAAGGGGGAGGAGCGAAGTTGTACCTCAATCCAACCACGTTGTAATTGGCGAAGCCGCCGGATGACGTGAAGAGTTGGTCCGAGCCTTTAGTATCTCGCTAAGGTTCCCGACTCACGCTTGTAATGGGTTGGTGTTCACGGTTTGGGCCTCACGTACCGTGCGTATATCGAGGACTCCTTAGCAACCATGTTTATCCTAGAGTAGAAGACTTTGTTGGCCATACCCATCTCTACTAATCTTAGGGTTGTGTTGTCTGAATTGTCTTTCTCGTGCAAAACCAGTCATTATTAGTGTTTGCTATATTTTGGATCCTTTGCCTAACCCATCCATCAAAACATCAAGCCTAAACTTATCATTTTGGCGGACTTGTCCTTATCCTTTGGCGGGCCTGTTCTTGTGCAGTGGCGGATTTGTCCCAGTGCAGTGGCGGATCTGTCCCAGTGCAGTGGCGGATTTGTCCTAGTGCAGTGGCGGATCTGTCTTAGTGCAGTGGCGGACCTATCCCAGTGCAGTGGCGGATTTGTCCTACTGCAGTGGCGGATCTGTCCTAGTGCAGTGGCGGACCTATCCCAGTGTAGTGGCGGACCTATCCCAGTGCAGTGGCGGACCTGTCCTAGTGCAGTGGCGGACCTGTCCTAGTGCAGTGGCGGACTTGTCCTTATGCAGTGGCGGATTTGACCTTCTGCTCCTTCCCGGGGCCGCCATTTCCACACTGTTTATCCGATTGACTCCGTTCAAAGGCAGTTCCTCTCGTCTTTTCGTGCTCTTTCCGATGATATGTACCACTTCATACTTTTGAGAAGTTGGCCGGGGCACCTTTTTTCTTCACCATCTACCTTCTCGAGGGGGGTATACCCTACCACTCTCTCCGTTTACTCGTTCCGAGTAAACATTCATCCATTTCACACATCCTTTCATCATTCTGAACTGTCGTTTTGTCATTCCGATCATCCGTTTACTCGTTCCGAGTAAACATTCACCCATTTAACATATCCTTTCATCGTTTTGAACTATCGTTTTGTCATTCCGATCATCCGTTTACTCATTCTGAGTAAACATTCATCCATTTCACATATCCTTTCATCATTTCGAACTGTCATTTTGTCATTCCGATCATCCGTTTACTCGTTCCGAGTAAACATTCATCCATTTCACATATCCTTTCATCATTCCGAACTCCCGTCCTATCATTATAATCATTTTTTTGCTCGTTCCGAGTAGACGCTCATCCATTTCTATCATCCATTCCTCCAATCAAATCATCCAAATCCCCTGAACTTCGTCTCGGGTTATTATCCAAATTGACTGAGGTGTCTGATCTGATCATCATCATTAATATCCTCTTAGGGTTGTCATCCATCCTAAGTTAATCATCATCGTCGGCCCAATCAATCCATTTTCAATCTCAAAGTGGATTCGGTGCCCCAATCATCTCTTTGTCATTTAATCCGATCAATCAATATCCTAAGTCATCTAAGATAATCTCTGAACGGGATTTGTAGTCTCTTTCATCATCCGTCAGTCGATCTTATCAATCAGTCATCGATCAATCTTATCCAATCCAATCCAATCCAATCCAATCCAATCGCATTCCAATCCAATCACATTCGACACAATCAATCTACTTCCATCTCGAAGCAGATTCGGTGTCATAATCATCCTTTGATCATCCAATCCAATTGTCAGAATCAATCCCATCCAATCATCCTAATCTGAGTTTTAATCCAATCCCAATTTGAGCTTGTCCTAAATCCCGATTTGGGCTTTTGTCCATTTCCATCCAAAATCTTTATCCATCATCTTTATCCTTTCATCATCATGAATTCTTATCCTCCATCAATAGTGGTCAAGGGAAACCCTAACTACATCGACGATGATAACGAAAGTCTTGTTGATCAAGAGGTATACGACATAGATCCTCTTGACACTATCATTGCTAGTAGGCTTTCTCCACCCACATTCCAAAATCCAATCACCCCATCGAGTTATCCCATCATGTCTTCATATATGCCTAATCACACTCCTTATGCTACCTTTGACAAGGGATGTCCATCATATCCATCATATCCTTCATCTACATCATCCCCTTATCCTAGTTTGCCATCACAATACCCCTATCTTGATCCCCCATCCACATCCTCTTATCTCAATCCTTCATCCACATGTACCCACTACCCTAATCTTCCATACCAATTTGCTCAGCCTAATCCTACATTCACACCTTCCTATCCTAGTCAAACACACCCATCAACTTACCCTAATCCAACATCCACATCTCCCTATATTAATCCAACACCTGCATCTTCCCATCCTAATCCACCATCCCAATACCTTTATTACAACATGCCGCCCATATCTTCTACCAACGATCCACCGTTCGTGTCATCCTATCCTAATTCACCATGCCAATACCCCTATCTTAACCCTTCACCTAATCCCCCATCTATTCCCAGTCCTGCATCCAATCCCATTTCCCTATCTAATCCTAGCCCACCAATCCCTAGTCCTAATCCCTCACTAATCCATAAACCTTCATCCACTCCCACCTCGCCATCTCAGCCTAGCGTATCCAAGTTTCTCCAAGGACTTATAACAAAGAAGACATCTCCCACTCCACACATTGTAGTCGTGGAACCATGCCATCCCAACTCATCATCCATGGTCATTAGTGACGAGACCCTTCTCCATCCAACACCTATCATTGATGATACCATCACATCCTCTGAATCTATTGAGTCCCCATCTCCTACCATCACATCCTCTGAATCCATTGAGTCTCCATCTCCTACCATCACATCCTCTGAATCCACTGAGTCCCCATCTCCTACCATCACATCTACCAAATCCATTGAACACCCACCCCCTACTCTGAGAGCCGTCGAACCTATCAATGACACCCAAATCCAATCCACTTCTTCCACTCTTAGTATCCATTCCGAGGAATATTTTGAATCCTCCATCCTTCCATCTTCCGCACTTAAAGAGTCCCCCCATGACTCCATTATCATGCCTCCCACATACGATGAGTCATGCCAAGAGCCTGATCCAAAGCATGCCAACATATCCCCTCCTCCAAATCAAGATCCTACCATCCCATCTAGTCTACCGCAAGATCACAGTCCCCCATCCATTCCATCCCGTGATCCTCTTGAGATTCAAGATTCTCTTGCTCCACCTCCGTCTCCATTGCATGAGCCTGCTACTACAAAATCAGATCCTATCATATCCCCTACTCCCTCTCCAGATACAACCCATCCAAATACTACTATCCCACCATCTCCTTCTCAGGATCCCCCATCATTGCCTAAAAATGCTATCCCCGTACCGCTTGCATATCCCCTTGGTACTCTCACATTCTTCCATGGTGGCCTCCTTGCAGAAGAAAAACACAGTGTATTTACCACCCATCATCCCCACCGAGCAATGGACTCCACATCATGTTTTCAGAATAACAAAAATCCTATCATGGATCCAATGCTCAAGAACATGAACTGTCAAGGAAAAGGTTTAGGCCTTCATGAGCAAGGTATTTTAGAGCCCATACAGGTCAAAGAACAAATCTGTATGCAAGGTCTTGGAACTATTCCCCAAGACTCACAATCTAAACACACGCTGGTACAACTTCTAGACGCCCTCAACGAGCCTTTTCCACATAAATGTCGTACTCTTCCATCGCCTCCACCAAATCATGCTGTTGCCATCCCTCCTCCTCTACTTCATATCACCCTCAAACAACCATCCATATTCTCTCATCCGCCTCCATCCATTTTGGGTCCTTACATCCCTCCATCCACAATTCTCCCCACTCCCTTCATCTATATCGTGTGATCCATCTTGGGCTCTTTGGTGTCCCCTCCACCTACTCTATCCATCTTGGGTCCGTGATAATCCCAAGATCACTTCCTCCATCTCATTCGCCCATCCATCTAAAACTTCATCCATGTCATCCATCATAAACATCCCTCTCGTGATAATTTACAATCGACTGGCCAAAGGCACATACCTAAACATCCCCCATCTACACGTAATCCCTATACTCCTACCTCCATTGCTCCACATCATCCATCCCCTCACACCCATCCCATTGCTAATAAATGCACTTTGGATGCTAACATAAAAATGCATAAATCCAAACATCCACATGAATCTAAAGCTCCCCATGTCCCCTCTAAAAGACATGGTAAAGAAACGAAAAACAAAATCCAAAATCAAAATCAAACCCATCAACCACAAAGGCCCACTAAAGCAAAGATCAAAACCATGTGGATCCCAAAGAAAAAAGATGCAATGCCATCAAATGAAAAATCTGTAAGAACATCCAAAGTTGCTAATCCAAAAGCTAACCATACCCACCTTTCATCTCCTAAGTCTGTTTTGGGTCCCTATGTCTCTAAATTCACTATTCCATCTCCTCCATTATCCCCACATTCTCCATCCATTAGTCCTCTTATCTTTTCACATCCATCACCACATGTGCCAATGTTGGTCCTGAACTCATCTCCCCATCACGTATCCACCCCCTCATTCTATCCATACCATTTCCAACATCCCACCCATTATCCCATATATCTCCCCCATCAAATCCCTCTAATTCATCCTTTTGCATAATCCATCTCTCCTCATAAGGTTGTACCAACATCCAATAGTCGGTTCAAACATGAGCTCTTAATACCTGATATAGAACTTGATGCTTGAGTCCTTCATCCATATCCTTATCGCATGTCTTCTAAATCCACTTATTCGCCTCCCTATCCTTATCCATCTCCTTTCGTGACAAGCATTCAAAAGTCAAAAAAAAAAAAAATCAAAAAAAAAAAAAAATCAAAAATCAAAAAATAAAATAGTAAAGAGAAATATCCATCCAATGGTGAAAACTTGGCAAACAAGCGCCTTGGATAAGTACCATGATGAAAACCTAGCAAACAGGCGTCATGCGTAAATCCCCATCTGCACTTGGGGGCAATTTCCTGATTTGCATTCCCTCCATCCACTACGCTTCTTGCTACGCTTTCAGCTATGCACCCATCTTATTGCTATACATCATTTTCGTCCATCCCCTCCATCCCATCGCGTTTACACATCTTGCTTGGCATATCTCATTTATCCCAATCCTTCCATCCTCCTTGTGATCTTGCTAACAATGGGGCAAACACATAAGCATGCTTTGGACGCCTCTTGGCATACATTCCCATCATCCGTACACTATCCCAACTGTCCTTCGCACTCGTCTATCTTCCTTATCCACCTGTCATGCATCCCTTCCATCTCCCCATCCTTATCTTCCAATCCCTCCCATCTCTCCATCCTTTCCCACCCACTTGTCTTCCATCCTTCATTCCTCCCTGCACATGACATATCTAGAGTGGGGGCATATGTCTTCCTTTGCACTATAGTCCTTGGAGACTTCATTCATCCTGTCCAATTACATCCAAACCTTCCCCTTTATCATTCTCCATCCATCCTAGCACCTATCCATCTACCTAGCCAATCCCCTCTATTCATCCAATATTTTCTTCTCCCCATCCCCCCCATCCGCCATCTCCCCACCATCCCCCATCTCTTCCCATCCTATCTCCCCCCATCTCCCCCCATCGCCATCCCCCTATCTCTCCCCCATTCCTCCCCCCCATCCCCCATCTCCCCACCATCCCCCATCCCATCCCCCCATCTCTCCCCATCCCTCATCCCCCCATCTCTCCCCATCCCCCATCCCTCTCCCCCATCTCCCCCATCCCCATCCCCTATCTCTCCCCATCCCCCCATCTCCCCCCATCCCTATCCCCCCATCTCTTCCCATCCCCATCCCATCCCCCATCTTCCCCATCCCCATCCCTCTCATCCCATCCCCCATCTCTCCCGCCCCATCCTCTCCCCCATCTCCCCCATCCCTATCCCCTATCTCTCCCCATCCCTCTCCCCATCTCCCCATCCCCATTTCCCCACCATCCCCATCCCATCCCCCATCTCTCCTCATCCCCCATCCCTCTCCTCCCATCCCCATCTCTCCTGTTTACCCCCATCCTCTCCCCATCTCCCCATCCCCATCCCCCTATCTCTCCTCCCCATCCTCCATCTCCCCATCATCCCCATCCCCTATCTCTTCTCATCCCTCCCCATCTCCTCCTCCTTCCCCTCCTCGCCCTTCCGGCAATGCAAGTGATTCGTCACCTGGCGGATCCGCCCGCCCGGCAGCGCTGCGATTTTTTCGCCCGGCGTGACGGTAGCCCGCCGGCGGATTTGCCCGCCCGGTGGCGGATCTCGTCTACCCGTGGCGGATCCGTCGGGCCTTGGCCGCGATTCGCTCGCCTTTGGCGGATCCGCCCGCCGGCGCGGGCGGATTCGGCCCGCCTCGTGGTGGTCCTGGCCCGCCGCGGTGGCGGATCGGTACTACCTTCGGCGGCGATTGCCGGCCACAAGCGCGGACCGTCCACGTGGCCGCCGCCTCTTTTCTCCAAGGCATCCAGGCAGCCCACAAAAAAAAAATTTTCCTACCCATTTTTTCTTTCGATGCCCCGGACAAAACCCATGTCTTGAAATTTTCAAAATTTATCGAAAAACCATATTTTTGGGGGTTTTGATTTTTACACCAAAACTTCTGGAGGCCATAACTTTTGACTCGGGTGTCCGTTTGAGCTTAAATTTGACGGGTGGTTGCGTTATGAGATAACGAGTGGATTTCCAATTGGTTACTTTGAAAGTTGTTGGAACCCGTTTTGACCCATTTTCGGGGCCTCAAACTTTCATCTTGACCCTCAAAATCCCAATTTAGTGTTTTTCTCCAGCATTTTGAAAAATTGTTTTTACTCATAACTCAAAATGCATATCTCGAATCTGGGATGTTAGTTGACAATTCATCCTATCTCACCAATGGTTATTTCTTGGAAAAAATTGGGACTCTCAAACATACGACCATGAAGTTTCCTAAAATGGCAAAATTTGACAATTTTTGAAAATTGCCAAATTTGGAAAAATCTGATTGTCAACACCTTACACCCTTTAAACCCTGGACCTCGGTGTAGAATCCATTCAATCACATCCTTCAATCATTCTAGTCTTCAATCCAATCCTCATCTGAGCTTTAATCTTATCCTAATCTGAGCTTTCATCTAATCCCAATCTGAGCTTAACTGAAACCCTAATCTGGGCTTTAATCCATCTGCAGTCAAGATCTTTGGATATCAAACA
This sequence comes from Sequoia sempervirens, assembly GCA_007258455.2. Taxonomy (NCBI): domain Eukaryota; kingdom Viridiplantae; phylum Streptophyta; class Pinopsida; order Cupressales; family Cupressaceae; genus Sequoia; species Sequoia sempervirens. The sequence goes on from VDFB02000008.1 coordinate 68,546,221, forward strand.
AAGTCTTCAGATCCCTCCCTCCATCTTCTTCAATTTTGTCCTATTCCTCCATTCTAATCAATCCATTCGCTCATTCCATGTAACCATTCTTCTATTTCAAACCTTCTATCATCTTAAAACTTCATCAAACCTCCTATCATCTCCAACATTCATCATACCTCCTTCTATCATTTCAAACTCTCATTCAATAATCTTGATCAATCGTTTACTCATTCTGAGTAGTCTTCCATCTTTTCCCACCCTTCACCTTCTCATTCCACGAATCAGTCATCTCTCCATCTAGTCACCTTTTCCTCATCGTCCATCTCAACAATCCTTTTCTCCCCCATCATTTCCATCTTCCCATCCTCATCTCCTTCTCCTCATCCCATCTCATAATCCCTTGTCATTGGTATCTAGCTATAGGCTTTTCCCCACAGAACCCAATTCCCTCTATCTCATCATCATCACTACTGCTTCTTTTGCACATATTTTCTATCTCATCGTTCATCATCTCATCATTCATCTATATGGCATGTCATCTGCCCACTTCATCTTTGATGATTTGGATAACTATCCCATCCCTGAGCTTTGTCTAGTCACTATCCTCCAATCCACTCCAACAGGTCTATCTTGTCCCATCGTGACAGTCCAATCATTTTGTCCCCTTATCTAGGGTTATCTCGTCATCTTTCATCCATCACTTGTCTTTGGCCTTCCATCGAACTACGTTGCCCCTGCGCTTTCACGTAGGCAAGGTCGATCATTTGATCCGCCCCCGGGGTTCCATCCATCATCAATCTATATTGTCCACTTTTCTCCTGTTCTCCATCCTATCTTGGTCATCCATCAAAATCTCCATCTTGTTCTATCGTCAGCCTTTTGTCGAACTACGAGGGCTCTGGGATTCCACGTAGGCAAGGCTAATCTTTGATCGTCCCCCGAGCCCCTAGGTCGCTAGGATGTGTTAGTCTCCTGTCTTGTGTCAGTCTTGTGCCATGTCTCTCTTGTCGCGTCGTCAGGCTACACCCTTATCTAGCTGGATCTTAACAAACAAGATTCACTTGTATCATCAAATCCAATCAGTTCTGAATATCCGTCATATCAATCTTTTAATTTAGTATCCATCATCGGTCTCAACAGGATGCATCCTTCCTAACAGACCTCATCAATCCCATCCATCCCCTTGATTGATCCTATGGCAAAGGACGTTTGAAATTAATTGTGATCTTTTGATGCTTTTGGCTTTTGTTTATCATTTGAGCTCCCTATCATCACTTGTCATGGTGCCTTGATCCATCATATCATGGTGTGCTTTGACTAGTCAACATAGGGGTGTATCTTGATCTTTTCTGTCTTCTTGGTTGTCCCACGTAGTACCCACCAAGACCCCTGGGATCTTGTGTTACGCTGGGGCATCCTTGTGTGCTTGTGGTTATCCCAATACCTGGCCCGACCAAGGTCATCGTGACTTTGGGGTGTTGGGATAGCCTTCTTGTTTGTTATGTCTGTTTTCTGCATTAGACACTAATCCGCCTTGGTTCTTCATACCCTGGTGTCTTGTATCTTATGCTATAGCAAAAATCAGTGCTCCGACAATGGCAAATTGCATTTAGATTGCATTTCATCTCTCATCCTCAAATCCCCCCCATCCATTCATCCTTCATCACGCTCCCCTCCCAATCTTCCCTCACATTGCATCATCTTCTTCAGCTCCCCTTGCATCATCTCATCCATTTCGAGAGCACACTCGTGTTCTCCTGAACCCGCATGTCCTCTCGAGGGGGCATCCTTCATCCCTAATTTTCATCATTTTCTTTTTCCCTTCCTAGTCACTCCTTTGAATGACTGGGGCATCTTTCCCAATCTAACCATCCTCTTCTAGGTTCTATGTTTTAATATTCTTTGAAATGATGCTACTTTGTAACATTATCTCAAAGAGGGGCAAAATGTAGACGTCTAAATTTGGACACTTAATTTATCCAAATTTATCCCCTTTAATTAACATCCTTAAGTTCTTCTAATCCCTAAGGTATCTAGTTAAATAATTAAATACCTTCCTCTTTCATCAAATGAATTAAATAAATATCACATTTATTTAATTCCTCCTCATGTCACATCCTCCATCATTTTTATCTTATTCTAATCCTTCTTCTAATCCCATCATTAGGATGTGTACATGTCTAATCCTTGATTAGGATGTGTCACATCCTCCAACTTTTGCAAGTTGGCCTCTAATCTCTCTTAGCCACCTAACCCTCCTCTAATCCTTCATTACTCTTCCCCATGTGATCTTTGACTTGGCACATCAAGTCACATGTGAGATCTAACCCTCTTCTAATCTTCATTAATTAATCTAATAAATTACTTGCACAATCCTAATCACCCCCTTTAGTCAACTCTCCCCATCCCCCAAGGAATTTTTAATTCCTTTTTATTTATCCTAGGCTCCTCTCTTCCCCATGTGAATTTTTAATTCACCTTTTAATCCCCCAATGCACCCTTTGGAATTTAAAATTCTTTCCCATCTCCCCATAAGGATATTTGAGGAATTTTTAATTCTCCACTGTCCTCTCACCCACATGGGGACAAGTACCTCCTTTATGAGGAGATCTTGTCCAATCCCAAGGTACTTTGTACCCCTCTCCATGTCATGTCCTTCTCCTTCCACCTCATGGCCACTTCACCTTTTAAGGCTATATCACATGCCACATGTCAAGATGTGAGGGCTTGTGAGTTCTCAACTCACCTTGGCCCTACATCTTGATATTTGGTGGCTCAATCTTGACCGTCCATTTCCCCTAAGATTTCCCAAAAATCCTATAAATACCCCCTCTTTTCTCCCATTTTAGGGAGATCATTTTGCTAGCCAAACTCTTGCAATTTTGTTTCTCAACTTATACTTAGCCATTTTCTTGTTTTCATCCACTTGCATCCATCTTACATCCTCATCTAGCTTGCATCTTGCCATCCAAGGAGCGTACACATCGAAGATCGAAGGGCCAACCAAAGGATTGACTCAACGCAAGGTATAAAGTTCCATTTTGTGGCTTTGTCTTGTTTTGTTTCCAACTTAGGCTAATCTTGAAGTGTAAGTTGTTTTAAGTTGTTTATTTGCACTCTTTTAACTTGTTGCTTGATTTCTAACACTCTATTCCGACCTATCACAGCACCAAACCTAATGTCAATGCTACTTTGTATAGATAGTTAGTTGGTAGTATTTTGTATTTGACACACATATCCATATATTACATTCGCTAGTTGGCTTGTCTCCCATTTTTCACATGACCCTCATGAGAGTCATTAGAAGGAAAACAAGTGTATTTTGAGGTATATTAGTGACACCACTCATTTTGGAAATTAATATACACGAGGGGCTTCACAGATAGTAGGCTACACCGGCAGTGATTGGGTAGGAGATGTTGATTCTCGAAAGTCCACTTTCATTTTTGTTCTCTTGGTTATGGTCCATTTGCATGGTCTTACAAGAAGAAAACTACTCTTGCATTATCATCTATTAAGGTTGAGTATCAAGGAGTAGTTCTTGCTAGCCAGGAGGTACTATGGCTTTGACAGCCTATGATAGATTTTTATCTTCCACTTGATCATCCTATTATACTTTGGTGTGATAACCAAAGTTCCATTCACATATCTCACAACCCAGTTGAGAATCAACAGACAAAGCACATTGAGATTCATATGCACTTCATTTGACAACTTATCTAGGATGGTGTTTTATCCTTAAAGTATTTTCATATTGAGGATTATGTTGTACTAGTTGCTTGGGGTAAAATAAATTGTCCTTGGGGGGTCTTGAGTCCTCCTTCCTTTGTATATATTTCTCTTTTTTGGAGAGGAGTTTTTCCCACAGGGTTTTCTCATTTAATCCATTTGTGAGATACTTTTATTTTGTACATGGGTACCTAATTAGGCCTTATCTTTGACACTCATCTTTCAATTACTTACTCCATAATTATCACTTAAGGGGGGGTTTAGTGTGAAAATTATCTTTGTGCATCTAGTTATCATTTATCTAGTTCCTATACCTAGTAGTCCTATTCACACTAGATTAAGTTCACTTAATAATTTAGTTGTCTCAACTCATAGACACTTGACATATGCCTTCACACCTATCCCAAGTGTTCTACATGTGTCACATCACTTGGAGGTAGTCAATCTTTTTGTTTCACCTTACTACCTCCTCCTTATCTTATATAAACAAAGAGTGATCATTGTATATACACACATTCTATGATAGTTATTTGTATTTCATATTGTGCTTGATTCATTTTATGGTAGTTTAAATATCGCATTCATTATTTTATACTCCAACAATAATGAAATCTATACCTTGACTTGAGGTACACAAGTGCCACCACTATCTCATCATTATGTGATTGATAATAGCTAGGTACCACCTCTATTTTAGTTAGAGTAGGTTAGCTTATCTCTTGATTGAGAGTGATTGAGAACTAACTCATACCTCTTTGATTTGTCATATCCTTGATACATGCATCCAAGAGGCCTATATATTTCTATGTTACTCTTTTTAACTTGTACCATAATATTGAATGTAGAATAATACTATTCTGTTAATCTAAATTTTGGATTAGCGAATAGACATTTGGTCTTGGATAGATTTTTTATGCATAACTAATTCTAACATGGTATTAGAGTTAGTGTTCTAAAGTTAGTCCATTTTTAGGATTAGATATCACTATTGCTCTAACCGAGTCATTGGAAATGGAGAAACCCAATCAGTAAAATGGTGAGAGATCCAAGTTTGATCTTTAAAGAGGATGTCCTATCAGACATCTATCCAATAGAGAGTCCAAAAGGGTACCAAAGGTCATGCTTGCACCTAAGCACGAGGTTGCAGAAGATTCACCTTACCTATGTAACTCAAAACAACATGTATGGTCAATATGAAGAGATAGATGGATTCATTTTCATTCTCCAAGAGTTTTTGTAGCAGTTGATCAAATTTTTGTCATTTCTCCATATCTTTTTGGATGCTCATAAGCATGTAAAACATTGCAAATTATTGAGAAAAGGAAGCTACTTCAAAGAACCTGTTAGGTTATGTTTGAACACTACCACTATTGGTTAGTGTAGGTTAGGATAGGTTTCCTTTCAAGTTAATAAGTGTCGATGCACATTTGCTTTGAGTTTTTCCTTTCCAACAAGTGTTGAAGCACAATTAGTTATTGTTCTTGAGATGTTGTTGCTTGTCAAAGTTTAGTTTTCAATTGGCCTCAACTCTCCTGACTCTTATAGCCAATGGATACTAGTCCTATTGGTTTTAGTAGGAAAAACTCCCTTGTAGGCCACCAAAGATGTTAATACATTTATTCTCTTTTAAATTTTGTCATTTTTTAATGATAAAATTTCACGCAATAAAAATCAAAAGGAAAAAGGTTCATGTGCATGCTAAGTCCTTTTGAGATGCGAAAGGATTTGATAAATATATTTTTTAATTTCTCAATACCCACGCCAAAAGCAAAGGTTGCTAAAAGAAAAAAAGAAAACTCTAAGTTAAGCACCAAGCATTGAAGGAAAAAGGAAAATCTAGAAGAAAGATCACATAGAGAAAGAGTTTAGGGTTTTTTCTTTTATCATTTTGGTAATTGCATGGTTGCAAGAGAGGGAGGTGAAAAAGTTAAAGACCTCGTTACATGTGAAAGGAGAGTTGCAGAGGCTAAAGATAGATCAGCCCCATGCGTCCAAATCATTTTATGATGAATTTCTATGTGGAACTCAAGGCAAATACATCTTTGCAGTTTTTTTTTTCTTTGAAACCTTTCCAGTATTGTGAGGATTTTTTCATAGTCATGGATGTAGAGTGAATTTGAAATAGTAGCCCTCATTTCATATGTTGGAAAAGTGATCTATGTAATATTGCGTGATTTTTCTCAATGAAAATGGGATAGAACAATACCCTGCAAAATGTAAAATCCTAAAATCCCTTTTATCAAAATCAACGCATAAATGACTATTTTTATAATATATGATTGATACTTCTTGAGAGGCCATTATATTGAGAGAATTTTAGGGGTCTCAAGGCATAGCTTTGATGGTGACCATGGCGAGATTTCCATTCTTGGATAAAGATCTTATGAAAAAAATTCTTTTGGATCTTCCACTTTGGGAAATAGCAGATCTTAAAAAATCTTCTAGCCAAGGTGAAAGAATATTATAAGACATGTATTAATTCCATTGGGATTAGAATGAACTATTTGAGGTTTCTAAGAATGATGATGCTAAGTCAAGATAGGTAGATCAAGGCCAGCCTTCTAAAAAGATAGTACAAAAAATGAGCAAAATATTACACAAAATGGACTTTGTAAGCAAACCATACATAAGAGAGTACTATGCAATAGTTGTACTGCTCAATTGTAGGTCCATGTTGGAGCTAGTGGTAGCAAATTCCAAAGCCGGTTTCTACCATTCAACCATCATGAAGACAATTCATGCCACTGAAAAAGTTCATTTGTGGGAGCTCGCAACTAGAGTTACCAAAGAATTTGATCAAGTTGTTAAGAAACAACAAGCATTTCACAGATGATGTATTATCTTCACAGGAAAACATGAAAAGAAAAGATGCCAAGTTACAAGAGATTTAAGCATGATTGGAAAGGTTGGAGGGAAAATGTAGAGTAGAGTGTATGATGGGCTTATTGAAGAGAGAAAAGCAGGTAGAACACATACACTTATGGTTGCATTAGAAAATGGATTGCTTCTATTATGACGGACTTAGTTTGTCTAGAGATATTAATAAAAAGGAAGATGCTTCATTACAGGATGTCCACATAGAATGAATGAGTTATCAAGCAAGGTATATATTCTTGAGACTTCCATTCTGATGCAGGAGCATCACTTTCATGTATTGTTTTTATGCTCATTTTGATGTTAGGAGTCTTTGTTAAGTTTGTGAAGGTCTTAGGAGGTCCATTGGGATCCTAATCCAATGGTTTTGATAGTTTGAATAGGCTAGAAATTCAAATTTGTGGTTTCTTGCCAAAATGCAATTCAAATTCCTAGGTAATTTTTGGTTTGTGGCAAGTTTGGGGTTTGTCCCTCAGCTTGAGTTTTTGGGTTGCTAAGTCAAATAGGGTCTTGAAAGACCATGTAGACCATGCAAGGTATCTTTTAATGTTTGATTTTTCCTAGGTTGGAAAAATGCATAATTTGCAAGTTAAAGGCAAAAAAGATATGAAGTTGCTTGAGATTTTTAGGGTTTTGATGGAAAAAGACTTATGCTCGATTTGTAACTACTTTTTGTAAGTTCATTTACGTTGAATCAATGAGAATATAAGCCCCAAGAAGTGGAGGAGAAAGATTTCAAGATATACCCTATTTTTATCAACTTTTATGATATTTTTCTGAAAAAGAAGAAGCAAAGAATAGATTGGTACAACCTTGTACGGTCAAGTTATGCACGTTTCCACCAAAGGGTAGGTGATAACTCCTTAGTTTGTGTGATTTATAGCAGACATTTTGTTTACTTGCATTAAGACTATCTTAAACCCTAGTCTTTTTTATGTAAGCAAAGGAAGAAAACTCACTCTCTTGATCTCATTTGTCAAAACTCAAATCGTCCTTTGTTAAGTTACTCATTTCAAATTCACTTTTTCCTTCACAAACCCTTGTTTCAACACACCAAACTGAGGAAAATGCACAAAACCTATTGTTTAATCTTCAAAACACCTTAAGCAACCTTAAAATGGTAAACCCAAACCCATTCACCAACTTAAACATTACAAAAATGAGTACTTTCAAAGTGACTGTCCTAACAGGCCTAAAATAGCCTTTTTGAGATCATACAATTTGACATACAACAATAAAGAACTCTCATGTTTGTTAACTTGATTCAAAAGCTTGAAAAACTCCTCAGCCAAACCCTATTCAAATGATTTTCATGGCCCTTCAAGATAGATGATCACTAACTATGCAAACATGTCCTAGTTAGGACTGCTTCCAATCTGCCAAATAGGACAGTCAATTAAATAGATTCAAATTCTTAACCTTCCACCAAACTCTATCAAGAAATGAATTCAAATACACCAAATCAACCCTTCTAAACTATCACTTCCCAAGAAGAACACTCAACACAATCAAAACTTTTTAAAACCTTTATATTCACTGTAATCTACAGATTTTTCACAATTTTCAAAGCTAGGGAAACATAAAATCAGCCCCAAACTTCAACCTTCAACTCTGCAACTTTGGAATCCCTGAAAATACATTCAAAACTCTCTATTCATGAAGTTTTAGGATATTTCAATAGTCAAAACTCAAAAATGCAATTTTAAAGGTTCACAGTTTACCCTAGAGAGGGTTTTACCCGCTTGAACATATTTTGCTATAACTTACACATAACATAATGGTTTTGAATGAAATCAAAAGCATATTAAAGAGGATTCATAGGGCTTTAATGTCCAAAGGAGGAGGAGAGTTTTTGAACATCATTAATGGTCGTACAATGGCCTGAAACAATGAAGATACAAGAAAATACCAGAATAACAGATTTTTTTTCATTAATAATCTTCTTCTTACATCAACTCCCAACCTTCCTCGAGATTTGAGATGCCTCAAAAGGCCTTAAATAACCTATCCCAATGCCTCAAACTAATTCTTCAACTACTTGACCCTTGGCATTGCATGATTTTACATTTTTGCATCTTTACAAAATTGTCTTAACATTTTGTTAAATTTGCACATTTTACATTTTATGCCCAAAATGACTTTCTAAGACCTAAAACAAACTTAAAATGCTCCAATTGACCTTACTACAACATGAGATTGACAAAACTAAACCAAAATCCTAAAATTGCCTCTTGGAGGCATGTGCTTGCAAGGGTGCACTTGCACCACTTTTGAGGGTTTTATGGAAAATGCATTGTTTTGAGTTATCTACTGTTAGGTAGGGTTTAAATGTAGCATGTAGAGTGTGATTAAGAGTTTCAGAGCCTAGGAATTCCAAAGAAAATTGTTAGATTTTTGTAAGAACCAAAATTTTATTGTTCTTTATAGTCCATTTTGTTTGAAGTTTCCTTCTCTCTACGTCATTTTTGGTATTAGAGCCTAGAAAGATCTAGTAGTGAAAGTCGTCAAAGTTAAAAGATTTTGTATAAGGTTGTGTGTGAAGGTATTGGGGTACCAAAAGACTAGGCCAGAGGAAAAGAAAGAAGCCTAAGGTGAGGTATCACGAAGACAAGAAGATGCAACAACAAGATAAGAAAGAAAGCCTCAAAAGGAAGGACAAGATGAAAGACAACATGATAAGCCAAGTTGCAGAGTTTGATAGAGAAATGATAGAATTGGAAAGAGGTATTAAGCTTGTAGTGCAGTAGTGTCTTGAGGAAGAATACCAAGGAAATGTTGGGTATTGGCCAATGAGAAAGAAGGTGAAGTGGCCTATAAAGGTGATTGTTCAAGAAAGAAGAAAGCAAAGGATAGCTATTTTGAAAGGTGAATGTGAACAAAGTTTGGATAGAAAAGAGTTGCTAAATGAGAAAGAAAGGAAACAAGTTGCAATAGAGGTACATTGTGAGGTACTTAAAGATGATTTGTGGGCACAAGTTTTTGAGATAGAACAAGAGTGGAAGGTGAATAGTGCTAATGAAGTTATGAATACAAGTAGGATAGAGAAGGAAGACACAATAAAACAAGCACAGGGAGCTAGTGAAGAGGAAAATTGGCCTCATGGTTCTTATCTAATGCATATTGATGATAATTGAAGAGGATGAAGAAATAGACAATAGTCATGAGGCATATGAAAGAGAAATAGAATTTTGGAGTCTTGCAGTTGAGAAGATATGCTCCAAGAAGTGGAGGAGCAAGATTTCAAGATATAACCTATTTTTATCAACTTTTATGACAGTTTTCTGAAGAAAAAAAAAAGTAGCAAAGAACATATTGGTACGACCTTGTACAGTCAAGTTTCAGGTCCTTAAGTACATTTCCACCAAAGGGCAGGTGATAAATCCTTAGTTTATGTGATTTATAGTGGACAGTTTGTTTACTTGCATTAAGATTGTCTTAAACCCTGGTATTTTGAGGGTTTTATGAAAAATGCATTGTTTTGAGTTATCCACTGTTAGGTAGGGTTTAAATGTAGCTTGTAGAGTGTGATTAAGAGTTTTAGAGCCTAAGAATGTGAAAGAAAAGTGAGTGTTGAACCCTTTTGAGGTTGAATTTGAGAAAAATGGCTTGTAAAGCAAGTTTGCATGGTATAATTTGATGTCTCCATTGAAAGATAAGAGTAATCTTGTTAGATTGTTGTAAGAACCACATTTTTTTTGTTCTTTATAGTCTCTTGTGTTTGAAGTTGCCTTCCCTCTACATCATTTTTGGTATCGAAGCAAAAATTTGTAGATAGTTGTGGAAATCATATTTTCTTTGTCATTAAGAGTCCATAGTGTTTGAAATAGCTCTTTCTCTGCATCAAATTTGTGTTAAGAAAATTAAAGGAGAAGGTTGCATTCAAAAGTAAAGAATTCCATTTGATGACTGGGATCAACTGCAAAAGTTTTGAGAATGTTTGTCATGGTGTTGAACAAAATAAACACTATAAGGAACTGTCCTGGTAAAGATCCCTAATGTATTTTAGGATTGTAGATCTAATAAATGTTTGAAATGTATAACTATGGCTTGAATCTTGGCATATCTTTCCAAATAGTGGATGATATTCTTGATTCCATATAGTCAACAAAAAAAATGACAATTACATAAAAATTTGTGGCAATCAACAGTGAAGGGCAGTGACATGTCAATACAAGAGCAACTTTTGTCATTCAAAGATGATTAATGGCCAAAAATTAATGGATAGTTTGCAATGAAGGGGACATCCACATAGTTCAATAACCATGCAAAATATAGACCTTTGGTCAATTAGAGGATAGTCACAAATATTATCAAAGTGACAATTATAAGGTTCAATTAAAGGGATAGTGGACAGTGCTAATCTAGAGGAAAGTCAACAAAACATGACATCCAAGACGCTCAAAATCACAGTGACAAAGGGCAGTCCTCAAATGAGCCTAATCAAGAAGGTGACAACCATTTAAAGGATAGCCAATCAATCTAGTGAGAGGGAAATATGACAGTCAACTTTGCAAAGATATTGAAAGGGTAAAGTCTCAATGATTTCAAAGTGCAATGGCAAAGAGAAGATAGTTATAGTATTTGACAAAGGGGTAGTCTTAGAGGTTCAAAGGGAAAGCACAGTCAAAACCATTAACCAAGGGCATATCACCATGAAGAAGGATGGTTGTAGCTAATGATGTCATTGACAGTGATTGAGAGTAGCTTTAGACTTGAGAGTTGCATTCAAAATTCAAAGATCTCAATATAGTCATGAAGAGCTTTCAAGTTCACTCCAAGGATGAAAAAAGTGGATCTAAGGAATGGTGGATCGCCAAGAGCCGAGTTTGAAGGCCATAAAATGACAAGTAAAGAGCATCCATCTCAACAAATTACATGGGTGTTAGAGTTTTGAACTATGAAAGTGACTCCATCAACAAGTAAAGGCAATCCATTCAAACACAATCATAAAGGAAGAACAGAGTTTTAAAAGTGCCATGACATATCAATATGAGGACAAAAAAAGAAAAATGAGGACAATAATATCAAATGGAAAGGACAGTCATCAATGAGCAAAGGGTAGTCATTATTTAAGGCATTTAGAAGGTAAATTTCTAAGATTAGAAGACAACAAGATTGTCAAAGGGAGTTTTAAAATTGATGAGGGAAGTCAAGCTAAGGAGGAATGACAAAACCTATGCATGAAGGAAGTCATTAAATGTATGAAAGAAATGACAATCTTTCCATCAAAGTCTTGAACACCAAATGCAAAGGTGATAGTTCTATAAAGGAAGAGTAAGAAAGTAAATCATGGTCCAAAAATAATACTCTTTTACTTGTATATCTTGATTGGGAATACTTTTAGCAGGTATCTTTGATGTGCAATGAAAAGGGAGTCTTTCCTTATTGTGATCACATAGAACGTAGCCATAAAAGGAAGATCACAACTAGATGTATGAAAATAAAGGGCAGTTTAAAAATCCATGAGGACAGTCTTACATAAGGGAGACATGAATCAATTGGGAACAGTCATTATGGGCATCCAAATACACAATTTTGAGCAGGGTAGAGCTTGTAGGGGCAACTTTCTATACATAGGACAGTGGCTATGATTATAGGTTAACTTTGAAAACAATCCAAAGGACTCTCTTGTGCCCTTGGAAAAAATTTATCACTATGAGGTTATTCAATTGTCTTATGACTATGGTCAATAAAAGCCTAAAGACTGTGAATTTTAAATGCATGTATGACTATGCAAAGATGACAAGTACCTTGCAAGGGTAAAAGGAAATTATGAACAGAGAAGAAAGGGAAGTTTGCAGAGACAAATTCACCTTGGAAAGCTAGTAATGAAGGTTCTAAGCATGAAAAATAGTCATAGTTTCACATAAAAGATGTTTGTCACCAAGTAAAAGAAAGTGCAAACCATATGCCCAAATGTCTCTCCATACAAATGGATGTAAAGGGGGTTGTGGAGTTTGAGAGCCTAAGGGAGTTTATCATGTAATTCAAGCAAGCAAAGTCTATTGTAAAGGTAGTGAAGATCACCAAAACCATCAAGTGCATGAAGACAACAAATGGGAAACAATCAAGAGGAATAGGGCATCACTTTCAAAGGAAACTCACATATCAATGCAATAGGTGGTCACAAACTAAGGGCAGAGGTTCCAAGTCACAGTCAATGTGTTTAAGGCAGTGACCTTCAAGAAGGAAATAGGTAGTGATTTATGGCAATCACCTTACATTGAAAAGAGTGTATATTATTCCATGGATAGAAATAGCTCACACAATGAACTGTGTGCAAAGATCATTGACAAATACCTTATGCATTAAACCCTAGTGTTTGTGAGAAGAAGGTTTGCGAGGAAAAGTTGCCATAATGTGAAGAATACGTGTGGTTGAGAAGTATGAGAAGACATTGTGACAGTCATATATTCAATTCAATAAAGACATCGCTTAGGTCATTTTGATCAAATGCAAAGCTTTAGGGGTAGTCATGAAAGTTCATACCTAAGGACAAAAAAGATAATGAAAGATAATGAAGATAAAACAATGACATCAAGTAGATATCAAATGGTGATTCAAAAAACATGCCCTATCATTATGCTAATGGTTAAGGCCTAGTTATATTAAGTAACTTCACATGCTTGATGTCATACAAGAGTAAGCACAAGTTAAGTAGCCTTCATACTCAATTTTCAAGAATATATAGGTAGTTTAGGTCTATTTAAGAAGCCCATATGGTTACAACTAGAGTTGAGAGGAGTTTGAGGCTAAAATTATGCATTTTGAGACGCTTTAGGTTGCTAAAATAAAGGCGTTTTTGCTTGTATGCCCAACAGGTTGAAAACTTCATGCAAAGTGCCTTAGGAGAAATTTTTCAATCAATTTCATGCCTTTTTAGAAGATCAGTTCAAGTTCAATTAGGGCACAGTTCAAGGAGCATGCAAAGAGTGTAAAGTCAAAGAGGTCAAGTAAGCTCTTCAACACCAAAGGTTGCATGATTTCACTTCCAGGTTCACATCCAGTTCATCAAATCATGCAAGCTTCACATCTTCTACAAGGTTCATCCTCAATCAACAGAAGAGGTCTTCTATAAGACAAAGCATTCAACTTTTTTTAGAGCAGTTCTTCCTTTCTTCTTTTGCTTATGCAAAATAATATTGATTGCAACTCATCTTTGAGAGATTTTTCTCAATTTACAGCAGTAGTTTCAAGTAGAATTTTTAGATTTTATGTAGCTATTTGAAAAACCTTGTGATCAATAAAATTTAGTGATTTTACCTTCTCAATATTTGTTATATTGTGTGTGGATGGGAAACTGATGCATATTTTTTGTGATTAATGATTAGTCCTCAAATATGTTGTCTCATTCCAGTACCTTTGAGCAAGAGATATATGTTATATATAGGTCATAAATTTTGTCATGAATGTTAGGATTTTGGTTGTGAGAACATTCTTAGTTTTCCTTCTAAAGTTGTAAGCAATTGACCTTTTTACGAAATATTGATTTGTGAGCATGTAAAGCATTGAGTTGTGTGAAGACCTGCTGAGATTTTGAGAGAGTTTGTGTGTTGAAACTATTATACAGGTTTTATCAGTGGTGTATCACCTCCTAGGTTTAGTAAGCTTTTCATTTGAGTTCTTCTATCCCTTTTCTTGATCAAGGTAGTAGTTTTTAGGAGGTTCGTCAAGGGAACCAGCCCGCTCTGGAGGTTCATCTTCACCATAGGCAACCCACAACTTGAAGATGATCCCATATTTCATAGGATAGTTGAGTTTACACTTGGCTAAGGGTGCTATCCTCATGAAAAAACTAGTATGCAACAACATGTAAGTCAAATGGATTCTGACTCAAATATGGATGCCCAAGAAGAATATTCCTTCATTATGCTTTGTAACCACCACCGAAATATGTCCACCTTTATGGAATGCAATTTCAAATTTGTCATAGAAAATAAATATTAATATTTTAACTCTCATGTCCCCTATAACACTTTCTAAGGAATGTGGAAACACATGAAATAATCTAAGATAAAAATATTTGTCATTAATCCTAAAATTCCCCCACTTGATATTATACATTGCAATTACATCCATGCTCAATACATAAAATAACATTAAGTATAGTGATAAAGGTCCATGGCCTTCCTATACCAAGAGAAATTATCCATGGTCATTGGCTAAGTTGTAAGAGAAACAACAACATTATCCAAAGTGTTAATTTTATCAATCAAGACCTTACCATTCTCAATCATTTCTCACAAAAAGTGATACTGAATATCAAAATTCTTAGTACAAGCATGATATATAGGATTTTTGGCCAACAATAAGGCACTCTAACTATCACATCCAATCCTCACAATCCTGCAATAAAAAATAATACCTATAACAAGTCTTTGTAACCAAAATGCCTTTTTAGAGGCATATGTAGTAGCCATATACCCTTCTTCTATGGTGGAAAAAATAAACATAGACTATCTTTTACTCATCTTACTCACTACACCTCCAAACAAAGAGAAAATATAGCCACTAGTGGACCTTTGACTATCCAAGTCACCTCCGTATTTGCATCAACAAAACCCAAATGTCCAATGTCTTAAAAACATCACCAATACCATTATAAAGAAAACAATAATTTGAAGTTCCACACAAATATCTAAATACCCTTTTAACAAAATTCCAATGCTCTCTGCCAAGGTTAGACATAGACCTGCTCAAAACTCCCACTACTTGCGCAATATCCAATTTAGTCCAAACCATTGCATACATCAAACTACTAGGACACTAACATAGGGAACCTTAGACATCTCTTCAAAATAATCATCAAAATTAGGACACATGTCTACACTAAGCTTACATATTTATTGGCTTACAGCCATGCATACTAAACCTTTACAAAATGGTGTCAACATACTTACGTTGACTTAACCAAATATTTATGTGACCCTGATCCCTACCGATCCATCCCAAAAATATATTTAGCATCCCCCAAATCCTTCATATCAAACATGCCAGAAAGTTGAGTCTTAAGCTCCCTAATCATCACCTTGTTGTTGCCCATAAACAAGATGTCATCAACATACAAGATAATAATCAATGTCTGACCATCAATAATCTTAATATAAACACAATTATCCTCCTCAATCCTAACAAAACCCAACTTTAATGCAAAGGCATCAAAATTCAGGTACCACATTATGGGTGATTGTTTTAGACCATATAATTATTATTTTAACCTGCAAACCAAGTGTTATTTTGCTTTCATGTAACAAAACAATCAAGGTGTCACATATAAATCTCCTCATCAAGATCCCCATGCAAGAAAGAAGTTTTAACATCCATTTTCTCAATTTCAAAATCAAAAGCAGTAACAATAGATAATAGGAATCTAATAGAAGTTAACTTAGAAATAAGAGAGAAAATTTCACTAAAATCAAATCCTTCTCTCTAGAAGTAGCCCTTGGCCACCAGCCTGGCCTTGTACCACTCTAACCATCTACTTGCACTAAATTTCTTGTTATATACCCAATTCCAACCAATGGGATTTCTTCCTTTGGGAAAACTAACAAGATCCTAGGTATCACAACTATCCAAAGTCATCATCTCCTCCTACATGGCTTGCATCCAAGACTCACTTTCCTCCAAAGAGAAAGTATCCCTAAAAGATCTAGGTTCATTGTCAATACTTAACAAAGAAAATGCACAACAAAAATCTAGTGGGTTATACCTATCAATTGGATTTCATTGTCTTGTGAACCTTCTAAAGGTAGGAGTAATGGATTTTGCTTGTCCTTTCATATGCTCATCATGCACATCATCTAAACTATTTGAACCCTCTTCTTCTTCTCCATCATCCGATTCATCTAATTTTTCTTCCACATGTGAATCTTCCTACTTTTCTATTTTTGTCTTAAAGTGCGCTATTTTTGGATTTTCTTTCTCCTTTGGTTGTTCTTCACCTAAATAATCTCTAAACTCCCCGAAAATTATATCTCTAGACTAAATCTTTTTTTCTACAATTTAAATCACTTTTTTGAGGCACATGAACAAAAGCCTAACAACTAAAGACCCTTAAATGTGAAATAGAAGGCTTTCTACTTGTCTAAACTTCATAAGGATTTTTATCAACAAGATTTGAACAAGGATATCTATTAATCAAATAACATGCAATACTTATAGCTTCTGCCCAAAAGCATATATCAAGCTTAGCACCATTCAACATACTCCTAGCTCTTTTTCCATTAAGGTTTAGTTCATTCTTTCAACTATGCCATTTTTTGGGGGAGTATAAGGAGCAATCTTTGGCCAAACGATACCTACATACTTAAATAATTCATCAAACTCCATAGAACAATATTCACCCCCATCGTCAGATCTTTACACCTTTATCTTATAATTTGTTTTTTTATCAACTAAGGTTTTAAATTCCTTAAACTTAGTGAAAAACCTCAAATTTTACATGCATAAAATAAATTTAAGTGTATCTTGATACATCATCAATGAAAGTAACATAATATCGATATTTTCCAAAAGAGTCAACATCCACTGGTCCAAAAATATCTAAATGAATGATCTCTAATAATCTCTTAGCTTTATTAGTACCATTTGGAAATGGTGGTCTATTATTTTTATCAAACACATAATATTCACAAAAATCACTTTGACCAACATAAAAATAAAAAATATCGTCAACCATCTATTTATTAAAAATGGTCTTAATACCTTTTTCACTTATGTAACCAAATCTATGGTGCCACAACATACATGCATTTTTAATGTCAATTACATTGGAATAATTAAAAAAATGGAGGAATTAAGCCTAAACAAATTCCCTATTTGAAATAGTTTAGCAATCACCAAATTCCCTATCTGAAATATTTTGTCAAATGTCACATGTATTCCAGAATCATTCAACTAAGATATCAAAATTAAATTTCTCGCAACTCCTAGAATATGTAAAACATCATCAAGGGTTTTAACCCTTCCATAGCTAAAACACAAATTTACCTTTCCCTTACGAGCATTCTTCTTTGTGTTGTTATCACCAATGAAAACTTCTCATCCATCATAATTTGAATAAGTAGAAAACTACTCCTTGTGAGAAGTCATATGGTAGGAGCAACCTAAATCAATAAGTCAAGAATCATTAATAATAGTGTTAGCTAAAATAAACAAAGCATAAAAATCACCATCATCTGAGGAATTTTCTATGGAGGATTTTGTACTCTTTTCTTGTTTTTGCATTCCTTATTCACATTCCCTCTTTTTCCACAATTTGAACACTTTGCTCTTCTTGAGGGTCGTAGAACATCTTTTTGACTTATCCTTATTTTTATCCCCTCTAGGCCATTTTTCTTTAGACCTTCCTCGCACATGCAAGGCATCTTGGGAGCCTGCATTCATGGACTTTCTTCTCATTTCTTATGAAATAAGTGTAGCAATGATATTATTCATCTTTTTCTCTACACCAACACCACTTATGGCAATAATTAGATTTTCGCAAGATTTAGGTAAAGAACAGAGCAACAAAATGTATTTATCTTCCTCTTGTAATTTAAGATCTACAAATGCAATTTGACTTAAAATCATATAAAAAATCATTTAAATTTTCTGCAACAGAATCACCATCCTTCATTTTCAAAGAATACAAATGTATTTTGAGATACAACTTGTTAGTTAGACTTTTTGTTTGATAAATATCACTTATCCTCTTCCACAATTTGTATGCGGTAGCTTCCTTAGAAACATTCAAGAGGACAAAATTTGCAAGACAACCAAATGGTTCATCATGCTTTCTTTTCAAGCTTCAACCAATATTCATTTGACATTCTAGATGGCTTATTTTCATTGAAAACTGCCAACCATTGATCTCTTTATTCTAGGAGATCTTTTATTTTCGACTTTCACATCTCATACCCATATCCATTGAATTTTCAATGTCTAAATGAGAGGTAGAAGCCATAGTATTCAATCTTGTTCACAAATATGTAAAACCCACAATGCAAAAACTCCCTCTGCAACCAAAAAACCTTTAACACTTAAGATAAAGGCATCCTTCTCTTAACAAATTTGTTAGCTCTAATACCAAATGTTGGAAATCAAGGTAGAAATTTTGCAATAATAATTTATACGAAGTGTATGCAAATTCAAAAATGATATCCAATATTACCCACTAAAGATGATTATGTGATTAGCACATTCACAATAATAAAATGAAACAACAATACCACAAGTGACAATGGATTTACATGGAGAAACCTTTGTAGGAAAAAAATTGCACTCAAAGAGATCTGATGCTTGTATTAATTCTTCAAACAAGAGTATACAGCAATACAACATCACTCTTTGACAGTATTCCGATAACACTTCATTACTTCAACATGTTAAAAAAACTAATCAATCTACTATCTCAAGGCACCAATTTATAAAAGAGTTGAAGGTGAGAATACATTATGTCATCTCAAAACAAGTGGTAAAACTGCATGCAAAAAATGCATACCCCCCTTAGTGGACAACCTATAAACATAATAAATTATAATAAATCATCACATGGCCTGCACATGGGTACCTATCCCATAGCCAATCAAATTTGGTTAAAACCAAGTGCTCCATATCTCCCTGATGGCTTTGGCAGCTACAAAATAGGACATGCAAACTACATGCAAGATGTGGTGCCCCAACATGCACTAACATGCAATTACATGCAACAACATGCAAATCAAAGTGATTCCCACTCCTATATGGAGACACAAGAAGACAGTTTCTCCATTATGCTTTGTAACTGCCACCGACATGTGTCCACCTCTATGGAATGCAGTTACAATATTTCATAAAAAATATATTAAATATTTTAACTATCATGTCCCCTAGAGCACTTGAATGACTTAGGATAGCAATATTAATGTCACTAATCCTAAAAAATATAATTCCTCCTTTTTCTACATCTAAAGATGATTCCTACATCTCCTCCTTACAAGGTGACTCAATATTTTCACCATCAAGTTGCTCCTAATCTATGTAGGTGGCATTCTCCTCTTGCTTATCTAAACAATGTCATTGCATATTTATGTTCCTTTGAGCCTCCTACTCCTACAACCATGTTGGCTTCAATTCAACATTATCCTTCTTCATATACTATCACATAATCTCCTCTTTAAAAACTCTACTTTTTTAATGTCTACAAGCTACATATAGTGTGTTACTATGCTCCACCACTTCCGTGCAAAATTGTTATCTCATTTTTCCTTGTCCTCTATCCATCTCACCTTGATGGAGAATATAAATCTCCTTCCTGCAACTTCTACCTAGTGGTATTCACTAGAAGATGTGTTGCTAGTTGCCTTATGCTTGACTACCTTAGGGTTACAAATTTTGTCTTACTACCTCGGGTTTGACAATTCTAACAAACTACCTTAAATTATGGTGATCTATAGATGCCTTCTCTACAACCCTTCACCACCACATTCAACTTCCTCCCATTAGCAATTGTATTAATATCTCCTTCATTTCTTCCCTTCTCTAGTTCTCCACCTAGACCCAAATTATCTCTTCCTCTAGAAAATTCATTTTTCACTACTCACCACTTACCCTCCTTAGGGTTTCTTTCTATCCATCTCATATTACCAATTCTATCCAGTACTTGGAACCTCCCTTGCTACTCATTGTTATAACTTCCTTTCTACAATCCTATATAGGCACAAACACCATAAGTTGTTGCATGCCCCTCTTATGATCCTACATTTATAACTCTACAAGTTGCCCTCCCTAAAGCTCAACCTAAGATCTGATACCCTAAAATGTAGACATCTAAGGTTAGGGCTCATGTTTAAGGGAATCCCAAGCCTTGTAATGAGGTACATCAAGAAACTAAGAAGTGGATAGTAAAACATGTTCTCATTTTATTTATTCTTGGAAGCAATATGATTACATTTTATATGGGATTGATGCCCTTTTTACACTCTCAAACTCCTCAAATATTTGTAACTAGTCCACATTCAAGTGGGCATCTCCTCTCAATTTAACATACCTTTCACCATCCATTTTAAAGGTTTGACCCTTCAACTTCTTCCTTTCTAGGAATTACTTTGTTGCAACCTTGAGGATGGACCCCTCTCAATCTACTCTCTATCATAAAAATTAGCCTTCTAAGCTAGCAACCCACCCATTCTTGACCACTCTACAACCTATTCAACCCTTGACCACCCTCTCATTGACTCATTCACTCTCTTCCAACTAGTATCCCCTAGATTAATTAACCCCTTCTTTAACTCTCTCAACTTTTATAGTGGCTCCTAGAATATTTAAAATATTGGTCTTCCTCTCTTTTATGTAAACACCTTGGTCATAATGCCTACCCATGGCTCATAACATTTTTTTGTGACATTGAATCCTATCATGGATGTTATCTATCTTCTAACAAAAGATCCCTAGAAAGATTGAATAAATGACTTCTTCCCACTCATTTGTCAACTATAGGCTTGAGGTCACTAATTGACCGTGCATTTTCCTTCCATCCTTCCTCTTCCTCTTCTCCATACACCTTATTGTCATGTGTTCTCTCCACCCTAGCTCTCTTCATCTAGTTCTCTATGAATACCTTCTTCCATACACTCACATCATACCTTCCTCTTTTTTTTCCTTCCCTTTTGCCCAGTCTTCCTTTCTTCTTAATGCACTCTTCTCTAACACATCAATTTCTTTAGTGCATTCTCCCTCTGCCCACCTTGCATGTTCATGCTCTCTTCCTCTCGTGCATCCTTCCTATTCTTGGCATCTTTACACAAACATTCCCAACTATGTGCCCCTTTGCTTAATGCTTCCACTTCTTTGTGTAATCTTTCTTATCTTTGTGCCTTATCCCATCTTCCTCCCCTTTCCTAGTTGTGTCCTCGACAACCTCAAGTTTGGAAATCTACCTAACTACCTTTGGATCAATGATTTTGTCTGTCTCTCTCAAGATCAATGATTTGACCAAACTACCTCAAGGTTCAGCAATTTGGTTAACTTACATTTGGTTTGATGCTCTGTCCCACTCATCTTGTGCTGGCCTGAGACTATCCTTCCTCAATCAATTACTCTTCGTGTAACTATGGTTGTACCTTTTGTTTTGCACACATCTTCTCCCTTTCGACGCATCACTCTATCTACATGATATTCCCCTTTGTCGTAGCCTTCACTCATCAGAAACCCTCAACTTGGTTTCTATTTGCGGTATGTCTTACCTTACCCAAGGATGCCCCTATATCGATTAGGAGGTTCAATATTATATTTTTACTAGATGGTGGTGAACCAAGAAATTACTCTCAAATACGTATTTTTTAGATTAAATGAATGTAGTTTGTTGAGCCCATACTCGAAAGATGAGCCCTCAGTAAACAATCAAATACTCAATGAGAACAAACAATAATGAAGGCAAATAAAAATGCTATTTTGCAGGGAATTTGTGAAGTGTACTTGCCATTTAGATTAAACTGAGCATACAATATCGTGACAAATACAAGAGGAGCCAATATGAATATTGATAAATAGATGAAGTGACAGGTGGGGGAATTGTTATTATAGATTTTACTATATTTGAAAAAAAAAGAACTGGGTTATATCCTCCACAGTTAGGAAGATTACCATGTGTTCAGAATATATTGTGTATGGGCTGCTATGGCTTTATATCCTGATGTCTGTTAGTGTGAAATACCAGCAGCCCACAATTGTATATGTGCATAAGAAGATCTTTATCATATTTTATGGGAAAAGTTTATAAGTTACTTAAGAATTTAGATCCACATACTATAATTCAAATGTGCATGAAGATATATATACACACTCAAAAGCTTACTTTCATGCATATTGGCTTTCAAACTGGAATGCTGTATCACAGAGGAGCCAATCAGTAGGTTGTTGGTAACATCTCATGGATACTCATCCTATTGATGTTTATTTGACACCCAGTTTAGCAATATTTAGCTTAAAACATCTGTCCTCCTTTTAATGTATTACAAGTCAAGGAGAATGATTTGGTTGCCATTCCTTGTTTCAGTGAGTATCTGACCAATTATCATATGTTAATTCTCAAATTCTAAACGCTCACAGGCTAGCCATATAGATTTGCAATCTCTACCATGAAGCTAGAGAATAATACTCATTAAGAAACATCTTGGGTGAATCAAGCACACAAAATATATGAATTATGTGAATATATCAATTGCTGCTAAGTTCAAAATATAAAAAGAGATGCCAAATTCAAATACAGAACGTATGTCCCATATTTTATAAGTAAAGGCCAACATGCAGTTATTCTGAGTCTGTATATATAGAAAATACTTTTTACTTCTGTCATAGTAGGGAGAGCAACATATGATATTTTGATAGTGAAAGAAAAATTCTTACATTTTGCTTTAAATTTAATAAACATTTACACATCAAAATATAATTAATAATAAAGATATTATTAATGATGTCATTTAATAATAAAATAACTATTAAGTAAAATATAAAGGAAATAAATAATTTATTTTTATTAAAAATAATAAAAATATAATAAAACACTACTACAATAAAATGGCATAGGGTAAATTCACCGAAAATTCACCTTTAACAATTCACTGTAGGGGAAAATTCACCGCCAAATAAAATTCACGACTGAATCAGTCCCTCTCCCTTATTCTCTTTCAACATGAGCAAACATGGATTAGAATTTTATACTTAGAAAAGTACTTGGTCAAAACTTTGTTTAGCACTCTAATCTCTATTCGATATACTATACTGCCAAAATATTTATATCGGATTTCTATTGGGCACTCGATATCGAGGACCAACTAATCTACACTATCGTTCACAGTTGCATTTCCTAATCTTAAGGACTTTAGGAATAAAACATGCTACATGTATCTCCCTGTGATCGTTAACTGTTTGACTTAATGCCTCTAGAACTATGGTCTGAGGGACTGCGACATTTTGTTTCGATTTCTACTCTGCCACATAGGACTTGCGGTTAGTTTTTGAATCCTTGTATCCTTCAAGGAAACACTGTATATAGCCAGTCAGTATCGATTTATTATCACGCTCTTATTATCAGATGCTGATAGAAATTAGCAATTCAAAGAGGATTTCTATCAAACAAAGAGGTAACACGGTAACACAATGCCTTTTTCTAGTAGTTTTCTTTAAGGATGGACTGATACCAAATGTATTCAAACCATTCAGCTAAAACTAATGAACTAAATAGAATCTAAAACAGAAAATACAAATACTCCAAAATCCAAGATGGATCGAATACAAAGATATTACTGCCTGTACAATAAAATCCTCTTCATCCATGTTTCCGTTTAATACTTTAGATACCCAATTGAAACAGTATTAATACCCACTCTGCCCTTCTAAAATCTGTAACAGAAAATCTCCAAATCGTTGAAAGAGGGAAAAAGAAACATACGTTTGAATTTGTCCACAGAGATGATGCACAGGCCATGAAACGAGAAGAAGAACAGTAGCAGAAAAGTAGCAGGAGCAGCTCCTGATACTCGTCAAAAATTCTCTACCTATGCTCTCTCTGCCGCTGTACCCGTTTCCGCTCTCCTCAGGGTGCATATCCGGATACAACTTTGCCCAGAACCTGGAGCTTGTCTTCCTTGGTCGCGTCCAACATCTGCCCCGGAAATGGGCGCTCCAAAGCGCTCCAGAGAGCAGGATGGTAATCTGACTCGTAATCTACGTAGCTATCAGGCCTATGCTCCAAATTAGGGTTCTTCCCTAGCCTGATCGTGGAATTATTACCACCTAATTCACCCTCACAAAGCTCCCTCGAGCCAAGCATTTCACGGGATGTGCCATTAGATTCGGATATGCTCGCCTTCTTTCAGCCATACTGAGAATCCGGTGACATTGCCTCTTCATGAACGATCTAAACCGGACACTCCAATTGCAACCACTAATTCAAAGTTCTGAAAAGCAAATTGAACAACTAATTTCTTTCCCAAAATCAAAACTCTCCTCCTAACCAATATCTTCCCCCATTTAAATACGTCCCCATGTTCAGCTATAAACAGGCAATTTAAAAACGAAACTCCAACTGCAATTCATAAGCCTTAAATTTTCCCCCATTGTTCAGCTCTAGGTGCGCAATTCAAACCCAGCGAAGAATTCAGAAGTGACGTAACGTGGACCATCATTTACCCTCAAAATTTCCTCACTTTCAAGTCAGAATTGTCAGTAAATGCTGCAATAAAATCTTCCTTTTGGCAGCGAGCCCATCATATCAATTTGGAGGAAGAAAACCAACAATCACGCAAACAAAATGTGATAAGGCATTCACCCGTGGTGAAGGAGAAAAACGTATAATAAATGCATAATATCCCTCTGACAGGAACATCAAGCAGTTGATAAGTAAAGGAAAGGAAAGGTCCTTTTATAGTCCACAATACCAGGCGATCTGTTTTTGGGTCTATAGACGGCTTACAAGTTCTCCACCATTAGGCCAACTCAGATCGCTGAGTTTCTTCAGCGCCTTATTTAAAAGAAATCCGGGTTATTCCTTTTGGGTGATTCTTACCATAAATGACCCTTCTCTATTATGGTTGCATGAATGAATGAATGAATGAAAGATTTTAATGACGTCTACGAGACTAAACAATCTATGGGACCAAGACCAACAACTTAGTTTGTCTTCAAACTCTTTTCTAGGTTGGATCTCCTGCTATTAATTTTGACTAGAAAGCTGGTCATCTGATTGATTTTATCCTCCTCAAATAACTGTTGCATATTGTCCACATCCAAAATATTTGCGTATTGATTACGGATATTTTCATAGGCCGTGCATTCCATGACGAACTGTCACTCCATCTCTACCACTCCTTTATTACAAAACAAACATGTTCTTTCTTCCCAAGTTTCCTTAGGTATCTTCCACCTACCAGTCTCACATGTAAGATGGTGGAACCCCGTCATCAATTGAGCAACTAACAGCCTCGCTTTCCCTTTAATAGTTGCACCTAAATAGGGTTTTTCACCATGCTCCTTAGTCAGGTTAAACTCTTTGATGTAGTATGTTTTTTTTTGCCCAATCTGATTTGACCACATGGCAGTCCTGAATTTTTCCCTCACATAGTTTTTTATTTCACTATTGGTGCTAGGACATTCATGTAATTTGATGTCCCACTTGTTCAACCACTTGATGTTCTGTTTCATCCAAGTATTCTTTCTTCGAACTAGCATCTCCTCCATAACCGTTTTGGGCCACCGGTGGTTATCCATGTTTTCGACCTTCTTTAGATAACTTATCAACTAGGTTATGCAAGTTAGGCAAGAGTATAAATAAACTGCCTGGAGAATAATAAGTTTCATTTAAAATTTTACCCACCAACATGCATTGCTACGCCTCCTCCTTCCTTCCTTCCAAAATAGCTCGCGTGTAGATGAGTCCTTCCTTAGCAACTTTTACTTGAAATAAAAGCTCAGGTTAAAATTTATGCTTATTTGTTGGCACACTTTTAATCAAATCTTTTTAATACAAATTATATTTTCTACCTATGGTAAATTTGATAATTGTTATGATATTTAATACATGAATTTGTTTTTATTTGAAAATACACTTACATCCTTTTGAAAAGTAAAACATAAATAATAGTAATAGTTTGTGACAACAATTTCATATTCTTCTTTTACAATAACCAAACTATACAACAACAAATCATTTATGACTCCTCCATTCTCAACATAACCCCTAATGTCTCCACTAAAATTTGCATACACTGTTTCAGACTCTTGCCCAGACTCCTTATCATTCAACATAGCAAAAGAACACATAACAACATTCTTATGGAAGACACACATATTTACTTTGGTTTAATCGTTGCACCAACATTTTTGTTAACAATTCAACCTTCCTTGCCATATCCTTCATTGTCCTACTTGTATTCTTACCTTCATTAGCAATCTTCGCCCTCCACTCTTGTTCTATCTCAAAAAATTGTGTCCACAAATCATCTGCATTATTATTGTGTACTGCTCCTCTTTCTAATTCCACCTCTATCATGTTGCCATCATGAATCTGTTTGCCTTCATCTTTTGTAATCTCCGTTGCAATAATATCTGCTTCTAAATTTTCCAACTTTTTTTTT
Organism: Sequoia sempervirens; assembly: GCA_007258455.2. Classification (NCBI taxonomy): domain Eukaryota; kingdom Viridiplantae; phylum Streptophyta; class Pinopsida; order Cupressales; family Cupressaceae; genus Sequoia; species Sequoia sempervirens. The sequence goes on from VDFB02000008.1 coordinate 68,572,899, forward strand.
CCTTCTTCAAATGCTACTTTATGCACTTCTTCTCTTCTCCATTCTTTTCTATCTTTCTTCAAGTCCTCTACAATGAGAACTTCCTTCATCACTTCCCATACATGTTGCTCACTTGGCAACTCCAAATCTCTATAGGTTTTCCTTACACTTTTGTCTTCTCTTCTCAAGGCATCCAACCCTTGCCACCTTTTCTCTAAAATCAACTTTACCAGCCACTTCAACCTCTTTGTCATGGGCTAATACCAATCATGTTCTTGGCTTCTTTCCTCAAGCCATTGCTTCACCGCGAGCTTACACCTCTTTAAATCTCTCCTCAACTCTACCATTTCATTAGATCCACTCTGCAGTATGCTTCTGCACATTCATTTTCATGTTGCCTATCTTCTTGAGACTTTCTATTATGCCATACTACTATATCTTTTATTTTCTCTTCTCAACTTCATAATACCTCACCTAAGGCTTATCTTTCCTTTTCTTCTGCCCAGTCTTTTGGTATCCAAGTTTTTCACATTAACATGTCAATCGGCAATACACATCTCTCCAAGCTATCAATTTGCACTAAATACACATCTCTCCAAGCTATCAATTTGCACTACACATCTCTCCAAGCATCGACGGACATGACTAACTTCTTCATCAAACCATTTTGAAACTCTCAACTTCCTCTTCCCAGACCTTTTAGGCTCTAATACCAAATTGATGATGATGAGACTAACAACCTCAAACTAATTTCACAAACTCATATTACAAAGACTCCCTAAATGATAACAATTAAATTGAAAACTTCATTTGTCAATTTTACACACTAAAAAAATGATCTGCCTCAATTAAACATTCAACTAAAATAAAGATTGCAAGAAAATTTTGATTTCATTAATTCAATTAAAAATTACAAGAGATGGTCTTCCATAGCCTCATCCTTCAGCAATTTCTAACCATGTTCCTCTTTGCATCGATTCCTCCATTATACAACTTCTTGTCTTCCTGTCTAATGGCATATATTAGCATCGCCTATCAGGCATAATCTACACCCCTCTGCAACTTTCTCTTCTTCCCACGGGCTGGTCCTAAATCACACACATTCCTTATGCTCTGTTACTTTATATAGCAACGCCTCTCTCACTATTTCAAGGCCAAACTCTCACATTTTACCCTGCCCCCCATTCACTTTTGTGTCCTTCCAATATCCTTCAATCTGCTATTAATTTATTCATAAGCACTTAGTCTCATGTGCCCAAAGCTATTAGATTCAGTTTTCAACTTGTATCGCCTCCTTTCTCTATGTCATATCGACCCTTCAAACAACATTTTTTTTATTGCAATTTAATTTCTAAAATTTGTTTCTTCATGGGCTCAATGCACTTAGTTTTAATAAAACATAATTTCAAACCTTCTGATTTTTCCTTCACACAGCGTATTGAATTCCCTACTCTTCCCCCGTTTATTCCTTTTTTTCTTTCTTCTTTTGCCGCCAAAACTCCAACATCATAATCAACCTCTGCCATAACAGACGATTTATTTCCCTGTTAGCCACTACACACCAAAATGGGCGATCCCTCATTTCTTGTCCTCAACCATTCTTTTTCTCCTTTCTTGATTGAGCTAACTAACTCTAACTATGCCAGATTAATGAGCAATGAAGATTCAGCATCTTGATCCCACATAGAATTCGCCACCTGTCACAAAACTACAAGGCAACAAGAACCGATAAAATGAAACCAAAAAATCAACACAACTGAAAAATAAAACCAAAATTGCAACGATGCCCTGCATCAAAAAATTATTGTTATAATGATCTTCCACAAATATTCCTTATACTTGTCAACCCATTTTTTTTTCAATATACATTTTTTGTTGTGTTTTGTACAATTGTTTTTTAGTTCACACATTTATACCACTTTTAGTGTGCATTGATACATATAATTTAAGATAATCGTCACTTATTTTAAAATCTTTTATATAATATTTATAAACATTTTACGTATAATATTCATTTTTTATTATTAAATTTATATTTGTATTTTAAACTTACATGTTAGGGAGGTGGACATTCAAAATTTGTAAAAATATGGAAAATTATAAAAAATCGATTATAAATCATGATTAGATTTTTTTTTTCTTTATTCTTAATTTTAAATGAGTAAACTAATTATAAACTTTTTCCAAAGTAAATGGAAAACATATAATAATTGGATGATATATATATACTCTTCATTATATTTAAAATTAAATGATATTCAAATGATTTTGAATTTTATATAGGTAATGTAAGTTTAATTATTTTTATAAAATTGAATGAAGATGTTTCTTATTTCTTATTAAAAGTAAGAAAAAATAAGTGTTTTGGGTATGAATTCTTTTTATATAAACATTTTATATCAACCATAAATTATATTATATATAATTAATATATTGTTATTAGTTTTAAATTATTATAATATTATATACAAGTATATATTATCTATTATTATATTATTAAATTTAAAATTATATGCTAAACTTACATGTTAAGGGAGAAGGACATTCAAGAGGACAATCAAAATTTGTAAAAATATGAAAAATATTTTTAAAAAAGCAATTATAAATCATGATTAGAATTATTTTCTCTTTTTATTTTCAATTTTTATATAAGCATTTTATATTAATCATAAATCATATAATATATAATATTATATTATATATAATTAAATATATTATTATTAGTTTTAAATTATTATAATATTATATATATATATTATCTATAATCCTTATATTATTAAATTAAAAATGATATTCTAAACTTACATGTTAAGGGAGGACATTCAAAATTTGTAAAAATATGAAAAAGAAAAATTTAAATCAATTATAAATCATGATTAGAATTATTTTTTCTTTCTTTATGTTTTATTTTAAATGAGTAAACTAATTATTATTTTTTTCCAAAAATAAATGGGAAACATATAGTAATTATCCATAAATTTATATGGATGAAGACGTTTCTTATTTTATTAAAGGTAAGAAAAAATAAGCGTTTGGAGCATGAGATATTTTTATATAAGTATTTTTTAAGGGAATGTTTACTATTTATCTTATATATTGTTCAATAAGGTGTACAATCGTGACTTTCACAATTGAAAACATACACCATCATTTAAGCTCACATGAGATGTAAAAGTTAAAAGAAAATGGCATTCATCATCAACATCCATTTATATATTTTATATAATAATCATAATATAGTATATTATAATAATATAATAATATAATTTTATAATATAAGTAATAAAATATATAATTTAATATTATTAATATAATAATAATATCAAGATAGTTTTAATGTTCGATGTTTGTAGGGTGTAGATGTAGAACGCATTGTCCATATTTAGAGCGGCATAAAAATAAATCATACTCATTGTTATCCATGTAGAAGACAATTTGAAATTAGGCAAGTACATCGACATGAATATGTGAGGTACCTATTTCATTAGAGAGAATCAATTTGATAAACATCCAAAATTTTAATATTTGATGCAGGAGCACCCGAGTGCACGTGTGATCCGCATCGACCAAAAACATTTTCAGTTTGTTTTTTTCAGTTTTGGTTTGGTTTGGTGGTCTTTGGCATTTCTCGACAATGGATGTGATTGGCAGTCAGATTGCATTTCGAGCTCCTGACAAAAATCACAATAGAATGTTGATAGAGATCTTACCCATTACTTATATTCAATCAATATACAAATGTATAGAAAGGTCATCTTGGTGTACATTTTTATCCGAAGAAATGGAAAACCTTTAAAAGTTATAATTTTTCGATACATGGGTAGGCAGAATAGGGTGCAACTTGTGTGATATGTAAAGCACAAGTTTTAATCTCTAAATTCAAGACTTAACCTTATTTAAGTACATCATTCATGTATAATCACCGCCATCATAGATGGCTAAAAGCTTCATATTTTGCATTCAAATTTAGCTTGTCTTGGTTGGGCGACGCCTCACATACTTGGGAATTTTTCACTCACCAACATCTACTACACAAACAGTCATGCATTAGGAAGGGAAGACAGAGGGGCGGACAAAAGAAGGGGTGCATGGAGGATTTTGGCGCACAGCCTCAAGAAAGAATTTTCCAGACTAAACAAAAAAAAGAGGAAACAATCGGACACTTGTAGAGGTAGGTTGAATGATATAGTGGTTGGCGCTAAATTTAGGAAGGGAGCCGAGTGATGTGGTAGGGAGTTGTCATGGAAAGGGTGGAGAGATAGATCATTGCACATAAAATACATGGTAGTTGCATTGAAGACAAGAAAGCAGTAAAAAGAGGTGTGAAGAGTTAGAGAGGAGAGAATTTTGATACCAATTTAGGCAAAGGAAAACAAATTAGAGGGCGGTGAAAAATGGTTGTGCATAAAAATTAAATTAAAATCAAAGAAGATTGAATTATTTAGAGGGGTGCATCATAGAATAGCGAAGAGATTGTGAGAGGATGAGGGCGACATGAGGAGCAAGTATATTGGCTGCATATTATGGAAAAGGATACATATAAGATTGAAGGTGGTGCGTTAATGCTTTAAAATGCACATAATTTAAAAAGTTGTGCAGATCAAAGAACTAGTTTAAGGAGTTTAAACACAAATAAAAGAGTGTTTGAAAGGTCAATGAAGAGGTTAATTGAGATTAAAATTAGCATATGTGAAGGTAAGAAGATATAGAAGTTTGCAATGGAATAGAGGAAGGCATTATAGAAGGGAAATGGCTACTACGCATGAGACTTAAAATCAACTTGTGGAGAGAAGGACAAGCCATGGGTGGTTGGAGATTACATCTAATAGGTAAATGTTAGTATATGCCATTAGGCAAGAAGACGAGATTGTGTAAGGGAGGAATTGAAGCAAGGAGGAATGGGGTTAGAAGTTATTGTTACTTGTGAAAACTATGTATAGGAATTGAGGTAAGAGGAGGCCATGGATGGCCATCTGATTGTAGATATAATTTGTTAGAGTAATCATGCATTAACTAATAATTAATTAATCTTTAATTGATTATTAGATTAATTTATTTTCATGCACTTAATCTAAACTTAGGAGTTTTTTATTCAATTAACTAAGTGTTTTTCTATGTTAACTTAAGTGAGCTATTATTAGATCATTTTGTCTCATTGCATGTGATGTTGACACTTGTCTTGATCTAATCCCTTTACCATTTAGGGTTGCTCCTATATAGCACTCAACCCTCATTGTATTATAACTCTAGAGATTTACTTTCGAACTCTCAACCTTTGAGGATTTTTTTTTTTCCTCAAAGATTCTTGAGGTTATTTTCTAGCTTTTTCTTGTTGAGAAATATTGCATATATTGTTTGCAAATCTCTTGTGTGGAAGGTGTATTTGTTTGTTGTTTGATCCTGTGGCTTGTGTTTTTCATAGTTCTAAACTTTTCTCGATGATGACCACAAAAATTTGACTCTTTTTTTTGGGCATGCCACGTCACCATTTTTCAATGACTTTTCCAATCACTGGCATTTTTCCGGTGAGTTCAATTTTTCCTGGGCCCCAAATTTTTTCCTAGCAAAAGGGAATATTCATTGAATATTCCTGTTGACGTCAGCCATACGGCCTAGGGTAGGCCCCTTCAAAACCCCTTTGTGCCCTAAAGGGGGTCTTTTTTTCTTTTGGCCATAACTTGGGCATACGGTATCGCTTTTTGGCGAAAGAGATATTGTTGGAAAGCTAGTTCTGCCAAATTTCCAATGGTGTGGGTCTCATTACCTATTTTTGATGTTAGTGCATTCTATAGCCTGTTGAAATTATATTTGTTATTTTCAGTCTTGAGCTCATAACTTTTCACCAGTTTCTCCATTTTTTGTGATTCTAATGGTGTTGGAACCATCTTTCAGAGCTCTTCAATTCCATCCATGCACCTTTTCCAGATTGCTCTTCAAGTATAATTTATTTAGGTTTTGTGTTTTCACACTCTGGTGAATTACTTGGACGTTTTAGCTCCTAAGAACTTGTCGTTTGTGTGAGATGACTTGTTTTTGGTTGTTCTATATGTATTTACAATATTATATCCTATTTGGGCATTGTAGACATCTTTTTTATGCATATTCTCTTTTGTAGATGCACTGAGATAAAGTGTCATTCTGGTGTATAATTTTTCAACATTTTGCACATCCTGTTATGCCTTTTGTATTCGCACTATGATATAAAATTCCATGGGGGGTTGATGTTTTCCTTTGGTTTGCCATCACACCTTTGTCAAGTGAGCGTCCCTTCCACGACAACAATGAATCCTAGTGATTCTTGTCTCATGTGTGTGCCTTAATTTGCACACCCCTTTATTTGCAGGTTGTTTCTCCTACATGCACTTTTTGGTTTCACACAGTTTTAGTATTTCTACCATGACTCTCCCTTTTCAACATTATGGAGGGGTTTCTACTGTTGATGCTAATGCTTCCTTGGTTTCACAATTTGAGTGATCTATGTATCTAGTTCTTGTTCCTATGTACTTTCAGATGTAGTGTACATTGACGGTTGGTTACATGCATTTTAGTGAGATGGATCATTTACCATATGGACACTCTTGCATTCCTATTTTAGAAGGTTCTTCATTTCAACAATATATCAGTCATCATTTGACAGTAGTCTACAGCTTCTTCATGCTTCAATGATGTTCTACATGTTCCTCTTTTTCAAGGCATTATTTTAGTTGGAGGCTTCTCAGTCCTTCACACCTTGATTTAGAGGCTTCTTCAATCCTTCATTCACCTTTCTCTCTTTTGGAGAAGATATTTTCCCATACGGTTTTATCTTTTTTCTCCAATTATGAGAGATCTTTTGTTTGTACATGGGTACCTCACCAAGCCTTGTTTGTCGGGACCCATCATGCATTCATTTTTTAGGGTTTTTAGCTACTCCCTAAGTTCATCTTAAGGGGGGGTGTTAGAGTAATCATGCATTAGCTAATAATTAATTAATCTTTAATTGATTATTAGTCTAATTTATTCTCATGCACTTAAGCTAAACTTAGGAGTTCTTTGTTCAGTTAACTAAGTGTTTTCTCTATGTTAATTGAAGGGAGCTATTATTAGATCATTTTGTCTCATCGCATGTGATGTTGACACTTGTCCTGATCTAATCCCTTTGCCATTTAGGGTTGCTCCTATATAGCACTCAACCCTCATTGTATTATAACTCTGGAGATTTACTCTCAAACTCTCAACCTTTGAGGACTTTTATTTTCCTTGAAGATTCTCGAGGTTCTTCTATAGCTTTTTCTTGTTGAGAAATATTGCATATATTGTTTGCAGATCTCTTGTGTGTAAGGTGTCTTTGTTCATTGTTTGATCTCGTGGCTCATTTTTTCACAATTCTAACATAATTAATCAATAAAATAAAACTTGTTTGCAATCTTACTTTATTGACTATTGAATCAAGGCTAAGTCTTGCCTTTGATTCATATTTTATGTTTGTAATTGGTGTTTTGGCAGGAGGAGACCCCCCTCTTGTGTTAATTGGTATTAGAGCAAGTAGTATTGAGAGTGGGGAGGATCCACCAAGACCTGCGAGTAGAGAATAGTGAAAAAAGCAATAGAGAATAAGCTTGTGAGGGATGTTGTAAGTAAGAGGAGTCCTAAACAATGAGAGCTTAAATCTGCAAAGAATTTTTTTTTGATAAATTGCAGGCTATATGAGAATTGTTGTAGAAGATTACAACAATGAATGAGATGAGTTCAAAGAAGAGGATTAGATGGATCATGGGGAGACCGATGATAATCCCATTTTGGGAAGAATATTGGGAGGAAGTGGAGAACTGAAAGCTCCGCGAAGAGTTGAAAAAGATCAAGGCAAGAATGGATGCCTTGGAAAAATATTATTTTCCTAATGATATTTGGTCACAGGAAAGAACAAAGAGGGTGCAATAGAAGCATATCATGAAGAAGGCATGGTGGGAAAGAATGAAGATGATCAATATGTTGCAACAACAATTGAAGGAGTTGAAGAAGTACAAAAAGAAAGTGTAGACATTAGCATAAATATTTTGTTTTTCAAGGGGCTTGATTCAATGTTTGTAGAAGGGATTGTGAAAAATAGAGGCACTATTGAGCTTGAAGGGGGTTGCATCAGAGGTATAGGTTGCCAAAAGTACAAAAGATGTGGTTTTGGGTGCAGTGATAGAGCGTGAGGATGTTGTCTTGAATGGAAAGGAGGAAGAAGATTCGTTGGTGAGAGAAGATGAATGGTTAGAGAAGCTTACAATAGTTTGAGGTATGAGATGTGTTATAACAAATGGAGGTGAGAATATATCAGTGAAGCAGGAAGAGGTAAAAGTTAATTTCTATAAAATTTGTGATGTAGAATTTGCAATGGATTCATATGATGAGTAATGAGGAGAAAAATAAAGATGTAGCGATGGAATATGAAGAGTGTTACAACCCAAGATGGGAGATAAAAGATGTAAGAGTAGCTCCTACATATGTAAATAAAGAAGAAAAGAAGAGAGTAAATGAAGAAAATAAGATTATGGACTTGGAGAGTCCTAAATTAGATGAGCAAATTGGTGAAGACAAGGATGTTACTTTGTTGAAAGAATAAATGAGAAGAATCAATGAATTGTTGATAGTTGAAAATGAAAAGTTGATGGAGAAGAAGCAATTTTTTCCACCAAAAGAAGATGGTGATGGTGAAGAGTCTTTGGAGGCTCATTATTTTTATAACCCCTTTTATAATATTTTGATTGTAGACAAAAAATAAATTATAGCAGGATGCCAAGTCTATGACATCGAAGAAGAAATCCTCGTGCCAAAGGATAAGAAAGGAAAAGGAAGAGAGGAGTTTTCAGCTGGGACATGTCTTGTTGAAGGCATGAAAAAGGAGAACAAAACAAAATTTGTAGTCGAGGTTGAGAAGCAAGGTGAAATTATATTCCTTGAAGAGGCCAAACAAGTTGCAATAGTGGTGAGTCCTTTGGAGGACACGAAGAATATGGTGGTGATGAATGGTGATGATGGAGGTGTTGAGATTGAAAGTGAAAGAGAAAAGACTATAGTAGAAGAGGTAAAGTTTGATTTTTGTAACTATGAAGAACATGTTAATTTGCATTCCTTTGAGTTGGAGGAAGTATAAAGTATGGAGATGTTGTGGGTTGAGGTGCAACCCAGAGAAATCCATCATGTTGGTATGGCACAAAGAGAGGTTGAAGAAGAAGATGTAGTTGCAAAAATGGGGATGATGAAAATATTTAATTTCTATGATTTAAATATCATTACCAATATGGGTAAAGTGAAGAGTGAACATTGGGGAGAAATTTCTTGGAGGATGGATTGTGGTGGGTTAATTACCACAAAGGTAGAAAATAAGAGTGAAGTTTGGTGGAGGTGGTAAGATTATGAAGGGAAAGATCACACAAATAGAGAGCATGAAGAAAGCATTAGGTGACAATGGACACTTTGTGGTGGGTTGATCCCACAAGAGGAGGAATGAGAGGAAGGTATAATTTGCGAGAGAAGTTGTCTCATGGCAGAAGAATTGCTACACAAGAAGATGAAAGTGAAGGGAAAATTCAGCAAAGGAATATGGCACATGTTCTAGCCAAGTGTTGAAAGAAAAGAAGGAAGAAAGTTTGTAAGGTACCTATCTCAACATTGGAGTATGTTGCAAGTTGCTTGCAACTTGAAAAAGTAGGTTTACTACTCAAATCCATTTTGTGAACCTATGATCACAAACTTCTTACCCAGTGTGTCTGATGTAGGAGCACTTGGGCACACACGTGATCCACATCGACCAAAAACATTTCCAATTTGTTTTCTTCAGTTTTGGTTTAGTTTGGTGGTCTTTGGTGTTTCTCAGCAATGGATGTGATTGACACAATCAAATTTCATTTTGAGCTCTCGATAAAAGTCACAGCAGAATGTTGATATAGATCTTACCCATTACTTATATTCAATCAATATACAAATGTATAAAAAGGTCATCTTAGTGTAAATTTTTATCCGAAGAAATGGAAAACCTTTGGAAGTTATAATTTTTCCATACATGGGTAGGAAAAATAAGGAGCATCCTGTGTGATATGTAAAGCACAAGTTTTAATCTCTAAATTCAAGACTCGACCTTATTTAAGTGTCATTCAAGTATAATCAACGTCATCACATATGGCTAAAAGCTTCATATTTTGTATTCAAATTTAGCTTGACTTGGTTGGGCGATGCCTCACATGGGAATTTTTCACTCACCAACATATACTACACGAATAGCCATGCATTAGGAAGGGAAGACAGAGGGCCAGACAAAAGAAAGGGTGCATGGAGGAGTTTGGTGCACTGCCTCAGGAAATAATTTTCCAGAGTATACAAAAAAAAGAGGAAACGGTCGGGCACTTGTAAAGGTAGGTTGAATGATATAGTGGTTGGCACCAAATTTAGGAAGGAAGCTAAGTGTTGTGGTAGGGAGCTATTGTGGAAGGGGTGGAGAGATAGAGTGGCGCATAGAAAATACATGGTGGTTACGTTGAAGACAAGAAAGTAGTAAAAAGAGGTGCCAAGAGTTAGAGAGGAGAGAATTTTGATACCAATTTAGGCAAAGGAAAACATATTAGAGGGTTGTACAAAATGGTTGTGCATAAAAATTAAATTAAAATCGAAGCAAATTGAATTATGTAGAGGGGTGCAACATAGAATAGCAGAGAGATTGTGAGAGGATGAGGGTGAGATGAGGAGCAAGTATATTGGTTGCATATTATGGAAAAGGATGCATATAAGATTGAAGATGGTGTCTTGATGATTTAAAATGCACATAATTTAAAAAGGTCGTACAAATCAAAGAACTAGTTTAAGAAGTTTAAATGCAAATAGAAGAGTGTTTGAAAGGTCGATAAAGAGGTTAATTGAGATTAAGATTGATGTATGTGAAGGTAAGAAAATATAGAAGTCTACAATGGAACAGAGGAAGGCGGTATAGAAGGGAAATGGCTACTACATATGAGACTTAAAACCAGCTTGTGAAGAGAAGGATAGGTTGCAGGTGGTTGGAGATTACATCTAATAACTAAATGTTAGTATATTCCATTAGGTAAGAAGACAAGAGACTATGTAAGGGAGGAATTGAAACCAGGAGGAACAGGGTTAGAAGTTACTATTATTTGTGAGAAATATGTATAGGAATTGGGGCAAGAGGAGGTCATGGATGGCCATCTGGTTCTAGATATAATTAATCAATGAAATAAAACTTGTTTTCAATCTTACTTTATTGACTATTGAATCAAGGTTGAGCCTTGCCTTTGAGTTGAGTTTTGTGTTAGTAATTGGTGTTTTGGTAGGGGATACCCCCCTCTTACGTCAATATTATATGAAAAATATGAAATGGTAGTTGATTGTATATGAAACGAAGGAGAGGAATAAACCTTAAATAATAAATTACAAGACAATGTTTCTAAAAAGAAACAATCATGAACTAAAGCAATAAACAAAAAGTTACTAAAGCTACATGAAATCAAACTAAACTTAACTAAGATTGTCATTATAAGCTAAATACAGTAATATTATTTTAATACCCTCCTTAATGGTCATTCTACTAATTGCACCAAGTTTGCCCCTAAATTTTACAAATTTGTTCAAACTTAGGGACTTGGTAAGAACATATGCAGTCTAATCCTTAGTTGGAACATACTACATCACTGATCCATTTTCAATAACCTACTGTATGAAGTGACAATGAAGCTCTACATGGTCTGTGTGATCGTGGAAGACGAGATTTTTTGTAATCTTTAGCACCCCTTTGTTGGCACAAAATAAGGGTGAAGGCCCTGCTTGAGACATTTTCATGTTAGAAAGCATCCTTTGTATCCATACTGCCTCACATGTTGCTTTAATTGTTCCACAATACTCTACTTCTATTGAGGAAATAACTACTGCTTGTTGCTTCTTATTGGTCCATGTGACTAAATCTATACCAAGACTGAAAACCTATCCAAAGTTAGACTTCCTATCATCAGCAAAACCTACCCAATTTGAATCTGTAAAACCAACCAGTTGAGGATCTTTGCTTCTGCTATACAAAATACCAAATTCAAGTGTCCCATCACATATCTCAATACTTGCTTCACCGCAACCCAATGTTTTGTCTTAGGGGTAGTCATGAAATGATAAATGTAGCTCACAAAGTAACTTAAATCAATTATAGTGGTTGTAAGATAGATGAGTCTACCAACTAGTTGCCTAAAAGTTGACTCATTGACCACTGGTGAGTCTAATTTGGCTAAAAGTTCCAAACCCTTCTCCATGGATGTGGATGATATTTTGTAATCTATCATCATGAACTTCTCCAAAAAACTCCTGGCATATTTAGAATGAGAAATGAAAATAATGTCACCTGTCTGCCAAACTTCTACACCAAGACAATAGTGCAGAAGAACCAAATATGTCATATCAAATGTCTGACACAAATTCAACTTGATTTTCTCAAGAAAATGTATCTCACTACCAATAATGATGATATCATCTAGATATATGACAAGATTAATTATATCACTACCAATGCTCTTGACATATAAATTGGCATCTAAGGGACTCTTATGAAAATCCTATGCAACCAAATACTTGTCAATCTTTAGGTACCATGCCCTAGGAGCTTGCTTTAGGCCATAAAGAGCCTTCAACAATCGACATACCTAGTGCTCTTTGACTACAACTTTTAAACCAAGAGGTTGCATTAGGTAAACCTCTTCCTCCAAATCTTCATTGAGGAAGGCACTCTTCACGTCCATTTGATTGACCTTCTAGCCAAACTATTTTGCAATGGCTAGGACAAGTTGGATGGTGCTCATCTTTGTTGTGGGTGCAAAGGTTTCCTCATAGTCAATGCCTTCTCCTCTGTGAGGTTTATCAAGTGTTCCATCAGCTTTGTATTTCACTTTATAGACCCATTTACAACCAATGGGTTTCTTCCCTAGTGGAAGATCTGATAGAATCTAAGTATTGTTCTTCAAGAGACTATGATGTTCTGATTCCATAGCCTTTTACCATTCAAGTTTACCTTTCGCCATAGTATTGGGGCTCACAAACACTTTGAATATTTTCCATAAGGAAAAATTAATTGTATTCTACTTGCTCTTTCCTCTAGAAAATCTACCCTCAACAAGTTCATCATCTTGAACATCAGCTCCAAATCAAGATTATCATCATGACTTGGGCTGCCTAGAATGAAATCATTTAGAGGTTGGTCTAGTTTGTCTTGAGGGAAATCTGCAAGTATAGGGTTGTGCCTTGGATATTCCATAAGTTTAGAATCATCATAATCCCTCCCTTCAAGTGGGGCTAATGGAAGTATAACACCCAAATTATTAGTCTTCATAGGTTGATCCTTAGGACTCTTGATGGGAGAAGAGAGTGGAAAGGGCCCACATTCTTCACATCAAAATTAAAAACTTTGTTGAATGTTAGATGATCAATGTCCACATCAATCAACCAATAGGCCTTATGATTGTCATTGTATCCTGTAAGCATCAACTTCTGGCTTTTGGAATCTAGTTTGGTCCTCTTTGCATTTGGAATCCAAACATATACAGTAGAACCAAAAATCCTAAGATGGTTGATTCTTGGTTTCCTCCTAGACCATGTATCCTTTGGGGTCATCTTCTTGACGACCTATGTGGGAGACCTATTAAGAAATTATACATTAGTATCCACTGCTTCAACCCAAAATTTCTTTGGAACATTTATGTTCTCCAGCATACAACGGACCATTTCCATAATAGTACGATTTCTCCACTCAACAACTGCATTCTATTGAGGAGTATAGGGTGTGGTAAATTTACACTTGGTACCGTGTTTAGCACAAAAGTTGGTGAATTCATTGGAATAGAACTCACCCCTATTATCTAACCTATATTTGATGATTGGACATCCTAACTCTTTTTCAACTAATGCTTTAAACTTCTGGAATTCATTAAACACATTTGATTTTGCTTTGAGGAAAAACACCCACACTTTCCTACTAAAATCATCAACAAATAACAAAAAATACTTGACACCAATGACCGATGTAGTATTCGTTGGTCCACAAACATCTACTTGAACCAACTGAAGGACCTTGGATGCTCTCCAAGCTCATCCATATGAAAAAGGAGTTTGATGTTGCTTTCCTGCTTGAAAAACTTCACATACACCATGTGTCTATTTTCGAATCTCAAGTAATCCTTCTACCAAATTCTATCAAGCTAGGTGAGAGAGGTTGGCTATGTTGAGATGCCCATACCATTGATGCCAAAGAGTGTTGATGGATGAGCTCTTCGCAACTATTGCATGCTACTAAGACTCCAATATCAACCAGCTTATACAAGCCATGACCTTTGAGCCCAATTGCAACAGTTTTTTTGGACTCCTTATCAAAAAAATGGCACTTGTGTGAATTGAAGATGATATCCAACTTCGAACAGTGGCGCATAATATGACTCACAAAGAGAAAATTGAGCTCCATGCCTAGAACATAGTATACATTGAGAAATATGAGATTTCTCCCACCAGATGTAATCTAAACATTGTCTTTGTCGACAACTATATATTCTTCACCACCACCAAGAATTACTAAATCAAAGCAAGTCTTATACTTTGTGAACCAATCTCTCATGTGAGTAAAGTGTCGAGAGGCTCCAAAATCAATATACCACGTAGATAATTTGACAATGATCTATTGGTGTTTTGGCCATGAATGCATAAAAGGTAGACTCCTACTCATAATGCTCTACAATGTGGGCCTTTTGCTGAGACCCTCCCTGGTTGGATTTTTGGCCGGCTAGCCATTTCCTGCAATGTTTCTTCATGTGGCCAAACTTACCACAATAGTGACATGTGATAGTCTTCTTGGAGCTATCCTCATATTTTTCTTGTCCTTTCTATTGAGAGGACTTTACTTTACCTTTTTCTTTAGCAGTAAACGCTTGTTCCAAAGTGATTATATTGTTGTTGCTCCCAAACGACTTCTTCCACCTATCTTGTTGCAAGAGCTTGTTCCACAGGTCATCAAAATTCCGGTCAACATTGGTGGAGGTAATGTTGAGAGTTTCAAAGAAAGTGCTTATAGGATTGTGGTAAGTGTTGTGTGGCCTCACAACATGCCCCATTTTTACCTTGGAAAAATATGGACCTGTTATGCCTTGCATAACCACCCCACTTTGTTTTGGATCAAAATGGGTCCCCCTTTTCTCTTTCTAGTTTCTTTTTTTGCTTTTGCTCTTAGGGTTCTTCGGGTTTTCTCCTAAGTTCGGGATTTTCCATCCCATTCAAATTTTCCCGGATCTCGCTCGAACTCTGGGTGAATGTTTGTTGTTCGGGGATTTTTGGTCTTCGCGAAATTCCGCGTGGACCGGATTTTCCTGATGTCTTCTTTTTCCCAGATTTTCCCGATGTCTCCGAATTTTTGCGGATTTCCTCCTGGTCCATATTTTCACGGATTTCCTCCCCGTCTTGATTTTCACAATTTTCTGTCTCCTCCGAATTTTCCCGAAATCCGTCGTCCCCTGTTCTTTCCGAGTTTTCCAGAATGTCTTCTCCTTCACGGAAATCCATCCCGCATAGATTTCCCCAGAATCTGGTGAAATGTCAAGAAATATGGAGAAGTGGGACTGGTTGACAAATGATGATGCATTTTATGAATAATTGATGCTATTTTGAGATCTCACATGTTTTTCCTTGTTTGATAATAATCGAATTAAGCTTCTAGTGGGTGTTTTCATGTTTATTCCGCTAGAATCCGCCTGACTCAGAATTCTCTGAAATTCCTCCCTGGCTTGGATTCCGCGGGTCGGCCTGAAACCCGAACTGTTTGTATGATCATTTTGTTTGAGAATTTAATTGCACCTTACTAGCATGGGATTCATTTCAATGACATTTTTGATTAATTGACTACTATTGGTATGATATTTATTGTGGCTTTCTTTGTTGAATGCAGGAGTAAACCCTATACATGATGATATTTACCAAGGGAGCTCAGTTGGAAGGCATTCTTTTGTCTAGTTGGTCATGAAAATCAGCTAAGGTAAAAGTCGGCAAGACTTTTCTATTCTCTTACCGAATGGTGGCTTAGCTCTGACTGTTCGAAATCCAAAGAATCAGAATACTCCCCATTGTGCATCTTATCGGCATAGGGTTATCACGGTTTCACTGACCTATGGTCCGTTTGGTTCAAATCTGTGTTTATGTTGCCTATCGGCAAGACCCCAAAGATGTCACAGCGATCAAAAATCATATTCAGGATCCATCGGCAAGACAAGGGTCATCATCCCGGTGATATGAATTTCCTATTGGCATGAGGGGTTTCCTTCGGAGAGAAATCTCGGTGAGATCTTCGGGTCTCACCGACCGGCGGAAAAAGGCATACACTGTCGGCAGATGTTCTCTCTTCGCCGAGATGTCTCGGCGAATCCCTAAAGTTTCACTGACTACCCCACCACCGGCAAACACTTTAGCGAGATTCATCTTCATCGGCGTATGGTCTTGGCAAAGTCTCCATGTCTCGCTGACCGCTATCAAGAGATGATCCTTTCGGCATAAGGTGTTATCCCCACCAAGATGTTTCGGCGAGTTAGCGAAGTCTCACCGTCTAAGCAAAAGGGTCTAACACTTCGGCATGAGTAGTTCCCTTCGGTATGTGCTCTCACCGAACGTCGGGAGTCTTGCCGACAGGGAAGGGTCCGCATATCGGAAAAGCGGCATAGTGTCGCCCAGAGGTCTAGCCAAATGATGGATGTCTCACCGAAACAAGGTGTCGGTAAGACTCCGAAGGAAACGAAGGGGATCTCTATATACTCTCATCGAACGAGAAAGGTCACAGTGACAAAAGTGGCATCGGCGGGAGTCATCTTCTTCGGCATATGGTCTCAGAAAATTCATAAAGTCACACCGACATGCCACAAAGGGATTCTATCAGTGGTCTTCAGTGAGAGAACCAGTGTGTCACGGCGACAAAAGGGTGAACTAGTAAAGCTTTCACCGAGATATCGGGTATCTATGGGACATCTTCCCGACAAAGGGATGTTACAGCAAAATGCATGCAGCGACGGAACCCATCTCGGCGTGACTACATCAAATGTCTCCCCGAAATGGAAAATCTTCTAGGGATGATACTTTCAACAAGAGGTCTACCTGAAGTGAAAGATCTTACCGAAGGATCAATCTTCGGTATGACATAAGGAGCTCGCTAAGAAATCTCAGTGAAGAAATAGGTCTCGCCGACATAGAGCGAAGAGGCATCGATAAAGGGTCATGCTTTTGCCATATGGTCTTGGTGAAGAGCAAGGTCACATCGAAACAGAAAGGCTAGGGCTCGATAAGAGAAGAGAAATTCGGGGTAATGTCTCCCCGACTCTAATAAGTCCAGAACATAAAGGAAGCCAAGGAGAAGAAGAAGATGTGACTCAAAGGGACACTTGTGGAACCACTGACAGAGGCAGATCAATATTAATGCAGATATCCTGGAGCATTAAAGGTGACTCCGCGAGGGATTTCAAAGGTGGACACGAAGATGCTAGAGTTAATGCTACAGTTTTCAAAAGATCTAAAAAGACTTCTCCTGCGAGTAGGAATCCTTCATCAACATGGACAACAAGGATTCACATTGAATGTAGTTTTGACTTTCCTCAGAAAGATCTGAGAGCCGACTCTCCTATAGTCTACAGATATTTTTTAAACCTTAGCGCAGGGGACAGCGCATTCTTTTGGTACACACTCTGTATAAATGGAATTCTTGCCTCTTTGTAAAGGTTAGACAGTGAAGGATTAGAACTTCTAGATTTAAAATAACTTTTAGATTGAGAACTTTCAGAGTTAGAACTGTTAGGAGTTAGTGAGTTAACAGAAGGAGATAGAGTTGCATCTTGATTCTCAGTAATGAGAGCTTCTCTTATCTTCTTGGTTAGCAGTAAGGTTTTAGTGCAGACTATAATGTATTTTCTAAGTTCTCTTAGTGTAGTTGGAAACAATTTGGAGCCACAAATTCTCTATACATTGGTGATTGTGCCAGCTTTGTAAATATTGCTTATCTGTTTTATTGACAGTAGAAGCAATCAGAGTTTAATCTACTTCATGTTGTGTTCCTGAATGATATTTGTCTTAATTTATCATTTGATTTGTGAAATGTTCAAGGAATGAAATGTTATTTGTGTTTTATTTAAATGGTAGCTAAAAACTTTGTTATGCGAATTAGCACTGTGAATGAAAGAGGCTATGTGTCAATCACAAGCTCATCTTGTTCTGCAGTTTTGGTTTATAATTCCTTGAAGTTAACAAGTCTGGTTAAGATTGGATGAACTAATTGTTCTTTTCTGTTTCAAAACCCTAATCTATCTTTTGTTGTTTCTTTAAAACCCCAGTTAAAGTAGGTTTCATTTCATGTTTGATCTTAGAACAATCCAGAAGCTCAACACCAGCAAGCCCCTTGAATATTATTGTTGCATTGACCACTGAGTAACATCAGCATAGTTGATACCCAACTACAAAGGCCTTGGAAGCTAAGGCATCCATGTGTTTCCTTTCTCTTTTAGGAGAAGCAGAATAGCAATATTCTACTTGCATTGTTGTGGTGCCAAAATTGCCATCAACATGACCCCTTCTTTTTTTTCCCTTTCTTTGCTTTCTGCTTGTGTTGGTGTGTTTCTTTTGGAGGAAATGGTAAAATGAAAGGTCTTGCTCCAATATGTTTGGCTCCCACTCAAATTGATGTCCTTTGGTTTGACATTTTTGCAAATCTTTTTCCCTACAGTTTTATTGTTTATCTAAATTCTTGGGTTTTGGTGTGTCAAGTGTTGTTGGTCTAAGTGTAGTGCATCTTTTACAAAGCTCATATTATTCCTGGCTAGTTGTTGTACCCAGTAATTTTTCACTCGAGAGAAGTTTTCCCAAGTGTGTGTGTGTCAACACTTCTATGGTTAAGCCCGTTCGCAACTCTTCTTTTCTTCGGAAACCGAAAATAGGAATTTTTTGGAAAATTTGTTTTGAGCCATATTGGTCTCACTTTTCACCTGCACCCGAGTATCCTTTACACCCGGTTCCCATAAACCCGGTAAGTAAAAACCCAACCCCGATAACTCTTTGGGACCATGTGTCTAATGTTTCAAATCCTATTACTAGTTAGTCGTTCAACATCTAGGTTGGACACTTCCTCTGATGTCATTGTCCCACAAGGATTAACATAACACACAAGAGTGTCACATTTTCTACCTGCGCCACTTTCCTTTCAAATGCAGGCCCCAATGCAAAAATCAAGGTTCTCATGATGTGAACCCTAATCTACCATGATTGCACCTTTGTGCACGATAATTAATGCACAATAAAAGGAATTCATAAAGGTGGCAGAAAACACATGTACTTGTCACCACCTCGAGCATGCAGTTTCTTCCACAATACACTACCTTGCGTGAGATCATATGTTTGAAAGAACATTAATGAACTAAAACAACAATTGAGGTGTGTAGAGAGAAAAGTAAGTTTCAAAGCACAAAGGAACATGTTTATCAGGGTTAGAATCTATGTGTTTGATCGTACTATCAGCGAAACCAAGTACTTTTCTTTTGATTTAACTTTGTTAATCTTTTATGCATGCATGGTTTCGATTAAATAGCATTACCTCTGGTTAATTCTTGAAAAGAAATATTGTTATTTTGAAGGGTTTTAACCTAATTCTAGTTAGCAAGTGGTTGTGGGTAAGGAAATTTTTATGAATTGTTAAAAATGCAAGGTTAGAATTAGCCCTAACTTGTACGTAGAGCATATATACACTAATAATGCAGGGAATTGATAGAGACATGAGTACTTCACGAAAGAAACAACCCAAAGAGGAATTTGAATTTCTTGTCTCGTAAGTCGTGTCTACCTAAAGGATGATTATAGATACCCATCTAAGAAGTTTTAACAAGTATGAATTTTCTCAAAGAATTCATTAAGATGCCACACAATGCACTAAAAATATGGTCGCTAGTGGAATGCATTTGGTAGGAGGGTTCCCATTGGCAATAGAGGCCCCTAAACTAGTCTTTGAGTGCATGACATGGTATGACACAGACAAGAGGGTTGTTGTGAAAGGAGATTCTATGCAAACCTCTCAACAGATGGTATTGTATACACATTTGGGCTCCTCATGTTTATCAAAATGAATGTATTAGAAATGAAGGATGCGACCACAACATATATGAGCTCGAAAGAGAAAAATAAGGTCATGTTATCAGCCTAGTTCTAGGAAAAGACGAAGAGGATGTTGAAGCATATCTCGAGGTCATTATTTATTCAAGGAATCTAGGATATGATAACCCTACTAAGAAGAATGGTTGGGTGCAAAGATGCCAAAAAAATTGAACCCTAGATCTTCGAGCATTGGGAAAATGAGGGAAAACCCTATCTAGATTCATTGGGGTAGATTTATTGATGAAAGATTGCGCGAACAGTTGCAAACATTTTCAACTACCCAGTGGTTCACTATGTCCTCATATGTTGTCTATTCATGTGCCCTAAGGGAAAACATACAAGGTTTGAACATAGTAGGTACTTTAGGAAGAGAACTAGGAAATAATTTGATTTATCATAATTTTCCCTAGATTACTACTTACCAGTATCGAGAGCACTATTGTAGGGTGAATGATTTTTTTGCTATGAAGTTGGTAAGACTAATGGAAGGGGATAAATCAAAGAGACTATCTCTCAAAGCACAAGATGATATATGCACTATTAGATGTTGGTTTATTAAATTCTCTACATTCAACTACCTTAGAGTGGAAGGGTTTACAAACTATCCCTTCATGTTGCCCAGGTATCCAATGGATAAGATAGTGCTACTTAAATTTATGAGACACGTACTACCATCTCATGATATTTTTCACAAATACATAAGGATCAATGAAATTCCCTATCACCATTAGGAATTATAAATGCATTTAAGCTAAAAGTTCCAAGTTATGTGAAGATGAGTTGAAAGCTTATGGACTAGAGTTCTTCACACTTACGAGGGAGAATTATGACCCTGTTGAGAGTCTTTCCAAGCACATAAGCAAAAAATATGCTCATGTTCCTCACCTGGAGGACTACTGGTATGACTGTGAAGATGACCATGATGTAAGAAAGTAGTCCTATCAGAGGTTATCACTGGCTCAGATAAAGGTTTTTGGAACTCATGATGTTCCTAAACAAATGGATGTTGATAATGGAGATGTAAGCAACCCAACTTACACTAGTACAGAACAACAATAAACTATTGAAAAAACTACTAAAAACTACTTATAAATGACTGAACTTGGTCACATGGCCATTAGTAGTTTATTGCCAATCATATATAATGCAACCAGATTGATGACTAAACCATTTGTAGTCATTTATTGGTTGTTTTGATTGATCGATTTGGTAGTATATTTAGTCATTGATTTAGTTATTGATTGTTGTAATCTAGTCGCTTATTTAGTCATTTTATTTTCGCTGATATATTTAGTTGTTGATTTAATCATTGATTATTGTAATCTGGTCACTTATTTAGTCATTTTTTATTCACTAATATATTTAACTAGTCACTTATTTAGTTGTTGATTTAGTCATTGATTGTTGTTAACTGGTCACTTATTTAGTCATTTTTATTCACTAATTTTTGTGCATTGGTAATGTATTTAGTCTTAATTTTAATCATCATTTTGATCAATTTGGTAGTATATTTAGTCATTTTTATTCATCGTTCATTGATTTATGTCAATTTGTAGTATATTTAGTCAATTTAATTATTAAATGATGCCAATTCATAGTATATTTAGTCATTTTAATTGACTGATATTTGAGGATTTAAGCATAAAACACAGAAATACACATCAATCATCAATTGCACACAATAAGACAGCCATTGAGAAGGAAAAATTAGTGAACTTTATTAATAAAAAAAATGTGTTCTAGTTATAGCTTAGAAATAATAGAGTATTACAATTGTTATTTTTAGACACAAGACTGAAAATATGAGTTACGATATTGCACAAAAATGACTGCAAGAAAGAAACTTCTCCTGAAAACTTCTACAATGATGAAAATGCATGCTTGAAACCCTTCAATCCGAGCACATGCCCCTTTCATCTCTTAAAAATTCTACAATGTGGAAAATCTTCCTGGAGCAAGTTGTAACGTGTAGAATCCAAGGAGAGTGTTGATCGTATCCCATATATGCAGCTCTCTCCTTCAATGTAGTCAACAATTATCCAACTAGAATCTTTCCTCCTTTATATGCAATGTGCCATCTGATATGAGCAACAGGGTGTTGCCTTTTCTGCCATGAATGAAGTTGTGCCTCAATACAACCAACAAAATTACTATTAGTCTCAATTCAAAAAGAATAAAAGTGCATTGCATATTGCAAGTTTACAAAAGTAAGTCCAAACACAGTAGAAAGATAAATTAATTAAAAAATTGTAGCCTTGTCAACAAATGCCTTAAACAGAGTGTTCAACATAGGCCTGAAATATGTATATTGAACCCTTGATTTTAGAACCTTGTTCAAAATTTAAGAAAGGTGATATGCTTAGATTATAGAATGAAGTTGACATATTATAGAATTAAGGCTATCAACACTAACCTGATTGGAACAACATTATCAACAAAAAATTCCTGGAAACCAAGCCCAAGATTGCCATCAGACTTGGACAACAAAAATGTCAACCCTGGTTCATGTGTTGTCTCAGTAAAGACCTGCACCATGAAATAATCCATTTATACATAAATTCCAAATTAAGTTGATGAGAAAAGATCTTTGATATCCAACTAGGAAGCCTTAACATCCAAAAATTACTAACCTAATGTTTCACAACAAGTTTCCCAACTGTGACATCATCTTTACTTAAGAAACTAGATATTGATCCACTGCCATATTGGACCTCAAGATTCTCCTTCACAAACAAAAAATGATGTATATTAATTGTTTAGCAACTTCCTTAATATCCCCATGTAAGTAGACTAAACTAACTGATCAGGTTGAGGGTTTGAAGTAGAGTACTATCTTCTTGGTATCTGCTTGACTTTGATCATGACTTGTATCTTGAATGAAAATAGCAAGCTAGTTGCGTTGTAAAATCATTGTTAATCGTGGGAGGTAGGGAGGGCGTCCCTCCAAGAAGGCGGAGGGAGGTGGCATGTATGCCACAGTGGCGTTCATTGGGTGGAAGTCATGCATGAGGTGGCAAACTAGCTAATAGGGTGGCAAGCATCGGTGTTTCCTTAAAGGCGGAAGTACGGGCTTTGTCAATTTTTTCGTTGGCCACAACATTCTTTTATGATGGTTTTTTATGATTTTTGTGCTTTTTTTTTTGGAATGACATCTCGCTTAATGAGAGTTGGTAAGATTTGAAGGGGTGGCGGCATTTTTAGAACCTAGGTTTTTATGGTTCGTTTGGCTCTCTTTTGCATTATTTTCTTCTAATGTGAGAAGTTTGTGGTTTCTTGCCTTCCCTTCTATCAAGTGTCTCTAATAGAAGGTGGATGGAAAAGTGTACAAAATTTGTATTGGAGGTTTTTGTTGAGGGCCTCGTTCATTTTGGCATGGACACGCCAATATCCCTACACTCGTCAACAAGACAGGCTTATTTCAGGGAAGTCTCTGACCAGCGTTTGAAATGAATCTTGGTGAAGTATGATCCATTGGTGCTTGTGGCGATGAAGATGGTGTTGGGAATGAGACATTTGGAGGCTAAGGAGTACGGGAGATATAATCTGCATATCTTGTCCTGCTTCCTTGGTTCTCTGCTTGATAATTTGGAGTCGAAGGCCAAGGCTAAGCAGTTGTTGTTGAATCTATTCAAAAAGGACCTGGTCGAAGGCGTTGATGAGGTGCTTTGTGTGGTGTTAGAAGGAAGAGGTTTCCCTCATCCTTGTGATGTGGAGCAGATTCGTTTGGAGGACACCGTGAAAATCTACCCGTTCCTTTTGGATTTGCAGGGTCTGGGATTGATGCGGCACAAGTCAATTGCGACAGTTTCCATTATCTTTCTGAAGAAGGTTTTCATGCTAATGGTGGTGGATATAAAAGACTCGAAGGAGGAGTTCATAGATTTTTCAATTTTAAACAAATTCATGTAAGCTTGGGGTTAGTTCTTTCATAATAGGGGTATTTTTTTGGGTCAGTCTGGTCTTGGTTGCTTTAGAATCTTTTTGCCATTTTAGTGGCTAGTATTGTTAAATTTGCAATGGTTTCGGTCGTCAGTTTTTAGTTGTTTTCAGTGTTTGATAAACTCTTGGTTCAACTTTTTTGGTGGCCCTAGAGGGCTAGTTTTCTTGGGTTTTCTATTAACTCTCTCTCCTACGTAGTAGACGCTTGTTAATCTAAAGTTTTATTTTTATAAATAAATAAACTCTTATACATCAAAAAAAAATTATTGTTAATCATTGTTAGAAAAATAACCACAAAATCCTCTTTAATTAAAATAATCCTTCTAGATATTTCAAGAAAATATATTTCAGTTAATTTCTAAGATAGCTAATTTCACTATCCAAACAGCCATCAATCTATTTACTATATATAATTTCCCAGAATTTAGAATTTGAATGTAATGAAACTAACCATAATTAACAAAGATTTGACACCAAAATGTAGTACAAAATGAATTGTTTGACAAAAAATGTGTTTTGATAAACCAGATATACCCTTGATATATTGATTTAAATAACAAGGAAAGAACAAATTGGAGACATCAAGATAACATTCATTAATTCACTTCAACAAACAATTGAAACCAGAATTCGACTACCAATTATAACTTCATTCTATTGATCTTCAAAAATATTTTACAATAAGTTTCAAAATTTTGTCCTGACTGACATGCCAAAAAGTGTCTTTTCAATTACCCACTTTTAACATAAATCAAAGTCTTAATTATCATTGTTTACATAGGATTACATAAAAGTAATGAAAGATGAGAAGTGAAGAGAAATGATCAGATGTTGAAGTCCACAGTACTCGCAAGATACGGAAGTTCGTTACTCATCATAAGGTACCCGTGATCATTCAAATCTGGCAAGGTCCTCTCTCCATGATAATATCTGCAAGGCTTGGTACTTCACTGCAAGGCTTATTCTTCTGGGGGAGCTAGATATGTCTACTCCCATTGGTACACCATGTAATCATGAGCTCATTTGTACTCCTGGGTTTTTTGTGTGTTGGCAAAGTGACTCTTTCATCTGTTGTCTAATAACCCTTTGCTATCCATGATGAATTTTGAGTATCCAACATCCAGTGCAATTATTCCATCCAAGGTTATATTAAGGTAGTGAATATTTATGTCACCATCCTTTCTATAAATTAGTGAGGCAGTTGGGAACATTTTTTCTAAACTCATCTATCTAATCCTTGGAGCCTTTCAATTGATCATCATCCCTCAATATCTTAGGCACGAACCACTGCTTTAGTGTGTGAAATGAATCCATTCTTGCCTTGATCTTTTGGTCTTCTATAGATATGTATTGAAATTCATTTGTGACCATTTAGACCATTTTCTTAGTAGGCTTTAAACCTACAGGGGACCTCAACACTCCTTTGTAAAATTATGTGCAGAGTCGTTAAGGTGTGATGTACAGGTTGTCATTTCTTGAATAAGGGGTTCAACATAGGTACATGGCCCTTTATCTAATTAATTGCTTGTGACAAGGAGACATAACATTCATACACATTTTTCAATTTGTCCACAATTAGTTTAACCCAATGCTCCAAGATCTATTCCAATACCCTAAGGGTTTCTCTCTTTTCTCTTTCCTTTGTTTCTTCATTAGTCTGTTTCAACTTCTCAATTTCTTGTTTTAGCACATTTACTTGTTCAATAGTGATTGCAACTGTATTAGTCTGGATGGTAGGGGTTGGTATACTGTTAATTCTATGCTTTGGGAAGGACTTGCACCCTTCAACTACTCTTTCGATTTCACATTTTCTATGAATAACCTATTCACTTCATCATTCAGATCAGTCTGTGCTTTCTCATATTCTGCCAATCTAAACTCCATAGCTTTAACTGCATCCATAGTAAACATTGCTAAGTTCATTGTCATAATAGTTGCCTCCAATGTTGATGTGTCTGGAAGTGTCTTTACCATGGCAGTCCCTCTCATTTCTTTTACAACATCAAGCAATCTTGGTTTATCTGTTCTTTTTTGCTTTGTCCAAAAGGCTAGGGTTTCAAGTCTTGGATTGTAACCTGTGCCACTCATTCCCTCATTCAAATTGAATTCAGAAACCAACATGGGATCTTATTTCCTTCTTACTTGATCCAATAAGAATATATTTTTTAACTCCATCCCAAGAATAATTAGTATATTGCTTTCTAAGACCAATTTTCTTGCTTCTTGGAGGCTAACAATAATTTCATTAATCCTGAGTTCTTAAAGATTCTGGGTACCAATCTAGTCATGTTGTGACTCCTCAGTGCCCATCTTATTAATTTGGAGTCTCTCCTCAAATTCTTTCATTTTCATCTTAAACCAAAAATCCTTAAACTCGGGAGTTTGAATAAATCCATCATCTTCAATAAATCTAAGGGCAATAATCACCCTTTCATCATCATGCACTTCTTGATCATTATGCCCATGTACATCCACTCTTTCTTCTAGTTTGTGAGCATTAGTTGTAAGCTTAGGCGATGACTAATCAACTTCATCATCTTTAAAATTCAAAATTATATCGGCTACCTCTTCAGTATCCCCTACTCCACTTATTTCATATGCCACTAAGGGGGCCACTCCATGTGTCTTCTACCTTTTAGGACTTGGTTGCTTAGGGGATGCTTATGATTGTATTGTGGCAATGTTTGGTATGGGCTTTGTGATTACAATACCACTTGGTTTGATGGGAATCGTGGAGGGTTTTGAAGACATACCCTTAGGTTTCTTTTCTAGTTCAACATATAATCTTTCAAAGTTGTCAATTATTATGTTCATCCTTTTGATATGATCATTTTCTTCAACATATAATCCTTGGAATCTAGTGTCCCTTTTCTTCTTTTCCTCTTGAAGCCTCTTTATGATTTCCCACTTCCTCTTTCTCTGAAAAAATTCATTAGCTGTAAAGCAATTTCTTATTACATTTTCTTCGTAATCCATTACATGGGTAATCCCAACTTTAGTGAGAAGTGTCTACTTTATAAAATTAATATGCCCTTCAGGATCAAAGACCCTTTCTCCTTGTGACTTCAATGAATATCCCATATTCAAATAGTTTTGTAGTTATTGAAGAGTGTCAGACCCTATGGATAGCTCCTCACATTCAGTTAGGTCACGGAGGAATGTCCCCTTTTTCTGTCTTTTCATAACATCCTACTCCATCCATAACATTTGCCACATAAATTATAAAAATGCAATTTGAATAGAAATAAATTTAGGTAAAACATGTGGGGCTTGAGGACACCCATAGACCATTATTACTGTTTGGTCTGCTAAGAAGAACCAGTCACTAAAATTGTGAGTGTGTCCCTGCTCTGGCTTCAATGCTAAAGGTCTTAATACTTGCATGATTATGTTAGGAAATCTTGGTGAAATATGACCAAGAGAGACCATGACCTTTACTACGAAATCATCATGAAATATTACATAATCACTATTTTTACATCTATTATCCCAGATGAAACACCAGTTTTGTATAGGCAACCTATTCCCTTCATCATCAGTCATTCCCAAAGACATTCTTTTAGTCCATTTGTTTCTGTTTTGGTACACTATTAAATGACACAGCAGAGAGTATTTCCTGAAAGTGATGGGAGCTAATTTCTCTTGCAAAAATCCCTCATGTAACCCTTTCTTAATTCAGCAGGAAAGTCATACTCAATGTTGACTTTAGGATTTTGTATCTTTATTTCCATCATCATGAGATAGGTTGGATTCCTCTCTTCAACATATATTCCAAGCACTTGGCACAAAGCAAAATAATTTATTTTGAAATATACTTAGAAGTCTTTTATGGCAAATGGCTCAATTTGGGAGGGGGAGATAGGTATCCTCCTATTGTTTACACCCCTTTTCATATGAAAGGAAGTTCGTCACTCTTGTAGGTTTTTCTTAATCTCCTATAATCCTCGTCACTTCTGTCCAAGTTGATCTTAGTGATAGCTTGCTTGTTTAACATAAAACACTCTATAATTGCTTCTTTAGTCAGCACCACTAATGGTGAACCATCTGGCATTCTTATATAGTCCTAGTAGCCAAGTGATAATATTGTGCTAATACTTTAATAAACTCAACATCTACGAAGACATTTGGGACTATCAATTTGGAAAAATCTAAGGTCCAAGGATTCAAAACTGGAACCTTGGCATTCCTTTTTTCATAGAAGTACCAAAATAGATCCCATCCTGAGATAGGGATAATTGGGTCTCTACATCCATGGGTTATATCTTTAAACATATTTTTGAATCCTTTGTCTACAAAATTAGGTAACACATCTAAAATGGATTGTTGCAGGGACCTCTTCTTTGATTTAGAAACTGTGGGCTCTTCCTTTTTACTCGCAAGTTGACTTCTTTTGGGTGGCATGATGAAGAATTTTCTCCTACTTGATTTCTTTAAGTGTCTACTTGTAGAAGCAAATTCAGTTCTTATACACTTGCTACAGAGGGTTTATGTGAACTTACCCTACAAAATAATAGCTAAAGAGTCTTCTTGCTTGAAATCCCTTGCCTCCGATACACTGAGCTAAGTGAATGATTCATCAAGTCCCAAGTAATATTTATTGTTGAGCTCAGTCACCTCACTATTAATGTCAATTCGTGCAAAATATTTCAGAATCTACCCATATTTCGAGTTTGAATACATGCCTTTGATCTTGGGAAATTGAACTGTGTAATCATTAAATGCTTTGACAACTTGTACCGCAGTACTGCTCTATCATTTCAAGACCACTGTGGGGTAGTGTTAGCAGTACGGCCACCCTGCGCACACCCCTTTGGACACCTATGGGATGACAGATTAATTCCAGTAGTTGAGTGAATGTTCACTACTATACCACTTTGTCATATCAAGACCACTATGGGATAGCAATAAAGTAGGGTTAGCAATACCACCACCCTGCGCACACCCCTTGGGACTCCTGCAGGATAGTGGGTTAATTCCAGTGTTTTAGTGATTGTTCACCGACATATCGTAGTGTCACTATTTACCCCTTGCAGGGCTGTAATTTACTTTAGTTGTTAACATGTTCTCATCACCACCCCATAGTATTCATATTTGGTTTCTGTGGTATTGCGGTAAGCATTTGTACATTAACCTATATGTCCCGCCATCCCATGCATACCTCTATTGATAGTTGGGGTAGTGCGGTATTGGATTTTATTATGAATGCAGTATTTTAGATATCATTTTATTGAAAAGATTGAACAATTTTCTAATTTTGCAATCTCTCAGTTTTAGTTTTCAATGTTAGTCAGACCTAGGAGATCATTTATTTGTTTGTAATGAGGAGGCTTACTTCACCTAATGTTAATATATCTTATGTATTATTAAATAATAGATGCTCATTATGTGTTTGCATCTATAAAACATATAGGACATGTACAAGAAATTATATTCTAACTAAACAAAATTAATTTTGAATTTTCAACCAAAGTAAGAAAACTAAGAAGAATGATTGAACCTAACTTTAAATGTACTTTCCTATGGTACCAGAGGGCATGTCGTGCCAGTACCACCGGTCACATGAAAAAAATTTACCAGGCACACTGCAATTTATAGGGGGACGAACTCCCGACCGATTCCTACAATCTAAAAAAAAAGCTTTAAGTGCACTTCAAATCAGCAATGAACATCTCAGGTTTTGTAAATAATGTACTAGCATAATAATAACGATTACATTTATAAATGTATCAGTAAAACAACAATGAACAAGCACACCTATACTCAAATCTTTATTACATTCAATAATAAATTACACCATACATATAACCAAAGTTTAGGTGACAAGCTAACCTCTTAAGGTGACAAAACATCATCATAATCATTTGCATTGCCAGCAAGATCAGAATCCTGATCATTCATGTCTACATTTGCTTGATTTTCTTCCTCATCCTCATTTGTGACATACAATTCATTCTCTCTCCCAATCTCTTCATTGGTAATCAAAATGTCTTCTTCAAACACTCCATCATCGTCTTCATCCACTTCTTCGAATGTTTCTTATAAATTAACATATTGCCCATCAGGCATTATATCAACAACTTCCATGAATTTTCATTTTGAACGAGACTCTTTATGAATGACATACGACCATCATGTGCTTCTTACAACATCAATTAGAAATGCTTGGTTAATTTGAAGAGGGGAAACATACGGCTCATCCGTCTCTGAAAAATTTGTCTTGTATTTGTGCGTACAAATCCATACTCATCAAATTATACTGCAGATGGTCAAATCCACTTACATTTTAATAATATAGAAGTATTTTCACCATAGTCCACTAGAATAATTTGTTGGATGAATACAACATAAAATTTCTTCTCAGTTTCGTGAAGAAATTCAACACTAACAACACAATCACAATTTATCTTTCCTTTGTCTTTTTCTTCCACTCTTAAATGACTACCATACACCCACATTCCACTGAAACGTGTAGCCCATAAATGTGGAGATTTTGAAAGCTCACTTTCCTCTGTTGTTATATCCTAACCTTCTTCTTTTGCATCACTGACTGCATTAGAAATCCATTCTTCAAATTTTGGAAAAGAATCACCTCCAATCAAATCAACATGACGTCTGCACCTTTGAGGTCGATGTTGCATCCAAGCTTGATTTTCTTCTTCATATTTTCTACATAGAATATTAATGTACAAATACTAATATTGATAATATAAATGTGTAAATGTAATTGAGTAAATAAATTATTATGTACAACTTTTTTTACCTGCGCCACTTATTGAATGAAGATGTGTTTTCAAGAATATAGGCATATATCACACTTCTTTCTTGATGTGATAGCTTGAAGCGCCATCCATTTCCTTCTAATACTTCACCTGCAATTGTCTCTTCTTTGTCATCGTCCCATACATGCCAATTGCCATTTTTAAAATCCTTCATATATTATGTGTAAAATCCCATGGCCTCTTGCATTGAATATCCCTCAGACATGCTGCCTTCCAATTTTTCTCTAGTACGAACATTTTTTTTCAAAACCTTTATATATCATTCTATAGGATACATCCATCTTGTTCTTATCGGGCCACAATGCTTTAGTTCATATTGTAGATGTATCAAAAGATGCATAGAAATGTTAAAGATTGTTGGTGGAAATTCCCGTTCCAATAGACAAAGGACTTCAAGAACCTCCTCCCTCAAACTATCAAAGTTCAAAGGATCTAATACATGTAAACTCATTCTCTTTACTGTTAGGTCCAACCTTATAACTGCCAATCTTGGCCCTTTTTCCAAACTTAATATATTTACCACAATAGGTAAAATATTCTCCATTATGGCCTGATAATCATGGGTCTTGAGGCCTCTTAAGCCATTAATGTTAGTTTGGCTTCTAATACTACTACTTACATATCCAGTGGGAAAGCGAGTCTGAAACTTCAATTGTAAGAATTGTGCGCGTTGTTCCTTTGTCCAGACATAAGGAGTGCTAGGTTTTCTATTTTTTCATCATCATATTTTTCAACCCAAAGATTTTGACGAATCTTTATTTGTCAAAAGTATTCATGTGATGAAATAGTATCAAAAGAACTAAAAAGAGTTTCTATAATAGCATAGGCTATATTTTTCTCAATATGCATAATGGCTATATCCTTAAAGTATGGCAACTTATAGAATATTCACAACCTTTTTACACCACTTTCATTACATGGATCATATCTACTGTGATATCAAAATATTTAACCTATTCTAAGCAATTAAAGTGCAATGGAAAATATAATGAAACACCTCAAGATTAGCCTAAGGAATTTGAAAATACAAAGAGGAAAATGTTAAATGAAGATAACTGATTATACCTTCCTCCTTGCAGCTGAAACTCCTTGGTTGGCCCTTGATTTGGATTGATATGTATGCTCCTTGGATGGCTTGATGGCTTGTGATGTAGCTAGATGCAAGATGGAATGTGCAAAATGATTAGAATGGATAGTTAGATGATGGTAAATGATTGAGAATGCAAATTGGCAGCATGTAGTTATGAAATGGCTAAGTCTCCTAAAATGCCCTTGAGGAGGGGGTATTTATAGGAGAATTTGAATTCTCTAGAGAATTCAATGGTCAAGATTGAGCCAACAAGGTCAAGATGAAGGGCTATGGTGGGTTGAGAACCCACAAGCCCTCACATCTTGACATGTGGAGGGTGAGATGGCTAAGGGTGAGATGATGTGTAGGTGATGTGGAAGAGAGGTACATGAGGTGGAGGAAGGACAAGTACCTTCCAAGTACATTGGGAGATGGGAAGAATCTTGGGTGAATAAAAGTGTATTAAAAATTCACAATGATTGGAAGAATCTAGTGGATAAGACAATGTTCCCAAAAGGTGGGAGTTTGTCACATGTGACTTGATGTGACAAGTCAAAGCTTCTAGAAGATGCATGGGAAAAGGGGATTTTAGGAGGAATAAAAGTGAATTAAAAATTCACATGGGTGAATAAAAAGGAATTAAAAATTCCTTGGGGATGGGGAGAGTTGACCAAGGTACTAATTAGGTTTTGATCAGTAATTAGAGGATAATTAGGGTTAATTAGGATTAAAATCCAACTTGCAAAAGTTGGAGGATGTGACACATCCTAATCAAGGATTAGACATGTGCACATCCTTAATGAAGAGATTAGGAAATGGATTAGGATTAGATGAAAATGACATGTGAGAAATTAAATAAATGTAATATTTATTTAATTTATTTGATGAAAAGGGGATTAAGGAGGGTAAGGTATTTAATTATTAATTAAATACCTTAAGGATTTGGCAGAATTAAGGATATTAATTAACTAATAGTAATATTACTTAATTAACTTGGATAAGAGGATGTTTAGATGAAAAATGATAAATTTGGATAAATTAAGTGTCCAAATTTAGACGTCTACATCTACTACCAGCAATCCCATCATTTTCAATAAATGACATTCTTTTTTGTCCATTCTCAACAATATAATCACTTGTTATTAGCAATGGTGCTTCACAATTCTCTTCTTGACCATTGAACCGTGTTTTTTGTTGACAATATGGATGATCCATTTGAAGGTAAGCACAATCTCCAAAGTAAATACACTTCCACAAACTTATTGAGTGCCTCACAAAATCCTTAAAGTTGCAAGCAGGATATCCATGGTATCCATGAACACTAAGACCAAACAATGTGCCATATGTAGGAAGATCATGAATCGTAAACAATGAGGAAGCTCTTAAAGTGAATTTGATTGAATGACCATCCCTTAAATATTGAATTGCTTGAATTCCTTTCCACTTAGCTCATCATATAATGGTTGTATATAAGCATCAATTATATCTGAAGTCACACTTTTCTTTCCTGGTATAATCAATGATAACGTCAAGAAAATGGTTTAGTTGCTAACCATGGAGGCAAGTTATAATTTATTAAAAACACTGGCCAAGTTGACCATTTAGTACTTTGATCTAAGAATGGGTTCACCCCATATAGAGCCAAACCCAACCTTATATTACGAGGATCTTGAGAAAAATCAGCCCATCTGTTATCAAATTCCATTCACGTCTTAGAATCAGGCACATGTCGTTTTCCATCAATGCTCTTATTTTGGGCATGCCATTGCATAAGTTCAACAATGTCTCTGCACCTATACATTCAGAGTAATCATGGGATTACCAGAAAGTGGAAAAGAACCTTTCTAGGAACCATAGCTGATTTCAACCCTTCTCTATACCTCGATTCATGACATTTCAGACATTCACTCTCACTTGCAAGATTATTGTGAAATAATACACAACCATTCACACATGCATGGATGTTTTCATACCCTAAGCCTAGCTTAGTGATTTCCTTTCTATATTGACTTTGTTTTGTTGGAAATGTGGAGTTAGGTGGTAACAACAAACTTAATAATGCCAATAACTAATCTACACTCTCATTTGTCCAACCAAACGCCACTTGTAAGTTAATAATTTGAAGGATTGTTGTCAAATGACTTAACCTACAATTAGCATACACAGACTTTGAAGCATCC
Organism: Sequoia sempervirens; assembly: GCA_007258455.2. NCBI lineage: Eukaryota > Viridiplantae > Streptophyta > Pinopsida > Cupressales > Cupressaceae > Sequoia > Sequoia sempervirens. Next base: position 68,607,008 of record VDFB02000008.1, read on the forward strand.
TCCATCAACTTGGCCCAATCATCGTTTAGATCCTCATTCAACATTCTATCAACTTCAAACCCTTCATCTAGCATTATTGCCTCTTCATCTATGTTTGGTGCCACTTCATCTATGTTCGGTGCCACTTCATCCATGTGTGTTGCCTCTTCATCTCTCACACTCTGCCATTCTATCATATCTTCATAATAGTTGACATTCCAAGGGCTTATACCACTATGCCCATATCTTATCATATGTCGATAAATCTCACTTCTTTTTTTCACCTTTCCACCAAGACAATAATTACATGGAAATGGATATTTGTCCATGTCCCTCTCATCGGTTATTCTCTCATCAAATGCATGGTATTGATCCCTAGTCAACCTTTGATGTTGATCCATCTTCAATGTTCTACACATAGCAACAAAAAATTGTAGGCTAAGAGACAAAAGATTTTTAAAAAAATTGAAAGCATTTCCATAGCAATAGAGTTATAGAGAGAAAATAAAATAGAGATTTTAACTAATGAATTGTAAAAAATATATTTTTGCAGTTTATTTTCAAATTGTTGATTACATTGTATTGCACATCTTTCAAACTCAAAGCATTACTTCACACTGCATAACTAATAACTAGATGCTAATAGATGACAAAATTTCAATTACAATATAGTTTTTACAAAGCCAACCTAAGCAGTTATGCAATTACTTCACATTGCATAACTAATAACTAGGAGTAGTTTCCAATTGCATTTTCTTGTCATGGCATTCCATGAGACCACATTTCTTTGAGGCATTTTTTCAAAAATTTCACTACCTTGTCTATGCTACCACATTTTTCATACATATTGTCTACCAAAACATTTTATCAAACAATTCACTGCCTTATTGTTATGGCTAAAAGCCTAAAAAAAGTGCTTTCAAACAAGCTATGGATGCTTGGAAAAAATCTATCAAAGCATAATAGTAAGCAATAGCATAGACAAGGCAGTGAACTGGTTGAAAAATGCCTCAAAGAAATGTGGTCTCACGGTGATGGAGTGCCATGACAATCCATAACAATTCACTTGTCATGGCATTCGTCATGACATTCCATCAACATGAGACCACATTTCTTTGAGGAATTTTTTCCAAAGTTTATTACCTTGTCTATGCTACCACTTTTTTCATACATGTCTACCAAAGCATTTTATCAAACAGTTCACTACCTTGCTACTATGGCTAAAAGCCTAAAATAGGGGATTTCGAAAAAGCTAAGGATGCTTGGAAAAAATATATCAAAGCATAATAGTAAGTAACAAGCTATGGTCTCATGGTTTTTTTTTGGCGCAAAAATCAGCATGATTTTATTTGCATTTATTTGCAAGTTTTAAATGCATTTTTTGGCAATTTTATTGTTTGAAATGGGGAAAAATCTCTATGGTTAGTTTTGTGCACTTTTTAATTGTAGGATTCTTATAGTTAGTGAAAAAGGTAGTGTTCATGAAGGAATGGAAAAGATGCGTAGAGCCTTTGAGTTATACCCGTATTGTGCAATGGCATTGAATCATTTAGCAAACCATTTTTTCTTCACAAGGCAACATTTTCTTGTGGAATAGTTGACTGGGACAACTCTTGTTTCAACTAACCACCCTCTCATGAAATCTCATTCATATTATAATCTTGCACGATCTTATCATAGTAAAGGTGATTATAACACCACTGGCCACTACTACATGACATCAGTCAAGGAAAGCCAGAGGCCATAGGATTTTGTGGACATGTTCAATTGAAGCTGGGAGATCTTAAGAGTTCTCTCTCAAATTTTGAAAAGGTTTTGGAGGTCCACCCAGAGAATTGTGAGAGCTTAAAAGTTGTAGGCCATATATATGCTCAGCAAGGACAGGCAGAGAAGGCTTTGGAAATTTTAAGAAAGACAACTCACATAGATCCACATGACGCCCATGCATTTATCAAGATGGGTGAGTTATTAATATTGTCAAACCCCAATGCAGCCTTAGATTCTCTTAAGATGCCAAAGTCTCTTCTGAAGAAGAGCAGAGAAGTACCTGATCAATTGTTAAACAACATTGGGGTTCTTCATTTTGAGCATGATGAACTAGAGTTGGCTTAACAAACTTTTATGGAGGCATTAGGAAATGATGTTCTGCCTCTACATAATTTTTTGTGGTCAGTATTGTGCATTTTTTACTTGTAGGTTTCTCATAGTTAGTGAAAAAGGTAGTGTTCATGAAGGAATGGAAAAGATGCAGAGGTCCTTTGAATTATACCCATACTGTGCAATGGCATTGAATCATTTAGCAAACCATTTTTTCTTCATTGCATGGCAGCATTTTCTTGTGGAGAAGTTGACTCAGACAACTCTTGTTCCAACTAACCACCCTCTCATGAAATCTCATTCATATTATAATCTTGCACGATCTTATCATAGTAAAGGTGATTATGACACCACTAGCCACTACTACATGGCATAAGTCAAGGAAAGCCAGAGGCCATGGGATTTTGTAGACATGTTCAATAGAAGCTAGGAGATCTTAAGAGTTCTTTCTCAAATTTTGAAAAGGTTCTGGAGGTCCACTCGAAGAATTGTGAGAGCTTAAAAGTTGTAGGCCATATATATGCTCAGCAAGGGCAGGCAAAGAAGGCTTTAGAAATTTTAAGAAAGGCAACTCAAATAGATCCACATGATGCCCATGCATTTATCAAGATGGGTGAGTTATTAATATCTTCAGACCCTAGTGCAACCTTAGATTCTCTTAAGACGCCAAAGTCTCTCCTAAAGAAGAGCAGAGAAGAAGTACCCATTCAATTTTTAAACAATATTGGGGTTCTTCATTTTGAGTGTGATGAACTAGATTTGGCTCAAAAAACTTTTATGGAGGCATTAAGAAATGATGTTTTGCCTCTACATAAATTTATGTGGTTAGCCTTGTGCATTTTTTACTTGTAGGATTCTCACACTCAGTGAAAAAGGTAGTGTTCGTGAGGGAATGGAGAAGATGTGTAGAGCCTTTGAATTATACCTGTACTGTGCAATGGCTTTGAATCATTTAGCAAACCATTTTTTCTTCACTATAGGGCAGCATTTTCTTGTGGAACAATTGACTGAGACAACTCTTGTTTCAACTAACCACCCTCTCATGAAATCTCATTCATATTATAATCTTGCACAATCTTATCATAGTAAAGGTGATTATGACACCACTAGCCACTACTACATGGCATTAGTCAAGGAAAGCCAAAGGCCACGGGATTTTGTGGATAGGTTCAATTGAAGTTGGGAGATCTTAAGAGTTCTCTCTCAAATTTTAAAAAGGTTCTAGAGGTCCACCCTGAGAATTGTGAGAGCTTAAAAGTTGTAGGCCATATATATGCTCAGCAAGGCCAGGCAGAGGAGGCTTTGAAAATTTTAAGAAAGGCAACTATCATAGATCCACATGATGTCCATGCATTTATCAAGATGGGTGAGTTATTAATATCATCAGACCCCAGTGTAGCCTTAGATTCTCTTAAGAAACCAAATTCTCTTCTGAAGAAGAGCAGAGAAGAAGTGCCCATTCAATTGTTAAACAACATTAGGGTTCTTCATTTTGAGTGTGATGAACTAGAGTTGGCTCAACAAAATTTTATGGAGGCATTAGGAAATGGCATTTGGGTTGAATTCATAAATAAAAGCCCCAGTGCCAATTGTGCAGTTTTTTCTGTGCTCTTTAAGGATATGAAATTCTTCCATCGACTAGAAGAAGGTGGTGTTTCACTTGAGTTACCATGGGATAAAGTCACAACACTATTTAATCTTGCTAGGTTGTTTGAATAGCTACATGATACTGAAAAAGAAAATATTTTATACAGGCTAATATTGTTCAAGTTTCATGATTATGTGGATGCATATCTACATCTTGCAGCAATGGCTCAAGCTCAAAATGAGATCCAACTAAGCCTAGAATTGATTGGGGATGCACTTAAGGTGGATAAAAACTCATAAAATGCTTTATCTATGCTTGGAAAAATGGAACTGAAAATAGATGATTGGCTTAAAGCAAAAGAAACAATTAAAACTGCACAAAGTGAATCAAATGCAAATAATTCTTATGTTGACATTTCACTTGGAAATTGGAATTATTTTGCAACTTTTCACAATGAGAGGAGGGATCCAAAGGTGGAGGCACAACATCTTGAGAAGGCTAGAGAACTGTAATGTAAAGTGTTGGCATAGAGACCAGGAAATGTTTATGCTGCAAATGGGGCAACCATTGTGCTAGTTGAAAGGGGTCAATTTGATATTGCAAAGGAAATTTTTACATAGGTACAAGAAGTTGCAGCAGGAAACATCTTTGTTCAAATGCCTGATGTGTGGGTAAATCTAGCACATGTTTACTTTGCACAAGGACAGTTTGCGCTTAGAGTGAAAATGTATCAAAATTATTTGAGGAAATTCTATTTTAGCACTGAAACACAAATTTTATTATATTTAGCTCAAACACATTATGAAGCAGAATAGTGACAAGATTGTAAAAGAACATTATTAAGAGTAGTAGATTGTAACTACTCTATAGATTTTGTGTTTAATGTAATGAGGGTTTCGAATTACCTCTGAATTCGCTGCAAAGGGAATCCCCAAATCTAACTTCACTACAGAGGGCCTTGCCGACTTCAAATTCGTTGCAGCAAACTTCGAATTCCTTGCCCTTGCTCGCCTTTTCAGAAGTCTCCAAGTCCTCTCTAAATCCTTATCGCCCATGCAAGTAGCTGCTATAACTAATCAAAAGGCCTTAGTTCCAGGCTAACCTGCAACTAATGAATGAAGCAAGGAATATTTTTGCAATGAATGTGAATAAGCGTCAATAAATCGACACATGCAATACATCGCGCCAATAATTGGACGAAATGTGTTTTTAAAATTTTGTCTAATTTGTATTTGGTGACTAACTATTTAGTCATTTTTATTTCTGTGACTAAATTATTTTTTATTCAACCACCAAATCAAGCATTTATTTACTCATTGATAGTTGAGTTGTAAAAAATTAGTAGAATTTAGTCATTTTTAGTTGTTGTGACTAAAAGTTTGTCACCTAGTTATATATTTGCCAAATTCTACTAGTGTTATGAGTTAGATAAAGTTTATGATGAACCTATCCCAGACCCTGATTGGAAACAGGAGGTCTTAACCATTGAAGAAGTTTCTAAGAAAGTACTAAATTACACTCAGTCATGGATAAATGGTTACCTCCAACTAATGAAGGATAATGAGATGACACCCATATACCATCACAGTAGTAAGAGGAAACAAAAGCTCGTAAGTGAATTAGGGTATAATGGGGGTACAAAAAACAAAAGAAAAGTTGTTGAAGCTAGGGCAATTGAGCAAGGTAGGGAAGAAGTCTCAGACGCCTCAAGCCAAGGAATGTCAGTAGCATCACATCTAGCTGACTCGAATAGAGAAACCATGGCCACTCCGGCTAGTATGATGGGAACACCAAAGGTGGCATTTTCTTCCACAACATTGCCAAGAGCACAACCCCTGAATTTTGAAGAAGCAGGTATGAGAGCACAAGTGTATTCTAGGACAAGGTCGGCATCACAACATGTAGTTGTTATGTTTACCTCTCCATCCTTTGTTAGCATAGCAACAATGAGACAAACTTTGAGAGAGACACCTGTAGCTATAGGGGAAGGTCTACCAATAACTATAGAGAAAGTTGTAGAGGAATTTGAAAAGTGGTTTGCTATATGGTAATGGCTTAAGGAGAAGTAGTCCAAGGGAAATCCAATAGTGCATCCTATGGTGGAGGAAGTGCCTAATACAAGGTTACATTCAGAAAACAGAGAAGAATAATTCATAGTAGGATCACTTGCCAAAGAGGTGGGAAACCCTAAAAAAGTAAATACAAGGGAGGTGGTGTCACCACAAAGAGAAACATGGGGCACTACGATTCAAAGCCCTATTTTCAATTTAGATGAAGATGAAGTGCATGAAGATGCATTTGATGATCGTGCAACCAAGAATCAGCCTTCACAAGGAAGAGATGAAGTGATTGCTAAGCAACCGCAAGAATCAAGTAAGGGTCAAGATATAGGTAAAGATACAGTCCTCTCAAACCTTGGGCAAGGAACAAGGAAATGGTGAAAATATCTATGCCTCAAGACAACCTGAAGAGACCGCTTCAGAAAAAAATATTGAAAAAATGGAGTAAGGACAGGAAAATATAGGTCTTAAAGAGAAAGAGACGAGGCCAGATCATGGTAATCCAGAATCCTTGTCACCGGGGACAAAGAATGTGAAGGTTTCAGAGGTTGCAATAGGCAACGTTGGAGAGTTAAAAGAAGATATTCCTGAACATTATGATTGTCAGGAATAAATTAATATTGAAGAGGCAAGACAAAGCGAAGAAGCACCTGACTAGCTAATCAGGTAATTGACTCTGCCATTCGAGGTGGAATTGGTGCCTCTGGATTTCAAAAATTTAATACAGGAACTGGAAACCCCTAAGCCTAAAGCTAGAGCAAAAACTAGGCATGTTGTTAAGCAAAACTCAAATGGAGGGAAAACTCTCTGAATAGCTAGTCCTGTGGGAGAAAAGAGTAAGCATGAAGTGATGGTTAGGGATTACCAAGTGACAACGATCAATGTAGGACATTCATCATGGGAGCAGGAGCTAGAAGAAATGAGAATAAGTTTGGAAACCATTGTTGCTCATATGAAGAAAGATAAGCAAAAGAAGAAAGAATTAAAAGAACGGGTTGCCCACTTGGAGAATTTTATCAAAGCATTAGCCCAACCTAGTCAGTCACTGACTAAATTGTCGTCGACCCCAGTGTTGATATCTAAGGCACAGGTAGACTCCATTGCAGCGCTTAGACACAAACTTAGCATGTTTAAAGATTGGCTAGAGCATCTGGTGAAGCAGGGTGAGGAATCAATAAAGGAGGAAATTGGGAAATGTAAAGAGGCATATTGTTGGTTTAACAAGTCTAAAATACTTGTGGATGAATGTCGAGACCACTAGGAACATAATGATATAAAAGGGTGGACGTTAAGGACACTTCTTTGGGTTGATGTTCAGGAGTTGATGAGAGAAAAGGTAGTTGCGGAACAAGAAGTTCTAATGCTCGAGAATTGGAAGGTGCAATTGAGTTGGGAGAGTGACACTTTATTGCAATGTGTAAATGGATTAGAAAAGGTCATTGAAGAAAGTGAGAAGCTTGTGGATAAATATTTGAGTTTTATTGAGATGCTAATTCAACATAATTGTGATCCTCAAACCTTAGGACAAGATGAGGTAGAAATTAAGGCTTTTAGGGGATGGATTGAAAAGATAAACAAGGATCTTGTTCAATCTTTAAGTCAGATGGTCATTGATGAAGTCATAAAGTGCAGAAATTGAGTGAACAAGTATGAAATAGAAATAGTGCGGAGGAATGAAGCCATTAATAAAATAACTAAAGAATATACAAGGCATAAGTACAGTTGGAAGGTGATTTAGAGTGTTCCAAGGGAACGTATAAATTAAGTGTTGATTGCTTTTGGAGAATATCAACAGAAGAAAGGAGGAAATGAGTCTCTAGACGGGGAGTCCAATGAAGAAGTGTGTATGGTTAGGTAGCAAAAACTCGGGGTCTTGTATACGAGTAAAGTCTTTTGGAGTGAATTTTGCATGGTTATTCACGGACTCGACAAAGGTAGCCAATCTTGAGAATTTTAAAGAGAAATTGTTAATAGTTTTGCATTTTGTGTGAAAGTACTCGTGACACAGAGATCGGAGTTTGAAAGCTTGCTGCTAAAGGAAGTCAAAGTATCCTTGATTTAATTTGGAAGGTTCTTATGCCCACTGTCATTTGACGTGCTATCTTTTGATTTGTTCCTTTAATTTTGTTTCATGTGTTCTGTTTGAACTCTTTGGTCACCTTGTTTGTATAAAAGGGCCAAGAGTTGTTTATTTTTGTTAAGTTCAAAATTTGTGGATTTTGGAGAACTAAAACTTTTGCAAGTTTTATTTCTTTTCCTATTTTTTGTTTCATTCCAAACTAAAAACTTGTATGTTCCATTTGAAGTTAATTAATATCAAATCCAATTTAAAGCTATTTCCTGATATAAAATCATACGTAATTGATTGTTTGTTCCTATCGGAAAAGCCTATGTGCTGCGTCAAATTTGGGTGCATATTGACACTATCCAATGGAAAATAATCTCATGTTTCTTTAAATCCTTGTATCATTCTATGCCTAGCTATAAAACAATTTGGTGAAGTATATAGTGATTTGTTTTAATTTAGTTTGTTTCTTGAGGCATACGTGGATAATACCTAGGAGAATCTTTAAATTTCAATATATTTTTTATGCTTTGTTTTAGAGTAGATATTTAATATTTTCATAAAATGTTTCAAACATGATGAATACATGGAGTATTACTGTAAAATTTTCATTTCTATGAAGTTGTAGACTGATTAATGCTAAATCTACTTGAATATATGCAAGTAATTTGAATTCATAAAATATTATTACAAATCTTTAGTTTCATGAAGTTGTTGACATATGAGTGATCAAATTGAGCTTATGTAATGATCCTTTCAATACTACTTAACCTAGAAAACCATAGACCCTTCCTGATTAACAACAATTTACACAACAAACCCTGAGTGAACCTAGTGCGTCAAGACTTGACATTCCTGAGCCTTGGGATCGAATTGAGATCACCCTAAATTTAAGTTTTCTCGATGAATCTTTCAAGTAAAGGTAGGTTCCCATGCTCTTCTGTGAGAATTTATCTACCTGTTGGTGTGTGTGTGCAACACTCTCGTCAACAATAATTTTTTCAGTGTGATGACCACACTTTGCTCTTCTTTCATCTTGCGACCAATGGCCTCTAGTTGATTGTGAATGTCTTTGATTTTCATGAGGTGATCCTGCAAAGACATCTTGTCATCCATCATAATGGAGAACATATTTTTGAGAAAGAATGCTCTACCCTTGTCTGAGGTTTCATGCAAATCCTTCAAGTGTGTCCAAATCTCTATAGCAAACTTGTCAGATGGCACTTCTGGAAGCATCTCATTGGTGACAAATAACTTAAGCAACATAACCAATTCATGGTTACACTCATTGAGCTTTTCCTGGTTTTTTCTGCAGCTATAGGACAAGTAGTTGTACCCAGAACAATCGAATTGAGACACCGGTACTCAAAAATAGTGAGCATCCTCTATTTCCAGGTATTGTAGTTTTTAGCATTAAATCTCAAGTTGCTTTCCAACATAATGTTGGTCAAAGATGTCATCCCTCTCATTTTCCAAAAGCACAAAAAATGAGGTAAGCCTTAGGTGATCAAATGGCACAAATCCCTAGGCATTGTTGTCACAAATTCCATGATTTTAAAATCGTCAAAAAATCAAAGGCTAAAAATCCTATGATTTTGTCCAAAATTAGGAAAAAAAAAATTAAAGCACTTCAAATCTAAAACCTTAGGAAAGCCAAAAAAGGCATGATTTTTTCAAAAAAAAGCAAGTTCAATAATAGGCATGATTTTCCTCAAAAATGGTTTTCTTCAACGCCACAAAATGCAAAAACCCTAAGCGCCAAAAAAAAGTTGACTAGGTCTGCAGAAACTCTAGGCAGACTTGATTTTTTTCAAAAAAAAAGTCAAAAAATCTCCAAAAATATGGCTTAGAAATCACAATTTTTGCAGAGGCCACGGGTATACATAGTCACAAGCTTCATAAAATCTCAACGCAAGTTGCAAACATAGTCACGCAAGGAACATACATAGTTGTGTGCACCTAAAAACCCTCGAGAAGGTCACAATTCTACAAAAAAACAAGTGATTTCTAGGTAATAATCTATTATTTTCAAAGAAGAATTTTTTGTGATTTTTTTTACCAACAGAAACCCTTGAGATTTGCAAAAAAAATAATCCACGATTGGCAACAAAAAACCTAGCGCAAATTTACAAAAAAAACTAGGTCACAATTTGCAACAAGAAAACCCTCACAATTTTTAATTAAAATCGGACAAAACTTTCTAAAAATCTTTTGCAAAATTTTTTAGTTAAAAAGCCACAAATTTTATCACAAAAAAATCGCCAAAAACTAACCTCTACTCTAATACCATGAAATAGTAATTGACCCTATATCAAACAAAGGAAAGGAACACTACTTAAATAATAAATTACAAGACAGTGTTTTTAAAAAGAAACAATCATGAACTAAAGCAATAAACAAAAAGTCACTAAAACTAACTAAAAGCAAACTAAACTTAACTAAGATGACCATTATAAGCTAAATAAAACAATATTATTTTAATATGATAATGACATTGTGCACAAACATCAACTGCAATTTTAATCAAAAGAAGTCTCCATGACATGTCAATCACTATAAACAAACTACGTGAACATATGAAAAACATGCCAAAGTCACACCTTGTTGATTGATTGATGTAGTTTGAAACTTCTTTAGGGGATACAAGATCATATTGAACAAAATGTCATGCAAAATTGACAGACATGTTATATTAGATTGATACGCCTACGATATTATTTACATGAATGCAGCTAACTTGTATTGGCTAGAGATTTGCATGCACTAATGTGAAGTACACCAACAACTCCACGAAAATCACAACTTTTGGTGGAAACAAAATATCGTCGACTGCCCTCATATAGTTGCACCATACATGCACTTACGATGCTCTAATTATAGAAAATAAATCCTTCAAAAAAGAATGAAAGTTAAAAACTATTAGTTCATATATGAATGGCAACATAAGGGATCAACACATGTACATGAATTTTTATGAATACATGGAGCACCAAACATGGATAATATTGATTGATTCAATGAAGAATAACAAAATGCTACTCAAAAATACTTCAACTTTATTATTCATGCATTGAATCCTAGACAAAATATCCATGAACAAAATTTACAAATACAATATTCAATTTCCATAAAACCTACACAATTGCATACATTTCCTATTTCTTTCTAACACAACAAATTGATCAATAATAATTTATATTGCAAACATTCCAAAATTTTACTCTTCATCCATATCTTATAAACACAAAACAATTTCCAAAAATAGATATTGACATAGACTACGAGAAGATAACAAACGTTACAAAATGACATACAATGTGTAAATAGGGTGCATATCTACAAAGAAAAGGAGGAAAGCATAAATGAGAAATCATATCTAGATTTCATCATGGTCAAATTAGGCAAATTTGAAAGATAAATATGTTGGGTAGGAGAAGTTTAGACAAACAAACAAATTGGTCTAAAGAATTTCAAAGTAAAGAATACACAAATGAAGCTATCATTTTATTACCACCATGAAAAATGGTTGTCTGATTCATAATGATATACCACAATCTCTCAACCATAGAAACCTTAACAAATAGAAAAAAAACAATTAATTAACATTATCATTTCACACTAAATCTCCATTGTTTATGATAATTTAAAAAACAACAAAAACAGGCAAGTCATATATGATAAGTGTCATAAGCGAAGCATTTCAAAATGCTTCAATGTCATATTGATCTCCCCTACTTCTACTTACATCAACTGGAGTTGCAACATTCAAAATAGGAACATCAACTATTCATTCAAAATTAAAAATTCCAATAAGAGACTTTAGAAAATTAGAAAAGACCAAATTAACAAGTTTTCAAGAGAAATTAACACATATCAAATACATTGATTGATGAAATGAGCTTTTTTGGTGAAAACTAATTAAAAACATAAGTTCTCAAGTCCATTAAGTTTTTCCTCAATGCAAATCAAACCTTTGCAAGTATGTGTCTCATTCAAAATTTAAGCATCAAATGTAATTAATTTCCTTATTTATAATAAATACATTTCAATATAATATTTATTAATTACTTTCAAGAATATCAACGATTTTGGTTGGAGATCTCATATAATTACCTCATGTTAATGGCATACCACCATATGAAAGTAAAAGACAAACTAAAATATTATTAGAAGAATTCAAATGTCATTACTTTAGATCACATTTTCAGATAAAATAGATTACACAATGACCAACAATGATTTCGTCAACTTCTAACAAATAATAAAGATGCAAACCCTACAATAGATGATTGAATATTGCTAGTGATAAAATCTAATGCAAGACTGGATGCAACCACCAATGAGAGCTTTGACAATAATGTTCATTTGTTTTCAATAAATGATATTGTTCATAGCCATAACAAGAAAAAATTATGCTCATTGAAGAATTCAGTTACATGCAACAATACACAAGAGGTACAAATGATGAACTTGATATCAAATTATTATTGAGTAAAAATGCAAAGGCGATGTTAACATCAAACTTATGAATAGAAACAAGTCTTGTAAATGAAGCTCTAGGATATATTCAACAAATTGTATAGACCTAAAACAAGATCACCTCAACCACCACCGTATGCATTGGTTCAATTCGATAGTTACTCAAAAATTCCATTTAACAATCAACATCCATTCATTGTTTCAATCACAACAATTTAAAGGGGTAGCTCAATACAAATGCCATTAAGATTAGCTTAGGCATTAACAATACACAAATCATAAGGTTCAACTCTTGAAAAAACCACTGTTGATATAAAACCAACTGAAAAAACAAAATTAATATTTGTGGCAATTTCTCGTGTCAATTTTAAGGACTACGAATCATGCCACCACTCACATACAATAGATATGAAAAAATGAAGAAAGGAAAGCAAATTTCAAAGAGAAAAGCAAAAGAAAATAGACTCAAAGCCTTAAAAGATAAGTGATGTAAAAAATTTACTTATGAATTCAATGTAATTAGCATTTCTAAAAATCAATTTCATTCTACTTTGTTTGACCTTTATTAAATTTTATTCTCTTACAATAAATTCATTTATATTTAACTTATGCTAAATCATGTAATTAAAAAAACACCTCGAGAAGGATATATCTCAGTATTATTTCTATAAATTATTTAATAAGATAGATAAGCTAGTTTGTAAACAAAGAACCTCAAGAAGGATATATCTCAGTATTATTTCTACAAATTATTTAATAAGATAGATAAGCTAGTTTGTAAACAAAGAATTGAAATTTAGAATAAATTTTTTCATCCTAAAAAGACTAATGGTTGTTTAATTGTGTACATGATCATGTTCAAGTAATACTAAAATCTGACAACAATAAAATAATGTCTGAATAAGATTCCTCCACATATAATACATTACGTAAACCCAACAGCATAGAAACTGATTTTTGTGTATCCACCCTGTATACAATCTTATTGCTATATGCACAATTGACACAATCTTTTATCAGCAGATAGAAAATGATGAAAATATTCACTCACAAACTTGACATTTTGATTTAAATATATAGATGTTGTAGCAAAACAGAAAATCTAATTTAGCATGAAACCATTTTTAATAAAAAGGAACTACTTAATTTGCCAAAGCTCTTCTGCATAATCTGCATATAATTTTTTTTCTCAATTTTCTTACTAGCACCTCATACCTTTAAAACCTTGTTAAAATAATGAAAAGTCCACGTCCTAAATACCTAAATTTTAAACACAAAGCAGTAGAAAAATACCCAAGGATTTAACTTGGAACTCCCACCTGATCAGAGAGCCATAAAAATTCTTTAAAATGCAGAGTTCTTAAAGCAATCAAGACATCTTTGTAAATGAGAGTTTAGTGTAATTCTATTAAACTCAATGATCCAGCTAATATAATTGTCCCCATCAATAAACTCACCAAAATCAGGAATTTGTAGAGAACCCTATTCCTTCATGACCATGGCCACCTATTCAAAAAAATGAAGGGGAAAAAACTCATGGGTGTCTCAAGAATGCTCTATGATTTCAAGTTCCACGTCAGGCAATGCACAGGTTTTCAGTCTAGTCAGTAAAACAACACTTTGAAATATTGAAAAATATCTAAAGCTACCGTTTTTGGTCTTTGTGGGATTGCACTTCCTTGAAATTGCAACTTGTTCTGCAGCACCACCTTATTTAAAATTATATATTAGCTATCTCTTAATATACTGGGCTACAAGAAATTGTTCTTGTTGTTCAGTTAGTGAACCAGCTTTTGTATCTTCATGTTGTGTGCCAGTCCTCCTTGAGAGGATTTTTGACTTATTTGACTTATAAGTTATCAAACCGATCTTTGCCACTTTTAATCAGAAGCAGAAAAATGAAAATTTGAAGGATTTATCTGATATATCATATAATTGTTGTTCTTTGAAATGCTTTAATCATGGTCATTTTGATGTGTTTTCATTTTGAACTTGTACTGCAGTATCCAGAATCTCATTGGGATTCCTGCAAATGGCCTTGGCAGGAAGGAGTGTGGACAGTATTGTCACTTTTCAAGAGATTTTACCTTTGTGGGACATTAAATGAAACTGAAGTCAATTTCAGTTAGGATATTCTATCTCTTAATTGTGACTTTTATTTGGTTAAACTAATGGGGGTTGGCAAATGGGGCCTTGCCCCAAGAAAACACATGAGAAAGCCTCAGAAATAATCATAAAATGCCATCTATTTGAACTAGGGTCACAAAGAAGCCAGTTCAGCATGGTATGGCATGGCAAAAAAGAAAAAACTAACAACTATCCAATCAATGTATTGAGGTAACTGACCATTAAAAGAAAAGATGTTCTAAGGCTAGGCAGACCTACTGGCAACCCAAAAGCATAAAACAAACAAGCTGAGAGACAAAGAAATCCCCAGGGGCAGTCAACAACCTACAGATCCCCTGCCAAAGTCTGCAATATTCAGGTCTACACCCTTCTTACAAATGCTAAAGATCTCCTCTGCTGAAGCGGGGAGTGTCATTTCCTGCAGCACCAACTCCTTGTGAACTTTCTGGAGAGGTTTAAGCACTCACCTCTTTGCTTATGCAGCACCACAGAGGGGGAGAGCACCTCAGAGGATTCCACCTGCTAGGAGGATGATGCATAATTCAGGTAGCCTGGGGATGGGGTAATCGCCTTTGACATGATTCAAGAAGCAATCTGGGATGACCTTCCTAGAAAGCCATCAGAGATTACCTTTAAGAGATGCAAAAAATCGAAGAACTCCTTTATTTATTGCTTCCAAGCCTCTAAATTTGCCTCCAAAAGCTTCATCTTTAATCCTAAGAAAATATTAAAGTTGTTTATAATAGGACACAGTAGAGATGATACAAATCCATTCTCACGGATTATACTTCCAATTTTTAAAACACTTTCTGCTTCATCTTAACAGATATCTGATGTCTTGAACATAAATTTTATCTGTAACAGTTTTTATAAATCAGTCACCTCTAAAAAGTTGGTTGAATCAACGTGCTTTCTTAGTTATCAAACCATAAACAGAAGTCATCTGAGAGTTTATTAATTACTACTCAGGTCATTTAAAATTTTACAAGCTACTATATCAAAAGTGATTTCTTAGTTATCAAGTTATAAACAAAAGTCTTCTTAGAGTTTATTTTCACAGCAAGTTACATATTTTCTTGGTCATTCCTTCGAAGACCTTCTACCATCCTAAACCTTCTTATGACTCAAAGAGATCAAATTTTCAGGTTTAACATTTCTAAAGATCGAATTAAAATGTTTTTTGCAGATTTGATCATAATGCCACATTAGAAAGACTTTACATGGACACATTGCAGATCAATTTCAGGTACAACGAAGGTTAAATGCAACTAGTGACCGAATGATATCACTATTGGCATTTATCACTTCAAATGGCATTTGGCAAAGAAGCCTAGAAATAACACCGCTCCTTGTCCAACATGCCCTGCAAATGTTGCATATCAAGCAAGACAAGCTCTTCATACAATTCCTAAGTGCAAGGCAAAAAAGGCAAAAACCGAGGTTGAAATAGATTCTAATTCTACAAATGCTAGAAGGAATTGCTTGGATGAGGAAGATGGTGCAAATGAGTTTTTCAGGGAATTTGGGTCAACACCTCCTTCTACAGCACGTTGCCCAAATAAAGTGGAGGAAACATTGATGCTTTCTTTGCACCTCATACTACATCAGAATCACAAACCACTTTGAAGAGTACAGGATGGAGGAAGAATGTCCATGAACAAACAAAGATGGCGATTGCAAACTTCTAGTAGTACTCTAGTTTGCCATTCTATGTTGCTAGGTCACCATATTGGCAAGGTATGGTGGATGCTATTGCAGCCGTAAGTCCTAGGTTCAAAACCCCATCTTATGAGACATTGAGGGTTGATATGCTCAATGATGCAGTACAGGATGTTAATGAGCATCAACTAGAGTGGGTTAAGACTCGTTGTACCATAATGTCAAATGGATGGATAGATAGAAGCAATTGAACCCTCATCAACTTCCTCATCTCTTGTGATATTGGCACTATATTTTTGAATTTTGTAGATGCATCAAATACAATCAAATCTGCAGCTACATTGTTCGAGATGTTTGAACTAGTGGTCAAAGATGTAGGGCTAGAAAACATGGTTCAATTTATTACAAACAATGTTGTTGTTTATGTTGTTGCTGGGAGACTCTTGATGGACAAAAGATGTTGGGCCAGAAAACATGGTTCAATTTATTACAGAGAATGTTGTTGTTTGTGTTGTTGCTGGGAGACTCTTGAAGGACAAATACCCCTCTATACTTTTTATCCCATGTGTAGCACATTGCCTTGATCTAACCCTAGAGGATATTGGAAAACATGAATGGGTTAAAGAGTTATTGCAAAAGGCTTGCACAGTTACAAAATTCATCTATAATCACACAAGGGTTTTGTGCATGATGCATTCTCTCACAAAGGGCGAAGAGCTAGTTTGACCAGGGGTGACAAGATTTGCAACACAATTCTTTGCACTACAAACTCTTTGCCAACAAAAAAATGAATTTGAAACGAATGTTTGTGTTTCAAACGAGTGGATGGTGTTTGGCTTCACAAATCAAGCTGATGGCATAGCAATGGCAAGGTACATGTATTCTACTGGTTTTTGGGATGCAGTTGAACAAGTTGTAGAATTTTTAAAGCCTCTAGTAAAAATCTTGAGACTATTGGATGGGGGTAAATCCCCCATGTGATATTTGTATGAGGCCATGGATAGGGCCAAGGAGGTGATGAAGGGTAGGATGGAAAATAATAGGGACAAGTATATGCCATTACGGGGCATAATTGATAGAAGATGGGATCAAAAGATGCACTCTCCTCTCCATGCTGCAAGATACTATCTTAATCCAATGTTGTTCTATAACTCTTCATTCAGACATGATGATGCTGAAATCACACAAAGCTTGTTCATATACATGGAGAAAATGTTTCCTACCACAAAACAATTGTAGGCAGCTATGGCAAAGTTGCCAATGTACAAGCAAGCAAGGGGTTTTCTCTCATCTAAGGCTGTCGTGGAAGGCAGCAAGACCTTCCAACCAAGTAGACTTTATAAACTTGTGCTAGTCTCTATTTTGTGGATATGATTGTTAAATGTGCTAATAATTTAAGATAATCTTACGTGATATCATCTCCATATAATGTGTCTTTCAATGCAATGGTGGGATTTTTTTGGTCATGAAACCAAACATCTTAGATGGATGGCGAGACACATTTTGAGCCAACCATGCAGTTCATCCGCTTGCGAGCGTATTTGGAGTGATTTTAAACACATACATTCCAAGAAATGCAACTACCTAACACAATGATGGCATAATGACTTGGTGTTTGTTCACCACAACCTCCACTTGAAGCCAAAGAAAGCTCAAGTTTAAACTTCTAATATACTTGCAGTCAGTTGAAATTGTATTCATTATGTTTTCACTTGGAAGGCCAAGACTAGTTTCTACATGGACAAAAACAGGTACTATTGAGGGTGACGAGCCAATCAGCCTTGATGGGATTGATCCAAAGTCTGAGTGGATTGTTGGTGATGATGACTTTCTTGAGCTTGAGGATTTTGAGATCCTAGAGGCCAACTTGGATAGTCATGAGGTTGAATGAATTAGAAGAGGCTTTGACCTACAAGCTTCATCATCAGGACCTACTGCTCTCTAGCATAGCTCTATTTGTAGTAGCAAGAGTCATTGGCTACATTTGATTTTTTGGAACTTTGTACTTAGTTATAAGTTAACTTTGTACAAAGTTACAAACTATATTGTAATTGACATTTTGTCAACTGTCACCATCTAGTTATTATTTATGCACTATGAAGTATGTTTTGTGCAATGCAATGTAATCAGTGATATGAATATAAAAAACAAAAATCTATTTTTTACAATTCATAGGTTAAACTCTCTATTTTATTTGCTCTCTATATCTCTATGCTATAGAAATGACCTTGAATTTCAAAAAAGAGTAGCCTTTGTCTCTTTTTCTACAATTTATTACATTTCTTTTAAATCCATTTTTTTCAAAAAATCTTGAACTTTTGGTTTGCCAATTTTTTCCCCAAACGATTTTTGCTGCTATGATAGGGACTACCATAGATTCACCCAGTGCCTATCTTATAAGAAACAGAAGACAGATTTCACTCAAAATGGTTTTAAAATCTATATGTTCATTGTCACATGTGTGGAGCTAACTAGGGTTTTAAGAAACAAAAAAATATGTAGATGAAGTGTTATGGTGCACACCTGAGGGCTTAAGAGTGGATTTTCAATATACAAAATTGCAAGGGCAGAGTTGTGCACACACCTCTGTATTTAAAAACACCATTTCAAAATGAAAAAAGTGCAAAAATATGTAAAATCGAGTCTCCATACAAGCCTAACAAGATGCTATACATAGTCTCATTTTTTTGATAAGGCTAACTGTATATTATGTTAGGGGTCAGCTTGCAGAGGATCAAAACAACAACTGGTGGAAGTGAAGAGCCTCGATTAACACCCCAACAACTATGTAATATATTATATTTTATGTAACATAAAAATAATATTATTAAATTATATAATATTATAATTATATATTTATATTATTTTATGTATATATATGTATGGCCATACCCAACTGTACCAAACCTGGGAAAAGGAAAATCCATTGTGTTGCAAACTCAGACTTCAAACTCAAGCCTGAACTGGCAACTTAGTGTAAAACATGTCAATTTCTATTAATATTAGGAGCATAAGAAAAAATGATTTTTGGACAATCAAGAACTACTAAAATCTCGGGAGTTACAAAGAGAGTTTATCCTAAGAATGGCATATCAGCCAAACTATATGAAGAGCTTACTGGTGGTAACTTTTCTTCTTGTCCTCATTAAATCAGTTCATAAATTGTATTCCTTTCTTTTACACCCTTAATAAATACAAATCTTGAAACATGGAGGTTTACCTCACTTTGAATTCTCCTATGTTCCACAAAAGAATGGAATTTTTTTTTTCTTAAGCATCATATTAAACCCTTGAATTGCTCCTTTGCATTATCCTCTGGAAGTTGCAACCCCACAAGGACTTTATACATGTTAAATAAAGATCTCCTAGGCATATACAAGTTTGGCTTCAAACCAAAACAAAACATACAACAATTTTTGGCATATTGGAAAATAAGAATACTATCAAGCATACTAGATTCAAAGCAAATCCTCCAAGAAACTTGATAAAATTGAATTAAACATTGAAAATTGAAATATAGAACTGTTAGCTGCTGAAATTTAACTTGCTTACCTGAAAGTTTTTTTCTATTGAAACTAAGCTTCCATGGAAGATGACAGTATCAGCCAGCACTGTACATGCTTAACAAAGACATTAATACCAGAAGAATAATTTTGTAATTTACACAGTTTCCCTACACGCTAGGATTCAAACATGTCCTAATGCAAACAATTTCCACTCTATATTTTTATCAATAAGGTAAAAGGTTAGGAATCTAAACATCCCTTTAAACTGATTCCTGGACCAAAACTCTGTAATAAAGCAAGCTATATGAACTTCTTTTGTTACCTTAAGTCTAATCTAAATTAAATTCATTGTAAAATTTTGACTGTCATCTCCTTCCAGATTATGATACATCCAATTTGTATAGAGTTATTATGTGCCTGAAAGTTCACACAAAGTCATTGAGTGCAACATACTGCTGTGAGGCTTAAAATACCCGATGATGAAATCTAGGATCAGCAGCCTAGTGAAGGCAAGCTAATCCTAACAGCCATAATCACTTACAGCCACTAGACAAATCGGTCATTTCCATGCCCAGCTCAAATACGCATTACAGATGTGGCAACAACAAACACTATCTTTATTAATCAAAACTCAGATACATCCTTGCTGCAAAGGCATATAGTCCAACAACAGGGACCTTCAAAGTTTCAAACAATCACTCAAACTCTGTCATATTACATCTCATATATCATTATATCCTCTCTCACAATCTCTCTGTTTACAAAGAAATTGGTTACAAAGAATAGTCAGTCACCAGTCAAAGGAATGATCTACAGAAACTGTCACAACATCCCATAGACCCACCAATAATCGCCAACCATAAAAACTCTACAACAATCTCATCATGAATAACAATGCATCATAAAGAATAACACCTACCATCTGTAATCACAGCTATTAAGAACCACAATTCAGCCTTCACAAGGAATTTCATGCCACAAAGGTTAGACAAGATGAAAAAAGATTAAGTCGCAGGCTCCAACAGAAATAATACAGAGTAACCAATTAGTTTGGTCTTTTGTCTCCACATCCAGCTCCTTCATGCTCAGAAGAGATTATAAAATGCCCAAAGAAGATATCAGTGGATCCCAGCACGAAAGAGCACCCCACAGAAGTTTAAACAGCAAGAAGACAGGTCCAGCCAGCAATACAATCCTAAGAAATGCTGAAATTACCACTTCCCAAATAAAACAGGAAATTTGCCTACCTAGTCTAGGAGTGGATGCCAGCCAATATATGCAAACAGATAATATATAAAGATTGAACTTCCATATGAAATTTAATAGCCAGGTTAGCATGTGGACCCCACACAAGACAGCGATGCTCAAGAGAAAAGACAACCATTTCAAAGAAATGTGTGAGTCCCAGTCTGGAACATACCCCGGCTAAGCATGTGGACCCCAACAAAGAGCTATTGAAACCAAAGAAGCTGGAGGCCGAAGATGAATGCCCAGTCACCAAGTGGTCCGGATAAATGAAAGATGATGTCAACTGCCAAAAGAATGGAATAAATGATTAAATTACGTAAGCAATAATAATCACACCATCTGTCAGACATTGCTGAGACTGAGAATGACCTGAAGCAAGAATCTCAAAAAGACATACCAACAAGGAATAACTTGAAAACACATACCAAAATTAAGGTGAAAACCAAAATTGAATTGCCATTATTTTTGGGTGACACAGGATCACCTGTCAACCTGGATGCTCCTGGATCACCCTAAAGCAACAAAACAACTTTTTAAGCAACTAATAATTAAATTTTCAGAAGTGTTGTTTATACTGTTGTTTCCTGTGTCAAGTGGTTCTCTTTGCTCCAGAGTTGGTGGAGGAAACCAATTATCTTTTGTTGCAGTGATATTTGTTTTTCTCACTGGCAACAAGTGGCTGGAAGTATTTATGCTTTCATCCAGTCTTTGCTGTTCAGATTTTTTCACGACAAACTGGAGACGTTCCATTGCTGCTCATATGATTTTGGCTGCCCTGTTTTGGAAGGTGTTTAGTCTGTCATTTTCAGACCATTGGTGGTGTCTACAGCCTCTTCAGGCCCTGTATTTCATTTCCAGGTCTCTTGCCTCAGGGTTCTATATGTCTTGGCAGAGTATTTATTATATGGGTTGTGATCTTCTGTATTTGTTAAAGGAGTTGTTTTTGCCTTTAACATCTTTGAATTTGATGCTGTTGGCAGTCAATTGTTGCTGCTGTTTGTTTATGTAATTTATGTATTCTTCTATTCTTTCATCAATAAAGCTTTTGTTCAACACAGGAACGAAAAAGAAAAAAGGGAAAACAATAATAACAATTAATTCTGTAAATATTCAGAAAGTCAACCAGATCTCATTTCTTTTTCAATTAACTCCCAGAATTTCCAATATCCCATATCTTGTATCTAAAATGTTACTATAATAGACAAAAGTGATGCTAGCTATACCTTGCAATTTGATTATGCAGCAGTCACTGAATGGAATAAGCAATGGCAGTGGTCAAAATGGATCGAAGTGGCCCAAATGAACTGGGGCTTGCTTGCTCTGGAGATATTGTAAGATTGATTCAACTTAGAAACAACACGTTTGATATGAAATAATCTTCAACATCCTATCTTCTATATCTCTTCAACTTTACAACCAAATGCGCATAGCGCCCATTCTCTTCCATTTCATTTAAGACTTTTCGTGCCTCATTGTATTTTCTAGCATTCCTGAGTTTTCTCACCAAGGTCCTGTACACGATAAAGTCTGGATAGCAATCTCTGGATTCCATAATCCCAAGCGTGCCACAAGCCTCCTCATATCTTTCAGCATTACAGAGACCTAAAATCATGGCATTGTAAGTATATTCATTTGGAAGCTGCCCCTTGTGGATCATCTCATCAAATAGTGTCTGAGCCTTCTCCAGCTCACCTGCAACCACAAAACTGGTGATCATAACAGTATAACAAACAACATCAGGTTGACAGCCTTTTTTAATCATGTCTTCAAAAAAGTACTTGCAAGCATCTAAATTTCCTGCCCTGCCCAGACCATCAATAAGGGCAGTGAAATGAGTAACTCCGGGATGACAGCCAACCCCTATCATGTAATTCAAGAGATCCAAAGCTGCACGTGGTTTATCTCCTTTGCCAAGCACATGAAGTAAAATATTGTAAGTATGAAAATCAGGAGCAAATCCATTTTCCCCCATTTCCGCCAAAAGTTGATTCACGTCATAAACTTTCCCAAGCCTATACTTTGCATAAATAAGGATATTATATGTTAAAATATCTTCCTGATGACCATCATTCAACATTTCCTCATGCACCCATTCAATCAAATTGAAATGTTTTTCTCTCAACAGAGCATGAAGAATTGCATTAAAGGAGTGCTTATAAGGCCGGAAATTAAAATTTTTTGATCGAATAAATGTTTCAACAACCCTTCTAGGCATACCAGCTTGCCTACTACTACTAAGTAATATATTGAAAGTTCTTGCAGTGATAGGACATCCACTTACAATCATCTCATCCACTAACCTCCACATTGCTTTAAATTCATCACAGTCAGCAAAAATCTTTACTAACAAATTATATGTCTCAGGATTGTGCTTGTAGTTATCCTGTTGCCCAGCCCACAGGAAGAACTTGAACCCTAATTTTGCACTTTTGAATTTGGTCACATTATTAATCGCCCTTGAAATCTTCACTAGGACACGCCTGACCAAAGGTATTGTCATCCTCAAACCAGTCTTCTGCAGAGCTTCCTTGACATCAAAACCCAGTTCTTCTCTCTGAAGAATCTCATACAGCAAATTAGCATCATAATCCAATTTATCATAAAATCTAGAAGATGATGAACCATTGAACCCATTTCCATTTCTCTCTTCAGAATCCTCTCTCTCTTCTCCTTCATGACCTGTAAAAAAATTAGGGTTTTCCTCAAACCATGAAAACCCATCCACATTTTCCTCATACCCTTGAAACATATTATGATCATCCTTAATCCCTCTAGATCCATTCAAAATTTCTTGAGACTCCAACTTGTTCTGAAACTCTGGAGATCCTTGTGAACTTCCTTGAAACTCTGGAGTCCCTTCATACCCTTGACAAACGTTTGAATTTCCATGAAACCCTAGATTCTCCTTATACCCTTGATTTCGATTTGAAAATTTCGCAAACCTAACATTTCCATTAAGGCCCTGACGTCCATCTGGGTTTTTCGGAAACCTTGACCTGAACTTAAAACCTTGAGATCCATCAGCATTGTCCTCAAACAATGATTTTTCCTCAGTACCTTGACAACTATTTGAACTTTCCTCAAGCCCTGGCTTATCATCAGAACCTTCTGAACTTGCCATAGACCCTAGTTTTCCTTCAAACACCTCTGAATGTTCATTAAACCCTATATCATTCTTAAATTCTAGAGAGTCATTTACTCCTTTTGTAAACCCTGAAAATTCACTCGGGTTTCCGTTAAGCACCGAACATTCCTTAAACCCTAGATGCCCACCTGGCTTTTCAAAATCATTTAATTTATTCTCTGTAGATTTCGGTTCTTTTCTCATTCCATTTAGATCAAAATTTTCATCTTTTGCAATTTTTTCCTGATTGCTTTGCTCCAAGTTTTTTTCAAGTGGAGCTTTTTCATTGGTATTGAAACCCTTACCGGACTTGGAACAGTAAAATATAATATTAACCTTAGGAATATATCGAACATACCTTGATATAGATAACGATGAGTACATGACGCCAATAAGGGCAATTGCCTATCAGGCTTCATAGCAGCTCTAATGAATATTTTGCAGATAATGTTCCGTGAAAGCACAGTATACAACTGTTATTTTGTTGTGGTTAAAAATCATCTCAACCAACAAACGGAATCACAATCTGCATTCACTGAGTTTTTATGTTTCTTGGAACCTGTATCTGTCACAACTTCCTTGACGACTCCATGCTAGCGAAATAGATTCAAATGGTGCTAGAAAATATATGTTGTCCTCACGACTAGTTAAAATTGAATGCACCCCCAATATATATATATATATATACAATAAAATAAGGTGTGAGTCGGGGAGGAAATAAATTATACCAATAATATTAATTTTATTATTATATAATATGTGTAAGGGAATAAACTAGCAATTGCATTTTGGTGTGTCAAAGAGGTGTGGAACGTCAATTAGGGGGAAAGAGCAAGAGCTAGCTCAATATATAGAGAGGGAGAGGGAGAGGGAGAGGGAGAGATATAGATATAGATATCTAACGTGATATAAAGAGAGGGAGAGGGATAGGGAAAGAGAAAGAAATAGGGAGAGAGATAGGAAGATAGATTAAGATATGGATAGAAAGAGATAGAGAGAGGAGGAAGAGGGAGAGGGGGAAAGAGAGATGGGGAAGACAAAGAGATAGTTCAATAGATAGAGAGGGAGAGATGGAGTGATATAGATAAAGGGAGATATGGAGAGATGGAGAGTGATTGGGGGAGAGATAGGGAGATAGAGGTAGAGAGATATGGATAAAAAGAGATAGAGAGGAGTGAGAGTGATATAGAGGGAGAACTAGAGAGATAGATATATAGAGTAGGAGAGATGGAGTGAATAAGAGAGCGAGATAGAGATGATGAGATATAGATTGAGAGGGGGGGGTAGAGATAAAGAGGGCAAGAGTTAGAGAGAAAGGTGATAGAGACAAGTAATAGAGAGGTATAGAGTAAGAGGGAGAGAGAGATAGAGATAGGGAGGGAGAAACAAGGAGTGTGTGTGTGTGTGTGTGTATGAGTGAGAGAGATATGGAGAGAAAGATAGAGAGGGAGATAGATATATAATTAGATAGAGAGGGAGGGAGAGGGAGAGAAATAGAGAGAGGAGAGAGAGATATAAAAGAGGGAGTGATGGGTAGAGGGAGAGGGAAAGATAGGGATAAAAAGAGGGAGAGATAGAAAGATAAAAATGCAAGAAGTGATATAGAGAGAGATGTAGAGAAGGATATATAAATATATATAGAGAGAGAGGGAGGGAGGGAGAGCAGGAGAGATGACAGGAGAGGTGGAGGGGGGGTAGAGTGAATAAGAAAGAGATAGAGATAACAAGATATATAAACAGAGGGAGAGGGAGAGACAGGAAGATAGAGATAGAGGGGGCAAGAGTGAAAGATAGAGAGGGGGGGTAGAGAGATAAAGATAGGGAGGGATAAACAAGGTGTGTGTGTGAGAGAGAGGGAGAGGGAGATAAGGAGATAGAGATGGAGATGGAGAAAGATATATATAAATAGATAAAGGGAGGGAGATAAATAGAGATATGATAGATGAGAAGTAGAGAGATATAGAAAGAGGGACTGATAGGGAAAGAGGGAAGGAGACAAAGATATAGGGATAGAAAGGAGAGTAGAGAGATAGATATAGTGAGAAAGATAGAGGGCAAAGAGAGAGAAATGTAAGAGAGGTAAGGAGATAGAGATAAGGGAGAGAGATAGAGAGGAAGATGGAGATGGAGATAGACAGAGAAAGAGAGAGGGAGGAGGGAGGGAGAGATGGATGGGTAAAAAGATATAAGTTATATGTAGAAAGAGGTAGAGAGAGGGAGATATATAGAGAGAGATGGGAAGAGAAAGAGAGAGAGCTCTTCATTTCTTGGTCTCTCTATCTATATATTTATGTTTCTCATTATCTCCCAATGTCTCTCTTCCTCCCTCTCCCCTATCTCTCTCTCTCTCTCTCTCTTGTTATTCCTATTTATCTTGCCCTTTTATCTCCCCCTCTCCTTTATCTCTCTATCTCTCTTTGCGTAATTTAGATTCTTTAAAGTATATTATATAATAACAAATAAATGTTATATATTGTATACATAAAATACATACATATACATATATATAATTACAAGTGTTGTTGTAAGTAAATTGCAATGAAGGCATATATTTTTCATTTCATGCAATATGATGTTTTGTTCTTCCTTGTGTTAAAGTGACACCTCCTAATATAGCATACACAACTGCACCAAATTAATCCTTTGCATTCTTTGTCTTTGTCATTTTGGCACCTACACAAATTTTTACATTATCTTAAATTTTCATGTCAATTGACATTCCCCGTGTGTATGCTCCAAATTTCAACGCAACCTTGTTGTTCTAATTAGGCCAATATAGTTGAGAAGATGAACATTTCAAACTTTGAAGTTACAAAATTGTTGGTGGTTTTTCTTTGATTGGTGATAGATCTAGTAAAAAGTAAAGCCCAAGGCTTTATGAGTGAAACAACATGGGGCAAGGCTATGGTACAAACATCACAAGAGAGGATGCATGATATTTATTATTTATACATTTTTTTTATTCGTAAGTAAGATTATAT
Source organism: Sequoia sempervirens (assembly GCA_007258455.2). Lineage (NCBI taxonomy): Eukaryota > Viridiplantae > Streptophyta > Pinopsida > Cupressales > Cupressaceae > Sequoia > Sequoia sempervirens. Next base: position 68,633,921 of record VDFB02000008.1, read on the forward strand.
TGATATATCAAAATTTACATTGGATATAGCCTTTGTATCATCATTATGCTTGTCTATATACCAGGCCCTACCAACACCCTGCCCCCGATAGTGCAATACTTACATATTATCATTTAATAAATACGAATTGGCCCTGCCAACCAATTCTTTTACATACACTATTGTTGATTGAAAACCTTAAAGGGAAACCCGCACCTAGCTTAACCTACAGACCACTAATTACAAACACATACAATTTGGGATAACATAGCAAAATTTCACATTAATGCCTACCCATTTCACAAGAAACCATGCTCTTCTACAAAAGACCTAAATGCAGGAACCCAATTGAAGTCTTGAACTAGAGTGATTTGCAACACTTTCTTCAGGTATTCTACCCCAACAACATCATTTTCCCTATGATCCACGAGAGTCATGCCCTTCAAATCCAAAATGAAAGGGTAATATTTGACCACCTCCCCCATAACTCGAAGAAACACCAAATCTCTTGGTTGGGGAACACCTACCCCTGGGGTAGCAACATACATAATTTCCCTTAGCCCCCCTGACAAATCTACTTTGAATATTTTCCTCACAATCCTTTTTGCATTGACCTTCAACATTCTTATGTCTAGTAAAACTACCAAGAATCTAGACACAATATTTGTATCCACTTGATATTGCTCTCCTTGTAGAAACCCTTTCCCCAAGATTATCTTCACTGCATCTAGGGAGAGAAAATCATCAATGATAAGGATATGTTTAAGCCTCTGGTCTGTAACTGCCCCTAGGAATGTCATTTACCTCATCTCACTCTCCAATTTGATTAGTGTATCCATGTCGTTGCAAATGAGTCTTAGCTGACATTAACACAATAAACTTTGAACACTCTGCCATTAACCTACTCGACGGCTATTTGTAATTTTTTGTTAACTTTGTGTAGACACCTAAAAATGACCTAGGCCTGCAAGCTCTATTTTAACCACTTTCGTCCTAACATAATTATGACATTTAATTATGTCCTTGGTCCACATTCGACTATTGGTTAAATAATTCATAATTATTTAATTAACTCATGTTCTTTTATTCTTCATGATTATTAAATAAATAAATCTTATTTATTTATTCAATACGTCATTAATTGTCTACGTCTTCCCCTAATTAAATAAATTTCTAAATTTATTTAATTACCCTTCTTCAGTCATTTCTTCCTCATTATTAAATAAATAAGTTTTATTTATTTATTTAATGTCACTAACTGTTATAATTAAATGAACTAATTTATTTATTTAATTATTAGTCTTATTTGCTAAATTAAATAATTAAATTTAATTATTTAATTGCCAAATTTGATATTCCTCTCGTTTTAAATAAATTAAATTATTTAAAATGTCATCTCATTCTTAACAGCTCATTTTGGTAAATAATCTGAAAATTGATTATTTATTATTTCACAAAATTCACATTTGGAATTAATTTAATTCCAAATTGGTAACTTTCCTCCAGAAATCAAGTGATCGGACAGGTTCTTGATCTTTCCAAAACTGATCTTGAGTCTGGTCTTTATCTTCTTCATTTTCGAAAATCTTTATTTTTGAATTAATTTCCTCATTTATTCTCCACCGCCGATTCGATCTTCTTAGATGGCATCTTGACCGCTCGATTAATGATTTTGCCCTAACCCTAATTAGGGATTATCAGATTTAATTTGGGCCTCTCATTTTAGGTCTTAGTTAGAAGTCAATCTCACCCGTCCATTCAAAATGGCATTTTCTATAAAATGCCATTTTCCTCTCATTTCTCGATTACACACAGACGCATTACATACTTACGCACTTGCACACTTGGATTTTTCATAGCAATTGCAACAATTATTAGCACATTTCATTAAGTTTTGGCATTTTTAGGCATAGACATTCTTAGTCATTTAGGCTAGGCATTAGATTTTGATCAAATCCTTCAAAGCTTGGTGTAGGACTTCGTCAAGGATTGCTCGCACATTCAATCTAAGGGTAACACGTCAACCAGCAAGGTAGAAGGTACTATGGAGGTAATCATGGAAAATTCAATTAATAGGTATAATTGTTTTATTGTTTAATTTCTTTTGTACTCGATAGGTCTTTGGATTTATTTTATATACTTTATTGATTGATAATCTAATCCTAAAAATAACCCTCAGTTACATTGGTGAACTCGACTCTATTTTTTCTTGTTATTTATGTACAGTTTTCATGTGTTTTCTATCATTTTTGCAGATACAGGTACGGAGCAACGCAACTATATATTTTTTAATCGTGACACATCTGATGCGTCGCGACACATTTGCAGACCCCAACACTGCAATCGCTCTGTCGTGCCGCAATCGTGCTCGAGAAAGCCGCATTTGATACACAGAGCGACGCAATCGCTCTGTTGTGATGCATTCGACTGGTAAGGTTTTCTATTAAGTTACTTTTGGTTTTTTGTTGTTTTTTGTGTTCCTTTTATCCTGGTTATTTCCTGCATTTTTCCTAGCATAGGTTTTTTGTTACTAATCAGGATTTGCAGCATTTGGCAGTTACATTTCGTGGGTCAAAGGCAAACATTCAAACTACTCACGTGTGGTCTTGCAGGTTCGATCGTCGAAGACTGAACATCAAAACAATGTGCTTGTCTTTTTCTTAGTATAAAAACACATTTCCTTTTGATGCAATTAAAACGAACTTGTGTTTTTACTATGTTTGAATGTGTTTTCAAAATGGTAGGTGAGTATGCTCTCACCTTGTGAAAACTCGGTGATCAGAAAAGTAGACCCATTTTTATCTGTTTTTACCCTCACGATTTGGTATATCGGAGTATCCTCTCCCCTTGCGCATTCGTGCGATCTTGGGTATAAGAGAAATGGTTACCAACTCTAGAAATTGGGCCTACCTTGGGATTTCATCACCCCAACATGACTCAAACCGGCAACGGAGCTAAAGCCAAGCTACCCTCGACCGGTATATAAATGTGAATCTTAAGGGAAAACCTAAGATTACGAGTGCGGATGTGTCATATGGAGAGTAGTACTCCCATAAACCCTGTTGAGCTTAACCTCTTCAGGCTGGAGTGCCACCTAATTGGTGATTAATCTCTTGCCCCATGTATGGCCACTTGAATGGGGGTCCCGAACTAAACATCTTTGTGTAGTAAGCCAAAAACCTTCTATTTGCTAGCGCAGCACCAGTCGGTGTGAAGGCATCCACACTTTCACAATTTGTAGTAGAGGTGATCAATTTGCCATGGGAGTTTCATGGGGGTTGGAAGCTTGGTTGGCCTGAGAAGAGAGTGCACTATAAGGGGGAGCCCGTGCAGCCAAGCTTCTGAATTCACACGCTACAGATATGCGGTTGGGGAAACCCACATGGAATCTAGTGAATATTGTCCTGGCCTAACCTAGGATTGTACTTGTCTGATGTGCGCTTCCTTACATTCAAAACATTGTGCTTGTCAAGTGCTTTCTGGATTCATCACATTTACAGTTCTGAACAAAACATTCAATATCTGACAGATCAAATTTGCCACAAAAAATGATAAGAAACTCATTTTTTCATAAACTCCGTCGCATTTGTTAAACCGCATTCGAGTTTCTGAGATGCAATCACTCTGTCAAACCGCATTCAAAATTTCAAACACCGCATATGCATGCGTCGTGATGCAATGATTGTTAGAAAGTCTCATCTGCTAAACTGAGTCGTATTTGTCAGTTCCTGAGTCGCATTCGCTCAACCTGAGCCGCATTCGCACAACCGTGACACAATCGAAACCTCAAACGACTCATTCGCTTGTCACAAGTAAAATCTTCATACAAAGTCAAATCAGAAGCCTACACCTCATTAATCATTTGTCAAACATTGTTTCCAAGGAGATTCTGTCATAAACCAATTTTGAAATTGCTCAAAGCTTTCGACCATTAGTTTGCATTATTGACCATAGGTTTCATCCTTCATTATTTTTAGTTGCATACATTAGGCATTAGGTTGTCCTTAGGTTTATGTCTCGCATACTTTGGATTAGGCAAATTTCAGCACAATTTGCAACGTCATTGCTTTCAAAACTAGGTTCTCTTGGACTAAGTTATCAAATCCCTTTTTCAGTCATTGTCCCCTTTTGTGAGATTTTCCAACTCAAAAGTCTAGTTAGGAAAACTCACTAGTCATTTAGACCTTGTCATCTTGCCCTTTTCAACAAAGTCCTTTAGTAACCAAAATTGAAACAAAGATTGAGCTTAGAAGTGCTTAGGTACCCTTGTCTTAAATTGCATTATAAGTCTAGACATTGCATATTCTATTCCCAAAAATCCAAAAAACATTAGTCATCCTAGTCGCCATTTTGAACTCAAACCTTGCATAGTGTCATCCTTGCATTTAGCTGTCATTTTCAGTTGAGCAATCTCATTTTATGGTGGAAACCAGACTCCAAAAACAACAATGACAAATGGAAAATTTTCGACAAGATCCCACTTCAACTGTCAACAATCCCACATATGACCCAAACTAGACTTTTGATGATCCATTTGGCAATACAAACAATCAACCTCTCACAACAATATCTTTGTCATCAAACAGTCCATTTGAACCATTCTTGCGTAAAGATGAATACGGTCAGATACTTGAGGACAACCTAGAGGTAGCGGCACAAGATCCAGAGGCCTCTCAATTCGTTAAACAAATGGTCCTTTACAATAGAGACAGATACTTGGCTATACTCTTGAGCCAAGGAGCCAAATTACCTCAAGGATTTGACATTAACACAATAAGGTCAACATCCCCAGACCCTAAGGTCAACAACGCACATACCCTGTCAAACAGTGATCAACTTTCCAACACTATGAACAATACTTTCTTTGACACTACAACAACAATGCATGCTACCTCCAACATCCCAAACACCTCCAACTCAATAAACACAACATCCAGTGGAGGATCACAATCTGCCACAATGCCCACAACATCCACAATACTGTCACAATCGGCTGGAACCACCTATGGCTCCTTAGCAATGTGGGCAAGTTATTCAAACCCTCTCCATACCACGACAATAAATGCAATGGGGGCATCACCAAGTCACAACAATCCCCCCTTGACAGTGACATCTACTACCATGAGCATACCTTCGACATATCCGCTCAGTGGTATTTCACAAAATCCTTTGGGAGGAGGCAAAAGACGTATCTTTATCCAAGGACAACAACAAAACATTAACACAACAACACAGTCACATATCATTGCCTCCCAAGGACCAAATACAAACATTCCCCTTGTGCAAACACAACAATTTGGACAAGGTGGCCAAATAACACAACCCATGGCATCACTAATACACCACAACGTTCATGGTCACCATATCCCCCAGGTAATGACACACATGGTTGGGGGACACATCCCAACCTACTCATCCCATGTTCATACTCATCAACATACACCCAACCCTAACTTTCAGTACCAACAACATGCCAATCCGCACACATCATACATGTCACAACAATCCATACCGCCACAATACACCAATATTCACGCACAACAAACGGGAACCTATGGTGTACCAAGCAATACAACGTACGGGAACACAAATGACCCTATTATAGATGCCTTCCAAACAAGATTGATGGGTTTAGAAAAAACTATCCAAAACATATACATTTCAGGCAAGAAATTGGAAATATCATATGATCTAAATGTATACCCATTCGACATGAGCTTATACATGCCTCCATTTCCTCTGGGATATGTGTCACCCAATTTCACAAAATATAGAGGCAAGACAAACCCCATTGAATATGTTCACGAATTTGCAACTAATTGTATGGACATCGCTTATGAACAAACATACTTGATGAGACTTTTCTCTAAAAGTCTGGCGGGTCCTGCTCTTGAATGGTTTTCCAACCAAAAGGATATCCAAACATGGGATGAGCTTAAACAAAAATTCATAAAAAATTATGCATACAACATCGACATGGATACCTCTATCACTAGCTTGTGCAATCTCACACAGGAGGATGCGGGTGAGACATTCATCCCATTCTTCCAAAAATGGAGAAGCCTAGCTAGTCGGTGTCACATTGACATACCTGAAAGGGAAAAGTTTGACATGTTTGTGCAAACACTTATAGGACCCCTAAAATATGCATTGCAAGTGTATTACTGCACAAACTTCACAGACTTGGTCGAAAAAGGGGTCCAGATTGAGAAAGCCCTTATTGCAAAGGGAGAACTAAGATACAGTCCCAAAAACACAAATGCCAATCCACCTGCCGACAAAAACAAATATTGGGTTAAAAATAAACACGTTACAAATGACGATGTTGTTGACGCCAAGACTGCAAACATTGTGGGTCCTGTACTGGCCCTAAAAGGGGTTCAACAGCAAAACAAATCAATGAAATTGACACCCCCTACCAATGTCCCTTCCAATAACTAGAGCAGTCAAAATAACCAGGGACAATACCACCAAATGAGACATTTTCCTTGGGGTCACACATACACTTCTTTGGGTGAACCCATTGAAGAAGTCCTTAAGAAATGTCTCCAGAATGGGGTCATCACACTTCAAGAACCAAAACCATATGACCCAGGACAATTCAAACCAGCATAGTGGAATGATAATGCATTTTGTGAATACCATCAGGCAAAAGGACATACGACCTCTAACTATCGACAATTGAAAAACCTAGTACAAGATCTTATCAAAAGTCGTATCATTGAAGTAGGTGGATCTCAATTCACCTCCAATTCAAATCATACTATCCATAAGAACCCACTGCAGGACCATGGTTCTCATAATGCTTCCACCTCAGGTCCACAGAATCAAGCTAACTTCACCCGAGCCAAGTACGATTATTCTAGTGGACCTATTATAAATAATGTTCGAACTGATGACGAATACATCAATACCATTATGGTCAAGAGAGCACCCTAATGTAATGCTACTACTCGCAGTGGCAAGGTCACCATAGCTGGTCTGCCTACTGCTAGGCAACCCAAAATTACCATACCTGGCCCATCTGCTAAATAGTCAAAACCTGTCCCGACCACAAAGCAGTGGCAACCCAAAAGTCAGTTCAACCTTATCGACCAGCTAGGCAAGACACCCATGCAAATCTCTATACTTGAGTTGCTTCGTATCTCTCTCGCGCATAAAGATATCCTAGATAAAACCCTACAAGAGTCGTCGGTCCCCAAGGACATTAATGTCAATTAATTTGAAACCATGGTGGGATACCTCACTATGCCTCACCACGTCACCTTCTCGGATCAAGATTACTCATCACCTAAAACTAACCACAATGATGCATTGCACATAGAAACTTTTATCCACAAGCATAGAGTCAGACGAGTTTTAGTAGACAGTGGAGCAGGATTGAACATATGCTCCCTCAAACTGGTTAAATCTCTAGGATTCTCCGATGCATGCGTGGACCCGACAAAGAGTATAGTGATCAAAGCATATGATGACGAAGAATGCTCTTCACGTGGCATTATATCTCTCCCTATTAGAGTGGGACCAATCATTGTGGACACAACCTGCCAAGTCTTAGATTTGGAATTAACATATAACATCTTGCTCGGGCGACCATGGATTCATGCCTTAAAAGTCGTTCCATCCACATATCACCAATGCCTAAAGTTTCCATTTGACGGCACAGAAATAACCATATATGGCGACCCCGACCCTTTCCAATATTGTACCAACCTAAGGGGTATTTTTGAAAACCGAGTGCCTATTAACCAAGAAGCACCTAGCTCCTCGTCATCCAAATACATTGACCCATCCACACTCACATCATCTTCCACATCCTCTCCATCAATGTCTTCTGCCACATCACCACCTTCCACAAACCCTAAGGCTGAATCCACCGTCAAGATCCAGGACCTCAGCTGTGGGGAATTCAAACTGCACATAGCATATAGCATAACAACAATACCCAAGTCTCCAAAGGCCTATGGTCGGCCATGTTTCAGAATGGAACCCATGGAAATTTTTAAAGTTCCACCAAAAATAGTTTTCATCAAATGGGGAGACATGAGTAATGAGGACCTTGCTGATATCACAGGATGGATCTATAAGGATACTGTCACACTACCTCCATTACTAGTTAAGATATATGGAAAAGGATATGACATGATGAAAGCTAAGGGCTATGATGGTACTAGTGGCCTAGGCAAAAATAAAGTTGGCCAAAGAGAGCCTATAGAACCTTTCCAAATACCAAAGTATCTTGGATTAGGGTTTGGATCACCCACTAATGACAATCGACGTACCATCAGACTTTTGAGTGAGCGAATACATGCTTCAAAAAGTGTCGAGACCACTAAGGAAACCCTTACCGAAATTGACTCCCAAGAGTGGGAATTTGGCTCAGAACGATCCTTAAGTGATTGTTGCCTTGATGATTTGTTTGTCGAAACAGGGGAACTAACCTTTGAACAAAGATTTTGGCAAACATTTAAAATTGAAGAGGCACCAAATAGCCAAAGTCCCATTACCACTCCCAATGACATACAAGACCCATCATCTGAACCCTATCAGTCCCATCCATCTGAAGTACCAAACGACACTGACAACCAAGACTCAAAGGCCTTCACCCCTTATTTTGACAACGAATATGACACTAGTGAAGGGGAATATTGGATAGAGTCTGATTTGGAGTTGGATGATGATAATCTCATCTACAACATCACTGAATCCATCTGTATGCTTTTTGCATCCTCACCTCAATTCACCAACATTGACGATGGCATTTCCTTAGTTTACCCTCAGCTAGTCGATTGGGACCAACAAGGCCCACCAGTCCTGGACACATTTCAGAATGATGAGGCAATTGTAGAGTTTATGGGATTACGTGAGGGCATACCCAGTGGTGATCACAAGGCAGGATTCACCATTGAATTAGATTGCATGACATACTTTGGCGAGACTGCTCCGTCCTCTAGTCGCAAAAGTAAAAATAAAAATAAAATAAAAAATGAGACGTCTCTAGGTGAAAACCAAAAGGCACCTTTTGACGATAAAATAGTAAAAACAAAGGACTTATCTACAGGTGAAAACCTCTCTGAGGCACCCAAAGATGGAGGACTGGACTTTCTTCCCGTGCAACAAGAGAAGTTAGCTATGCTTATTGAAGACACAATAGAAGACAACATAGCAACTGCAGAAGATCCCAAGATGGTCCTCTTCGTTGCATCATTGACTGAAGAGGAGAGATCATAATTTCATAAATTCTTTGCAGAACGTAAAATCAACTTCGCATGGTCCTATGCTGACATGCCAGGATTGGACCCAGAACTGGTTCTGCACCATTTGCCACTATTACCTAATGCCAAACCAGTCAAGCAGAAGTTACGCAAAATGCACCCTCAAGTTGCTCTATTGGTCAAGGCCGAGTTAAAGAAATTGCTAGATGTTGGATTCATATGGTCTATTGACTATGCCGAATGGATATCTAACCTGGTGCCAATAACAAAGCCAAATGGGCTAATCCACATCTGTACGAATTTTAGAGACCTAAATAAAGCATGCCCAAAAGATGACTTTCCTTTGCCAAACATTGACATCATAGTTGACCTCACAGCAGGATATGAGATGTTATCCCTCATGGATGGTTTCTTCATCTATAATCAGATTTGCATTGCCCCCGAAGACCAGCACAAGACAACATTTACTTGCCCATGGGGTACATACTGTTAGAATGTCATGCCATTCGGTCTCAAAAATGTAGATGCCACATATCAAAGGGCTATGACCATGATCTTCCATGACATGATGCATAAAATAATGGAAGATTATGTAGATGACCTATTGGCCAAATCAATAAATAGGAAAGATCATCTGAAGGTGCTAGACACAATTTTCAAGAGACTTGAAGAGTACAAAGTCTGGCTAAATCCTAAGAAATGTGTCTTCGGTGTCACATCGGGTAAACTCTTGGGATACATAGTTTCTAGAAGAGGCATTGAGGTTGATCCAGCGAAAGTCAAATCCATCATAGACATGCCTCTGCCCAGAGGAATCAGTGAACTCATAACATTGCAAGGAAGGGTACAATCTATTAGGCACTTCATAGCCCAATTGGCAGACAAGTGTCACCCATTCCAATATCTGTTGCGCAAGGGTATCCCCTTTGTGTGGACAGATAAATGTCAAGAAGCCTTTCAACAAATCAAATATTACCTACTGTCAATGCCAGTCCTCATGCCTCCCATTCACGGAAAGCCATTGATCCTATACATCTCGTTAACTAGTTCAGCACTGGGGGCATTACTAGCACAAAACGACCAAGAAGAAAAAGAAAGAGCTATATATTACATCAGTCGGACATTGGTCGGGTATGAACTAAAATACACACCAATAGAATGAGCTTGTCTAGCTATGGTCTTTGCAGCACAAAAGCTAAGACATTATATGCTAAGCCATCAGACACAATTAGTAGGAAAGATCGACCCACTCAAATATTTGCTAAGTCGGGCAGCATTAACAGGACATCTAGCAAAATGGGTTATGATTCTGAGCGAATATGACATTCAGTATGTGGAGAGAAAGGCAATAAAAGGACAAGTCATAGCGGACCAATTGGTAGACGCACCTTTGCAAAGTGACTGCCTGTTAGTGGCAGATTTTTTGGATGAGTCAATATTCCATACGGAACCTAAGGCACCTTGGTGACTCTACTTTGACGGATCACACACAAATCATGGCTCAAGGGCAAGAATCTTGTTTATCACCCCTTAAGGAGACTCCATTCCTAAGTCTTTCCGCATTGCCTTCCCATGCACAAACAATGTGGCAAAATACGAGGCACTAGTTACAGGACTAAGAATGGCAATAAAATGGAAAATCAGAGTACTACATGTTTATGGGGATTCTCAGCTCGTCATCAACTAGGTTAATGATGACTATGACACAAAATATGAGAAGTTGATGCCCTACAAATGAATGGTTGACAGTTTTCAAACGTACTTTCATATGGTAACCTTTGAACAAGTTTTGAGAACACAGAACAAAGCAGCGGATGCCATAGCTACAATAGGCTCCCTCCTTGACATACCAAGCAATTTGCCTCAGCTAGAATTCCTAATAGAGCAATTGCTGGTCCCTGCCTATGACATGCCAGAGTCAGAAATGGTCTGCAAACTTGTTGGTCTCGACTCTCCCTCATACCAGGATATCTATGACTACCTTAAGTTTAAAACCCTTCCATCGAACTTGACCAATAACTAAAGGAAGTCCTTCATCCAAAAATTCGCAAGGTATGCCATCGTCAGTGACACCCTTTACCACTGTAGCTTTGATGACACCCTGCTTAGATGTCTCGACACCAACAAAGCACGTACAACCTTACGCGAAGTACATGACGGTATATGCGGGTCTCATTCAAGTGGTCCTACTCTAGCCAAGAAAGTAACGAGACTTGGGTACTATTGGTTGAACATTGAAAATGATGCAATAGAATATGTCAGGGCTTGTTGCAAATGTCAGATTCACAGTGATTTGATCCATGCTCCAGCACAGGAACTTCGGCCGATGACCTCTCCTTGGCCCTTCGCTCAATGGGGACTCAACCTCGTGGGCAAGATTCATCCAACCTTGTCCAATGGCCACAAATTCATCATCACCGCCACTGAGTATTTTACGAAGTGGATTGAAGCCATCCCATTGACGTATATTACTGGAAAACAAATATCCAAGTTCATCCTTAACTACATTTTTTCGGTATGGCCTTCCCCAATCCATCATCACTGACAATGGACATCCGTTTAAAAACCAATATGTTTGTGAGTTATGTGAGCGATTTCATATCCAACACCATTTTTCATCTCCATACTACCCATAAGGAAATAGTCAAGCGAAGGCGTCAAATAAAACCATTGTCAAAATCCTCAAAAAGACTTTCAATGATGTTGCCGTGACTGGCACATACAACTCAACCCTACTCTGTGGGCTTACCGAACTAGCATTCGTATGCCTACAAGAGCCACGCCATTCACCCTGGTCTTTGGAGCTGAGGCCATCTTGCCCATTGAGGTTGAAATTCTTTCATTACGAGTCTCTCTGAAGGGTTTAACTGATGAAGAGGAGTATAGACAATCACGCTTGCATGAGCTGGAAATGCTAGAAGAAAGAAGGAAAAATTCACTGAACCATCTTCAAGCATATCAGAACCGTCTTTGTCGCAGTTATAATAAGAAGGTTATGGTTAGGAAATTTGACATTGACAACCTAGTTCTCATGCAGAACCCCAAGAACCAAGCTGACAGAGAAAAACTGAGAAAGTTTGAACCAAATTGGTTGGGTCCTTACATCATCGTATCTTCTTTTGGTTCTGGAGCCTATCAACTAGCAACTTCAGATGGAGAACAACTGATGGAGCCTATCAATAGTTTACATCTATGAAGGTTCTACGCATAGCATCAGGGGATCGAGCTGAAAATCATAAAATACAAAAAAAAAAAAAAATGATAAAAAATCATTGCCTTGATGAAAACCTGGCAAATAGGCGTCTAGGCAACACCAAAAAATAAAAAATAAAAAATAAAAAAATAAATAATAAGAAAAAGGACAAAAATAGTAAAGAGAAAAATGATTCGTCCAATGGTGAAAACCTGGCAAACAGGGGCTTTGGATAAGTACCATGGTGAAAACCCGACAAACAGGCGCCATGCGTAATCAATCATTGCTCGACCATCTACTGTCACTCAGTCTGCTGTGGTCTAGGATGAAATACATTTTTTGTCACCACCACAATGTACCCTTCCTGTCATGGTTGATAAATGGTTGACATCAAGTCCTAATGACTGTCCATCTGGTACACCAGAAATATCCCCTCCATGTCCCTTAAAAATGGCTAAGTCTTGGATTTGACTGGGGGCAAAATTTTTATCATGTAACTGCAGTGGATGTCACACATGATCTTGACAATTGGCAAAAAGTCCTTAAAAAAAGACAAAAACATGGCAAAAAGTCCTAAAAAAAAGAGAGACAAAAACATGACAAAAAAGTCCTGAAAAAAGACAAAAACACAGCAAAAGTCCTAAAAAAGACAAAAACATCGCAAAAAAGTCCTGAGAAAAGACCTAAAAACCATAAAACATCCTAAAGAAAACCACAACAAAACATCAGACTGCTTGAAGAACACAAACACAGAGTCATCTCTTGTCAAAGTCTGTCATGTCAAATCAATTAGTCTTTGTTATTTGTCTGAACTATGCTGTCTCTGTGCATTTGCTACGTAGGCAAGACTCATATTCAAGTCCCTGAGACATTAGGTCAGTCCTCTTAAGTTTGTCAAAATAAAATCATGGCACAATCTTTGGTCACCAAGACAAATTCATTAGTCGTGTCGAACTACGAGGTCTCTGAGTGCATGACGTAGGCAAAGCCATCTATCGATGAGCCCCCGATGCCGCACTAGGTCAGTCCATTAGGGTTCATGGTACTACACTGGCACACACATCAAAAGGTCTTCAAGACAAAGAAAATCATTCCCAAATGGGTAAACTCATAAAACAAATTATGGCAATCATTTATCTCAATATGACAATATCATCAGCCGGTCAATCATATCATCATGACAATATCGACATATGCTCAACACAAGTCAAACTCGGTCAAACCAAGTCAAATCATCATAACCTGTCAAACTGCCAACTCTTGGTTGACCTTCAGATGTGTCTTTCTGAAAGATAACCTCTGTCATTCATGCCTTAGGATGTGTCCTTCTTAGGCATCATCACTGTCATTCGACATTTCGAGGGATCCTCTTGACATCTAAGGATCGCTCCCCTTGACATCAGTATTCTTCAGATGTGTCCTTCTGAAGAACCAACTGTGTCATTTATGCCTCAAGATGTGTCCTTCCTAGGCATTGTCATCATCACTGTCATATGGCATTTTGAGGGATCACTTTTAACATTTAGGGATCAATCCTCTTGACATTAACATTATTCAGGATGTGTCATTCCTAAATTTGGCAATTTTTGACACTTGTCATCTAAACATCAAACAAGACTTTAAACATTTTGGCATCTCGACATTATCAAGCATGGCATCTTGACATCAAAACAATGGATATCTAGACGCACTTGGAAAACATTTGACACTTGTCTTTTGGATTTTCTTATGTTATTAGTTTTTCAGCGAAATCCCACTAAACAGGATTTAGAAAAACAACGATGTATCATGACAATTGACACGCATGACTACTAGTTTCTCAACAAGGTCTTGATTATGGGATTTAGGAAAACAATGACGTATCATGATAAAGGATCTATTTTTATATTTTGACAATCATGTTGCTAGTTTCTCAAGGATATCCTGGAAACAGGATTTAGAGAAGCAATGATGTTTCATGAATTGTCTTTGTCTTTTTCTGCTTGTGGTTGATTATGACAAAGAGACTGGGGCAATTGTGCTTTTAGTCTGCATCATGATCATCCTTGTCTGTAATTGCTTGTCTTATGTAATGGTACAACCTTGCACACCTTGATCTATGTCATATCATGGTGTTTGTTGGCCATTACAACAATTTTCCCAATGATGATTAAGAGCAATAAATATTAAAGTCTTATGGTAAAGTTTTGAAGGATTTGGTCTAGGAACTAACATGCATCTCCTTCGATTTGGTCGTCTTTTATCGCTAATCTAGTCATCTTCTCTTGTTCATCTCATGATGATATCCTGTGACATACAAAAAACATGAGTGCATACATGATCATATAAACATTGCATTAGGTCCATACATACATCATCCATAGCATTTACATAATCACAAACAATGCATTAACATAATCATCAACATTGCATCCATTTAATAAATACATTATGCATATCATTATCACCATCATCTCGTATAAGTAAGCACTGCATCATCATGGCATCGTAATCATAAGTACGCATAAATTAGGCATCATACATAGGACATCACATCATATGCATAAATAAAATAACATCACATAACATACATGTAGGCCATATAAAAAATGCATCATCATATAATATCATCTAAAAAATATACAAGGTCACAGGATAGAGTCAGCAGATATCCCAAAAATGGAGCTCGCAGGCTCAATAATATACATAATGTGTCATAATAACAAGCATGCTCCTAAGGTAGACTCTCATCATCCCCTCGTGGCGAAGAGTGTGGAGGCAGAAGCTCTATAACTAGTGCTGAAATGATAGGCAGACCTGTAGCAACCGTTGTCTGCACAACCAGTGGAACTGACACTGATGGCATCATCTCCATGGTAATCAACATCGGTCGTCTCACTACAACCTGAATCGGTGAGGTTGATGGATCTACCACTGGTGGCTACCGCTGTATTGATCTTTGTCCTGAGCTGGTCAGCCCATGACTATGGCTTGAGTGAGGACTCGAGGCATGCCTATGTGAATGATGGGACCTGTGCCCTGATGTGTGCCCTGACGAGGTAGACCCTCCTGCATTGGTGTGACTCCTACTGCCACTAGCACTCCCTAATCGATGGCCACTACCTGTCCTCGTCTGTGACCGCGACAATGTAGGATCCTGCCGCTCGGGAGGTGATGAGCCCTAAATATGCTCATAGTTTGAACTTTTGATACTCTTACTTTTGTTATTAATAGTTGTTTAAACCTGTTGATTAAAGAATTTTCGGGTGGTATCTTGTAGCAACGAATTCCATATTCCTGTAGCTTGACAACTTCATTAATTACCTTTTTGACCTCCCGCATGGCTGATGTATGCTTATGATTTTGGATAATGGAATAGGATTAACGTGTGATTAATGAATGGATGTCGTGTCACTTGTGTGTATGCTTTCCTTCGCCTCTGTCACTTATTGCAGGTTGTTGGAGGGAGCATAAGCTGATCAAGTGCAAAGAATCTCGGCTCCATTGAAGAAGTTGTTCCAATAATAACTCTTTAGCCGAATATTTGGGAAGGAGCTTTAACGGTCCTTTGATCTAGGGAGTGTGTAATGCTATATTCTTTCTGGGTCGCGTTGAGCAGATAGACTTTCATTTATGAATATCTGTTATGCGGATTCAGAATGTATTTATGATCACGACTCCCTCTATTAGTTAGTTAGTTGTCTTTTTCATTTAAATAACCGTTCCTCCTGCGTGAGTGAACGAGGATGAAACAATATGTGTTAAAATTAAGTTGAATAAGCAATAGAGTTCTGTGTTAAGTTTTATTTTCGAACAGAGTAATCAATGTATCCTGGTTTTGAGTATGAATAAAATTTGATGAAGCTTTGAGTCAACTTCTTGTGTAATCTAGTTGATGCTTGCTAAGAGGGCCCACTTAGTAAGTATTATGTAGCAAGTTGTTGTAGTTAACTGTTCATTTCATGTTGATTACTAGTTAGAATCTATTTCTGTAGATTTCAACATAAACTCAGCCTTGTATTGTTCCTGCAGCATCGGGAATCCATCCATGTGTCTGTTCCTGCAACATAAGGCCAGTTCACAGTTTGTCTTTTAATAATAGCTGCTATGATTTCTGTTTTAGCCAAGTTGTGTCTAAGTTAAAAAGCTTTGTGTTGCATTTCTTTTAAGTATTTGTTTTCTATAGATAGTGACTAGAAACTAGTTCTTAATGCACATATCGTGCTGCTCCATTTCAAGTATACATTCCCTAGTTTGACAAAGTAAATGAACGACCATGAGAAGACGTGAGTCGCCTGTTGGAATTTCCAATTCCCAGGTTTAGTTCTCCTGTGACTTTTATATCCTTTTGTGGGTGTGACCATTTTTGGCGTCGTTGTCGAGGATGGTGTCAATCTAAGAACCTGCTATAGTCATTGTTAGCAGTAGTTTAGTCAGTTGTTCAAGTATTTTCAAAATCTTTTAAAATACCATCCATTTTTGTTGCATGCATAGAAGGAGAGACGCTCAGGGAAGGTTTCTCCCAAATTTGTCATTTTCTGATAGTAGTTCTGAACCGGATTACAGTCCATTTGAAGACCCAAACTTTAATCTATTTGAAGACCTTGAAGACCTTGAAGACCAAAACTTTGACCCATTTGCTGAAGATTTGTGTGCTGACTTGCTATTCGGCCCATTTGACGAAGAACTTGAAGAGAATCCATTTGCTTCTATACTTGGTCCAGTGAACATGGCATGTAATCCACCTAATCGACCTCCTGCTTTTGAATTCCCCATTATTGCCCAACAAAACAATGACAACCTTAAGAATATTCCTTCTTCATTACTTCCCAAGTTCTATGGCTTAGTTACAGAGGACCCAAAAAAATTTCTGTTTGAGTTTGATATCCTCTGTCGTAGTTATGACTATACTTTAGATGCTCACAAACTAAAATTGTTCCCTGCTACCTTGAAGGAGGGATCTCTCAGACGGTTCATGAGTTTGGGAAGGGGTGTTGTAGATAGTTGGGCAGCCACGCAAACAAAATTTCTTGAGAAATACAAGGAATATTGTAAGAGGGGCAGTAAAGGTGATGATATATTTCGAATTCAATAGAAGGAAGACGAAAGTTTGGAGGTTTATATATCAAGATTCATGTTTTCTCTAAAAAAGAATTAAAACCATACTCTTAATGAGGAATCTCAGAAATTACTTTTTCTAAGGGGAATCAATGATACCTGCATAGATGCCTTGGACCTGATGGGAGGTGGTGATATCACTCAAGCATCTTGGGATGATCTCATGAAGATATGTCTCAATTACTCCCGAGCAAATGTAAAGAAGGGTAGAGGTCATCAAGCTACAGTGGGAAAGTCTTCTTCTAGTGGAGTTTCACGGATAGAGATAACAAATTTGTTGTCTGATTTCAAGCAGGATATCATTAATAATATGGCTACACAACTAAACACTATGCAAGCTCGAAAGAAACATGAGGAAGCTGAAGCAATCTTGGCCAAGTTCTGTCCACATTGTAGACAGAAGAAACGTGACTGCAGATGCAAGATGGTGGCTAATTTGGAAGCTAAGCAGTTACCTACTAACTTTAAGCCAGTAGAAGGTGATGATGATCAAGTGTTCTTCATTGCACAAAGGAGACCATGGGCTCAAAGACAAGGTATGCCTCAAGACCCTTTGACTTTTGGTAATCCTTATTCTAGCTATAATAACCAATGACAACCTACATATGGCCCATCTCCACCTTGAAATGCTCCTCAACCATACTGGCCTAACTACCAGACCCCTCAATGGCAATTTCCTCAAGGAGGTTGGCAGTAGCCATAAGGACAATGGACCCCACCCCAAGGTAATTGGTAGCAAAATTCTCAATGGAGAGGTTCTTAACAATAGCATAACCAGTCTCCTGGGTTCCTGCAACTTCCACAGCCACAACCTCAGGCCCTCATGCCACCTCCTGCAGCAACTGCCACAAATACTGGCCCTCCAAAACAAATGCCTATGCTTGCTCAGCCGTTGTCAAATCCTAATAATAAGTAACAACAGCAACCATAGAAGCCCATGTATTTTGCTGAAGCCAACCAATATCCAACTTATGCCTTAAACATTAATGATATCCATTTGAGGTCTGAAACCACTCTTCCTGCTCCTCAACTGCCTCTAATTACTGAAATACCAGATTCTTGCCCTGAAGAACCTCCTGCACCTGCTGATCCTACTGAGCATATGCCTATAACTGATATGGTTTCTAAGGAGCCTGTTTTGCAAAGTCAAGACAAACCACATTTTCCTCAGAGGTTACAAAGTACCGCACCTAAATCCATGGAAGAACCCACTTTTGACATTCTGGATCAGCTAAATAATGTACAAATTCAAATTCTTTTATTTTAGGCCATTAAAGATGTTCCAATTTATGGCAAAGCCATTAAAGAGGCATGTTTGAGGAAACCTGGACGGAAGAAAAATGATCCCCAGACAATTCATGTCTTAGAGAAATTGGCTGATATAATGTTGGAAAATGTAGTCATTCCAAAGTACACTGGCCCTAGAAGTTCTGTAGTGCAAATACATATAAATGGCCAAATTGTAAAAAATATTTTGATTGATCTTGGTGCTACCATCAATGTCATGACCAAGCATACTATGGACAATTTAAACATCCTAAACATTTGGTCTACACCTACAGTCCTGTAGCTTGTTGATAGCTCCACAGTCACACCTAATGGACTGGTGGAAGATGTAATTGTCACTCTTGAATCTTGGGATTATCCAGCTGATTTTACAATATTATCCATTAAGGCAACTTTAGGAGGATACCCTGTTATCCTAGGTAGACCATGGTTAGCAACTGCTGATGCTTTTATAAGATGTCATTCTGGAGATATGACTATTTCTGATGGGCAGTCCACAAAAAAATTAGCTTTGTATCCGCCTGCTAGACCTCAGCCAGATTTGTCCCAACCTGTTTGGCTAGATGTGGGGGAAGAAACTAAAGAAGCCAATTCGTTGGTTCAATTAATGATGCTCCAAACTGATCCATTCTCACAACTTCAAAATGAGGATGCCTTACTTTTTCAAATTCTGCAGTATAACTCTGATACGGGTAGTTCATCTGATCCAAATAGCAGTCATCTACAATGTTTCCTGCAACAACTGAATTCTCAGAGTTTGCTGCCTAAATTTCTTGCAATTTTTCATAACTTACTTCCACAAGAGGTACAAACATCACCTGTAGATTCTATGAGTGATCTCACTAAGCAAATAGAATTGTCTCAAAGTCACTGTTTGAATATCAATAGCAAGTTCTCACAATCTCAACAGGCTGTCCTACTCAAAATGCTGCAAGATCAGCATAAAGCTTTTGCATGAGAATATGGTGACATGAAAGGAATAGATCCTCGAATTTGTACTCATAGGATCTATATCAAAGAAGACTGTTTACCAGTTAGGCAGCCTCAAAGAAGAATAAATCCAACACTTAGATAAATAGTTAAGAATGAGCTTCAAAAGTTACTTGATGCTGGTTTTATCTACCCAATCTCTGACAGTCAGTGGGTCTCTCCGTTAGTTATTGTCCCTAAGAAAGGTGGAAAATGGAGAATGTGTGTAGATTATAGAGAGTTGAATACTACCACTAAAAAATATTACTTTCCACTACCGTTTGTAGACCAAGTGCTAGACTCACTGTCTGGTAAAAGCTATTTCTCCTTCTTGGATGGCTACAGTGGATACAATCAAATAAAAATTGCCCCTAAAGATCAAGATAAGACCACTTTTACCTATCCATGGGGAATATTTGCTGACTCAGTCTTGCCTTTTGGTCTATGCAATGCGCTAACAACATTTCAGAGAGCAGTAATTAATATTTTTGCTGATATATCTCATGACTGTATGGAAATTTATATGGATGACTTCACTACCTATGGGGTTACATTTGAAGAAGCACTGGTGAATTTAGAAAAAAGTATTGGAAAGGTGTAGAGAGAAAAATTTGTCTCTGAACAGTGAAAAGTGCTTTATGATGATGCAAGAAGGTATTGTTCTAGGCCATCATCTCTCCAAGGATGAAATTAAGGTTGACCCTGCTAAAATTGAAGTTATTATGAATTTACAAACTCCTACAAAACAAAAAGATGTCAGAAGCTTCCTTGGCCATGTAGGGTATTATAGAAGGTTTATAAAAGATTTCAGCAAAATTGCCAGTCCACTATATGCCTTATTAACTAAGGATTCTGCATTCGATTGGACAAAGGCCTGTGAAATTTTTTTCCTGCAGCTAAAGGACTTGCTTACTAAATCCCCTGTTCTTCAAGGTCCAAAATGGACTCTTCCTTTTCACATACATGCAGATGCTTCTAATTTTGGCATAGGGTAGTCTTGGCCCAAAAAGAAAATTCAATTGAGCATGCTATCTATTTTATCAGCAAAAACCTTCAAGGTCCTGAGCTAAATTACACTGTCACAGAAAAGGAGTTGCTAGCAGTAGTGTATGCTTTGAATAAATTTAGACATTAAATCACAAGTTATCAGATATTTGTCCACACCGACCATGCAGCAATCAGGTATCTGATGAACAAGCCTGCCATCTCTGGTAGGCTGGCAAAATGATTCCTGTTGTTGCAAGAATTTAACATTACAATCATTGATAAACTAGGCAGAGCTAATGTTGTGGCTGATTTTTTATCAAGACTTCAAACAATTGCACCTACTGAGCAAGAAGTCATTGATGATAGGTTCTCTGATGAACACCTGTTTTTCATTGCTGCATACACTCCATGGTATGCAAACATTGCCAATTATCTAGCAGCAAACAGAATACCAGCTCACTTCTCCCCAAAAGAAAAGAAACTGTTAATTGAGAAAAGTTTTAACTTTTCATGGATTGCAAATTGTCTGTTTTACACAGGACCTGAACAAGTTATGCGAAGATGTGTAAGAGAAGATGAGACTTATGATATCTTGCATGCTTGCCATGATGAACCATGTGGGGGACATTTTGCAGCCAAGAGAACATCAATGAAGGTTCTTACAATAGGATATTATTGGCCAACATTACACAAGGATGCTGTAGCTTATACAAGGAAATGTGATAGATGCCAACGTATGGGAAGACCAACCAGGTCAGATGAAATGCCACTGTATCCACAGGTAATAGTCACCCCCTTTGATAAATGGGGAATGGATTTTGTTGGACCAATTGATCCACCATCAAATGGTAAGTCATACATTCTGGTTTGCACAGATTATGTAACAAAGTGGGTTGCAGTAAAGGCAATGACTCATGCTCGTGATAACAAGGTTGCTGAATTTCTATATGAGCAAGTTTTCACTAGATTTGGAGTTCCTAGAGAGCTTGTAACTGATCAGGGAGCTCAGTTCACATCCAATTTGATCACTGCACTAATGAATGACTATAAAATCAAGCATAGGAAGTCCAACCCCTATCACCCTCAAGCCAATGGTCAGGCGGAGGTTACAAACAAGGAAATTGAGGCAATCCTAACAAAGACAGTGCAACTCCATAGAAAAGATTGGAGCAGTAGACTTCCTGAAGCAGTCCGGGCCTATAGAACTACATGGAAGACAACAACTGGGTTGACACCTTTTGAATTGTTTTATGGGAAAACAGCCATGTTGCCCATTGAATTTGAACATAAAACTTTGAGGACAGCTCTTGAACTCAATATAGACATTTCTGAAGCACAAAAGGAACGTCTCCTACAGCTGAATGCCTTGGACGAAATGAGAAAAGCTTCCTTGTAGCATACAGAAGCTGTCCAACAGCAAAGGAAGAAATGGCACGATCAACACATTAAAACCAAACAATTCTCTGCTGGTGATTGGGCTCTGTTATATGATTCCAGATATCAAGAAAACCAAGGTAAGCTCATAACCCGCTGGCTCGGTCCCTATGAAGTTGAGAATGTGTTTGACAATGGTTCCGTACAGCTGGCCACAATTGATCCAGTTCGTTTCAAATTGCTAGTTAATGGACACTGACTGCGGTTATATCATAAACCGACATCAAAAGAAGAGTTCCTGAAAAAGTTTGCTTTGACTGGTCTTCCTGTAGCAAAAGGCTTAGGCCTTTTTCCTGCAGCTTCTCTTTAAGTATTGCATTGACTGACCATAATAAAGTTTTCTTTTTAAAAGAAAACCACTTTTCTCGATTTGTTTCATCTATCACATCATTCATTCCTTTATCTTCCACGTCATCCATATTGCCACTTCGCCTCATTCATGCATTAAATCTCTCAGCTATCATTTCATGATACGCTGTTGTCCTTTATGGCATGCTCGAGAATTGAATTCAAGGTACGCAAAATCTTTTCATTATTGCATAATTTATTCTTTCTGTTTATTCATTAATTGTAATGTTTATGTCAGCCGTAATTGCATGCTTTAAACTTATCACCTTGCACATGTGAGGACACATGTCGAATGCTAAGTAAGGGGCGGGGGTATTCTAATTTGAAATTTTCCTGTGCCAAATTTACGTTTGCCAAAATAGTTATGTTCTTGTACTTTCTAAAGTACAATTGCGAAGCCATATCCTAAGAACAAGCTAACTACTTAGTTTAAGTAGTTATTAAAATTATTTTATGCAAATGTCTAGTTATTATTCTTGGTAAGGAAAAGGAAGTGCAGTAAGGAAGAAGAGTCTTTTGCAAGCTTTCAGCATCAGTCTGAGTTTTTTTTTTAAGGTTTTTTGATCATAGGTGGCCAACTGGTGAGGCACAAGCCTATGGCTCATGAGGCGTTGACACAGGATCCTCAGTTAATGCAAGCATTCGCCAATTGTGGATGGTTAAATTATTTTTTGAGAATTGATTCTTTTGATGAAGAGGCTGCGGGCGAATTCTTAAGAACATTTTCAGAAAATGAGGCTATGGTATGGGGCTTGGCAGTGGCTGTGACAGAGGAAAGAATTACAGAAGTTACTGGATTACCGATAGTTGGTGAAAATTTTCCTATTGGAAGGGATGCTGTCTCTGCTAGGGCAGAGTTTATTCTACTAGCTGATGAGCCTTTGGAAATCTCAAAGCAAGGGTGCAAAAGAATGTCCCTGCCTTATCCATACTCTGAATATGCCATCTTTATTATCAGGTATTTAACTTGTGAAGGGCGCTTCTCTTACCTACATTCATATCATTTCAAATTGTTAAGTCACATGAGACATGGACTGGTAGTGAATGTTCTGAATTTCTTGTTAAACCTTTTGCAAAATAGTGCACATGAAACCCAAAAGGGTAAAGGAAACTCTGTCACACATCATGCCCTAATAAAAATTTTGACTGAGCGATCTTTAAGGGATGTTTCACCTCTTTCCTGGAATGAGTTTGTTGCTCGAAAAGGTCTTCAACTGCCTGAACCCCCTAGGGCACTACTTGCGCAGCCTAGAAGAAAGAAAATGAGAATTGAGTCCACAAGTACAGAAGCAGAGCAAGAATCGGCTACTCCTGCAGCGCCCAGTCTTGCAGCTTCTATACCAATGTCCTTTACCAGTGTGCAAACAAGGTCTACCGCTAGGAGAGAAAAATGAAAGACAATTATAGGTGAGTCATCTGGGGTAGGGCAGACTCTTGAGTCAGACCCACATACTCAAAGACAAAAACTTTTTGCCTCATCCTCTCCTGCGGGGTCTTCACCTGTCTCTGTCTCTCCTGTAGCAACACCCGTTAATACTCCAATATCTTCTTCTCCTGCCGAGTCTGGATCTTCAAGACCAGCTAGGAAGAGGACTACTAAGGAAGCATCCTTTGCTACTGCCCCTTATGCAAAACTACCAAGAAGGAGTTTATTGAGAAAACAGTCTAAGCCTGCTACAACCTCCGTTCAAACAGAAATTGTCATAATATTGGAGGACTCAGCTGAATTAGGTCATGATAACTCCCTAGGTATGTCTACAAATGTTCCACAAAGCTCCTTTGTTGTTCCTAAGGCAGCACAACCCAGTAATGTTGATAAGGGGAAAATGTTGAGTATGGACAACTTGGCTTGTGCAGCTGAGAAAATTTCTGAGGAAGAACAATCTTCTCCCATGCAGCAACAGGGTTTCATCTTGCAGCAAGAGGATTTTGTCCTACAACAAGAAGAAGGTGTGCTTGAAAAGCCTGAAATACCTTATGATAATCCATTGCCCACTAAAGTTTGCACAAATTTAGTTGTGTACAAAAGGACTCTACTGATTGCATACTTGGAATTTCTGAGAATTAAGTCTCAACCTATGTCATTCTAGACTTTTTGTTTTCACCATTTTGCCAAAACTGAAGTCCAACAAAGTTTATGGGAAGAGGAAAAGAAAAAGCTACAAAGGGAAATTGAAAGGAAAAAGCAAGAAATTCAAGCTATGCAGAAGAAAATGGATGAAATGATGGAAATAACTGGAAAAATAATGAAGTGTAGGTCGCCACCCAAAGTATATGCAATGTGCCTTAAGGAACAGTTTCTTTGGTTCAAACTAATGAGGATTTCCAAAAATTTGGATCCCGATATTGAAACAGCAAAGGAATTCTATGATGCCTATGAAGTGGCCTCTAACTGGTTGAAAAACTCCATGTGTGAACTTTATTTACATGGTTATTTAATTCCTACAGAAATTGAATGGAACCCACTCCTTTATATAGGTGATATCCATCTAAGAGCACTTATGTTTTGGGCTACAAATGAGGTCAATTATGGGAGACAATTGGAAACATATGAAGAAGCAGAAAGAGATGAACTTATTCTTCTAAGAGCTGAGAGTTCAGACCCATGCACAGTTTTAAGAACCTGGCTTAAAGTTACTTATGGATCGAATTACCCTCAAGAAAGAGAGAAATTTTTTGACATCAGACAATAGGTATACAGTGAGTTCAAAGAGCAGAAATATATATTTTGGAAACTCGCCTCTTCCAGGATTGAGGCAAAGTGGGAGAAATTGACGGTTGGTCTAAGAAAGACAGAGCCTCACAGCCCTTTGAACTTCACAGCAGCACTCAGGAGAATAGAAAGGTACATGCAACTGGGTTTGCAAAGCATATTTGAATTATGGATGCCACTGACCTTCCAACCCCTAGTTTTAATATGGCCACTCTATCCCTACCAAGCCAAGGAAATCAATGAAGAAATAGAAAATTGCAGATTTGAAAGATGGGAGTTTACCCGAGGTTTTTACTACAAGTTTGGAACTTCGCTGCAGGGTCATGCTTCTCCAACAAATTTCAGGGAAATAACAAGTCAATGTTGGAGGACCAGCATAACGATAAGTAGGGGCAGAATGATGAGCCTTAAATATGCTCATAGTTTGAACTTTTGATACTCTTACTTTTGTTATTAATAGTTGTTTAAACCTGTTGATTAAAGACTTTTCGGGTGGTATCCTGTCGCAACGAATTCCATATTCCTGTAGCTTAACAACTTCATTAATTACCTTTTTGACCTCCTGCATGGCTGATGTATGCTTATAATTTTGGCTAATGGAATAGGATTAACGTGTGATTAATGAATGGATGTCGTGTCACTTGTGTGTATGCTTTCCTTCGCCTCTGTCACTTATTGCAGGTTGTTGGAGGGAGCAGAACTTGATCAAGCGCAAAGAATCTTGACTCCATTGAAGAAGTTGTTCCAATAATAACTCTTTGGCGGAATCTTTGGGAAGGAGCTTTAACGGTCCTTTGATCTAGGGAGTGTGTAATGCTATATTCTCTCTAGGTCGCGTCGAGCAGATAGACTTTCATTTATGAATATCTGTTCCACGGATTCAGAATGTATTTATGATCACGACTCCCTCTATTAGTTAGTTGTCTTTTTCATTTAAATAATCGTTCCTCCTACGTGAGTGAATGAGGATGAAATAGTATGTGTTAAAATTAAGTTGAATAAGCAATAGAGTTATGTGTTAAGTTTTATTTTCAAACAGAGTAATCGATGTATCCTAGTTTTGAGTATGAATAAAATTCGATGAAGCTTTGAGTCAACTTCTTGTGTAATCTAGTTGATGCTTGCTAAGGGGGCCCACTTAGTAAGTATTATGTAGCAAGTTGTTGTAGTTAATTCTTCATTTCATGTTGATTACTAGTTAGAATCTATTTCTGTAGATTTCAACATAAACTCAGCCTTGTATTGTTCCTGCAGCATTGGGAACCCATCCCTGTGTCTGTTCCTGCAGCATAAGGCTAGTTCACAGTTTGTCTTTTAATAATAGCTGCCATGATTTCTGTTTTAGCCAAGTTGTGTCTAAGTTAAAAAGCTTTGTGTTGCATTTCTTTTAAGTATTTGTTTTCTATAGATGGTGACTGGAAACTAGTTCTTAGTGCACATACCGTGCTGCTCCATTTCAAGTATACGTTCCCTGGTTTGACAAAGTAAATGAATGACCATGAGAAGATGTGAGTCGCCTATTGGAATTTACAATTCCTAGGTTTAGTTCTGTTGTGACTTTTATATCCTTTTGTGGGCATGACTAGGAGGCACCTCTTGCTCATATAATGTCATATACTGTCCCAACCTTGTGCTCACCCTGGCTAGCTCGCGAGCAATATCCCCTGCAGGCCCTATGCATAAGGCAGCAAACTCAACGCACCATTGAGCTGAGTCCTGCTGGCGGATCACTGCCTAATCCTGCTCTACCCGAGCCACCTCTAACTCTAACTGCAATGCTCTGACCTGTGCCATGCTTTCATCTAGCCTCCTCTGTAAATCGGCCACCCTCTGATCTGTCGTGGCATCTGGGGGAAATCTCGAGGATGGTATCTCCTCCTCTCCCTCCACCATCCTAAATTTGAGAAGTCTCTCAGCCTCATCCATGGCATCATCGTCCTCATCATCCTCATCCTCGGCCGCATCCTCTCCACTGACTCCCTCATCACGGGGCGCATCCTCCTCCAGTCCGACCTCTGCCACCTCCACCTCCTCCTCCTGTTTCCCCTCCTCTCGCCTCGGCTGCTCCTCCTCTGCCACACTCTCCTCCTATCTGGCCTCCGCCACCTCCGCATCCCCTCTCTCCCCCTCCTCCTGTCTCTCCTCACCCTCTCCCTCCTATCTCGGATGCTCTGCCTCCTCCCTCTCTCCCTCCTCCACCACCTCCGGAATAGCATCTAATGCTACTCTCACCACACATGGGCGTACCCTCCTGCCCTGTCTCTGAGCATCTCTCCTCTGCCTCCAGCCATCTCCTCCATCATCCCCATCATCTCCATCATCTCCACCCTGACCTCTGTCTCTCCCTCTGCCTCCATCCCTGCCTCTGTCCCGACCTCCATCTCTCCCTCTGCCTTTGTCCCTACCTCCGTCCCTCCCTCAGCCTCTGTCCCTATCACCGTCCCTGCCACCTTGCCTGGCCCTCAACACATGAGGTATCACTGACCCCCTATCCACCGATGCTGGCCCATCTGAATATGTCAATGGCACTGGTATGTGTGCCTGCCACCATAAATTGTAGTCTGCTGTGATCCCAGGATCGACTATCCCACCTCTCCATCCCTAAGGCTGGGCTCCTAGTCCATCAATCTGCTACTCTAAGAAATCTACTGGAATGGCTGGCCCCTAAGCATACTCTCTAAATGATCAGACGTACTCAGTTGTCCCTACAGGTACCCCCTGCTGCTCTCCGAACTGCCTGAGGACATGCTGTGGCAGATACATCTCTATAATCAGCGAAGTCTGCACTGTCTTGCCAATCAGATACTGATATTGTCTGCATAAGGTCAGGTGGTCATCCTTATCATCCCACTGCTCGCAGTCTTTGTACGGCCTCCAGATAAGTGTCACCATGGTGTTAATCTTGTGCTGCCACCAACCGGTCTCACCCATCTGCATCTGTTGTAACGTATCAGTATAGTAGTAAGCATAAGGCATCCCCGCGACCAACTGTGGTCTCTCAATCGGTGGGCAAAATATAGCAATATGCTCCCAGGCCCAAATCATCATCAATGTTGTACCACATGAGATACTCTCCACTCTCTTGTAAAAAACCTCATGCAACTAATGGTAGAGTGTCCCCAGTAAACAGGGACCCCAAGCATACACTGTCCTGTCACATCTCATCCCAACCAAGACGTCTCCCCAGCCAATAGGGAATCCATGTCCCTGATGGTCAGGAATCAAAAGACCGCCAATCAAGGTCGCCAGGAAAGCATCAAAACGAGCATAGTGCCCCGCCATGAACTCACATCTGATCTCATATCCCTGGATGCCAAGTCCTGCACCCTAATCTCGGTAGTAGGTCCTGAAAGTCTGCTCGCCATGATGAGGGTCGTAAACGATCCACTCTCCTCAGATCAGCACTCGTAGGATGCGGTACACATCCTCCAATGTGATGGTCGCCTCACTTGTCGGCAGGTGGAAAGAGCATGTCTTTGAAT
The DNA here is from genome assembly GCA_007258455.2 of Sequoia sempervirens. NCBI lineage: Eukaryota > Viridiplantae > Streptophyta > Pinopsida > Cupressales > Cupressaceae > Sequoia > Sequoia sempervirens. Next base: position 68,662,625 of record VDFB02000008.1, read on the forward strand.
GCCAACACTCGCACAATGCAGTCAATAGTCCCCTATTCACCTGAATGGCGGGCATATAGGCGACATAAAATAGACCTAGTTGCATCAGTCGTCGTCGCTCCCTTAGAGTCAGCTGGTCGACAAACCGAAATGTAGTCGATCTGCTCTCTCATGTGTAAATCGGGGCAAGCTGCCTTTGTAAAAATATGAACAATGTTTCAGTACTTTCTAAGCAACTGTCAGCATCATCAAAAGCATTCAGGGTTTCACAAGTAGCCCTAGTCACAACTAAATTTAAATGTGTCGCAGTGAAACAATTGCGTCTCAAAACATCAAATGCATCATTTCAAACGTCAAATGTGTCGCAAAATTCCAATTGCGTCACTCGGTCTCACAAATGCGTTGCATTAGAACGAATGCATCATGATATTTTACACTTGCGTCCGAAAGTCAACAATTGCGTTGCATAAGAACGATTGCGGCATTCAAACATTCAAATGCGACTTGAAAATGCGAATGCATCGCAGTTTTTGACAAATGCGGCACAAAACATCATTCTCCCCTAATTCCTTGTTGTACTTGCATCGTGATGCATCAAATGCGTCGAACGTGAAGGCGAACGCATATGCATCACGACACATTCGTTATTTTCCCTAGAAACCTAATTATGACACGCAAAACAAAAAAAATTACAAAGTGGGACAAGGGTACATACCGCTGGCTCTGAGCCCTTTGGCCGCCTGAATGTCCGCATGATCTTGCCGCGATGATCTATCACTGGAATCACCATCGTCGCTGCTATCCTTTTCACTCTGAGCTCTCGAAATTCGCAAGGTGAATAGTAAGAATGAATTGACTTTTACCCCTTTGTCAACCTATTTATAAAGTCAAAATAACATTTGTCAACTGGGTTGTAATTGGAGGCTCATTTGACCAACTTTGACCACCCCGTTGGCTGTCTTAAACATGTAAGAATCCAAAATCGTCCACGCCATTGTGTTTCTAGTCACCAAATTGACTTATCAGGACCCTTTCCAAATTTATCTGCCGCCGACCCAAAATTTGAAAAATTTCCCGAAGGGGCATCAATACTCCATACCTTCACTGGGGCACGACTTTGAATTATTTTCTTTGTCACAATGCGACACACGACATTATGACAAAGAGGGGAAAAATGTAGACACCTAAAAATGACCTAGGCCTGCAAGCTCTATTTTAACCACTTTTGTCCTAACATAATTATGACATTTAATTGTCCTTGGTCCACATTTGACTATTAGTTAAATAATTCATAATTATTTAATTAACTCATATTTTTTTATTCTTCATGATTATTAAATAAATAAATCTTATTTATTTATTCAATACATCATTAATTGTCTACATCTTCCCCTAATTAAATAAATTTTTAAATTTATTTAATTACCCTTCTTCAGTCATTTCTTCCTCATTATTAAATAAATAAGTTTTATTTATTTATTTAATATGTCACTAACTGTCATAATTAATTGAACTAATTAATTTATTTAATTATTAGTCTTATTTGCTAAATTAAATAATTAAATTTAATTATTTAATTGCCAAATTTGATATTCCTCTCATTTTAAATAAATTAAATTATTTAAAATGTCATCTCATTCTTAACTGTCAGCTCATTTTGGTAAATAATCTAAAAATTGATTATTTATTATTTCACAAAATTCACATTTGGAATTAATTTAATTCCAAATTGGTAACTTTCCTCTAGAAATCAAGTAATCGGGCAGGTTCTTGATCTTTCCAAAACTGATCTTTAGTCTGGTCTTTATCTTCTTCATTTTCAAAAATCTTTATTTTCGAATTAATTTCCTCATTTATTCTCCACCGCCGATTCGATCTTCTTAGATGGCATCTTGACTGCTCGATTAATGATTTTTCCCTAACCCTAATTAGGGATTATAAGATTTAATTTGGGCCTCTCATTTTAGGTCTTAGTCAGAAGTCAATCTCACCCGTCCATTCAAAATGGCATTTTCTATAAAATGCCATTTTCCTCTCATTTCTTGATTACACACAGACGCATTACATACTTACGCACTTGCACACTTAAATTTTTCATAGCAATTGCAACAATTATTGGCACATTTCATTAAGTTTTGGCATTTTTAGGCATAAACATTCTTAGTCATTTAGGCATAGGCATTAGACTTTGATCAAATCCTTCAAAGCTTGGTGTAGGACTTCATCAAGGATTGCTCGCACATTCAATCTGAGGGCAACATGTCAACCAACAAGGTAGAAGGTACTATGGAGGTAATCATGGAAAATTCGATTAACAGGTATAATTGTTTTATTGTTTAATTTCCTTTGTACTCGATAGGTCTTTGGGTTTATTTTATATTTTTATTGATTGATAATCTAATCCTAAAAATAACCCTCAATTACACTTTGTAGTTTTAAAGCCCCTCCAATTCTAATTCCCTTCCTCTGGTAATGATGTGTCATCCCGCAAACTCTCTAAATGGGACTTTTTGCCTTGTGAAATGACCAACCCCTTCCAGATAATAATTAACTTCTGTAATTTGAGCATATTAAATGAATGCCAGGTTGTTGTATTATGATTCTCCCTGTACAAACTTAGAGAATCTGAATTGCCATGAGTATTCACATGTGTCGCCAATTTGTTGATCTCTAGACAAATTTTTCGCTTGCCAATTTACTAGGTTGGCACAATCAAACATTAATTGATGAGATCGATTATATGATGAAGCCAACGAACACTAGTTGAGTTGGAACAACCCAACTCTATAATCGATGATGTGGCAATAATGATGTGGCCACATGTTGCCACCTTATGTTCAAGGATTCAAAATGCACTAGACTCGCCAACCTTCTTTTGAAAAACTATTTACACCAATTCCAAACTCGTGTTGCTTGTCTTAAATTCTCTTTCCAATCGGCATAACCAGTCATGATGTAAGACAATCAATGTTCTATGTATCGATCCCTATGGTGTGTGGCTTTAATTGAAGTCATCGTTACTTGCTTTCTAGAACTTTACATGTGGAAAGCGTATGACTATCGCCTTAATCATACCTTTGCTTGAGTAATATACAACAATCCAAAGCCCTGCAAATAGCCCGAAACAAGACAAGAAGTTTGAATATAATCCCCAAGCACCAAAATTGACTTTCCACAACTCTGTTTGTGGAAATTATTTATATATTATTTAATGTAATATATAATATTATATTATATAATATAAACATATAAATACTACAATATAATATAAATATAATAAATAATATATAACTAATATAATATAATATATATAAAATATATTATGTTATTTATAAAATATATAAATATTATATTATTGCAATGAATTTTATTTTTCTTATTTAATTAGTTATTAATAAGTTGGTTGTAAATTATAGGTAGATTAAATAATAATAAATATTTTAGTAAAAATAATATTGATAAGATTTAACCAAAATTTATTATTTAATCTTCAATTTTAAAAATTAAAAATTTAAATTTATATCCTTGTCCCACTAAGCTAAAATATAAGAATGTAATATGCTAAAATTTACATTATAATGATTACTATACTATTTACATAATTTTAATAATTATTAATAATTATGTCGAATTTGTATTAATATATTAACATCTACAAAATATATTTTAATTGTATTTTATAACTGATGTATTTTTTAAATTGTTTATTATTTTTGTTTATATTAAAATAACTTTGATGATAATTAATAAATTTATTTTAAGAACAATCTTCATGAAATGTTTAATAATATAATTATATAGTATTATTTTATAAATGTAAAATGCATAATTATTTATATTTACATAATTTACATAATTAATATTATTGTTTAATTAATTAGAGTTTAGTCGAAGAATGATATCTAATAATGTATACATTACATAAACTTATAGTGTTTCCAAATATTTGAGTCTTTCTTCCTCAACTCTCCTTTTGGTGAGTTGCTTCCCTATTTTCATTTTTTCATAATGATCATATGAAAATGGTGGTGAGATTTTGATTCCATCCAAGGATTTAACACGTGAAATACCAACAAATGTTAAGCCTACTCTTTCTTTTAGTCATGTATCAATTATTGCCTTGGAAAGAGTCAATCCTTATGATTTGTGGATTGTTAGTGTCCAAGCTAATCATAATGGCAATTGACATGTGTGCCCCCTTTGTATTGGTGCAATTGGAAATACTTGGAGATGCATCTTCAAATTGCAGTTTTGAGTAATTATCAAATTCAACCATAACATATGTTGGCGGATCTAGTGGTGCACTTCCAAGTTTGTATATGATATTTCAAATGTATCTTAAAACTCCATTTACAAGGCCTACTTCTATCCATATATTAGAGGTTAACACATACTCTTACATCCTTCACAATTAATAATTCAACATCTAATTCATCATTTTGACCTACTGTTGGATTAGTACTGCCTTCTTTAGTTGCAATGCTATGGGCTATCGATCTTCTTAATGCATATATTTTTTTCCTATTGTGGTTATGTACACTCATTTATTGTAAGTAGATGAATATTATTATCAAACTCTTCCCAAACTATTTGACGTAATGAAACATTTTTCCTTATCATCAATGATTTTCAGTCATCGATTGTTGGATGTGTATCTCTAATATTTATTAACTTAGTTGGAAAAACCTTTGTTGATCCCCACCTTCACCGTGTCGTTTGAATACCTTATCCAAAGTAACAACTATCTTAAATTCTTCTCATAGTAATTTTTCATGTACATTACTATAATAAGGTGGTTTGTCACTAATAGGAGGTAGTTGTCCCAAATTTTGACAAAAATGATTGATCTTCCTCCAAAACTCAAGTATGATCTTTTTGGAAAAGCTTGGTGTAGTCTGGAATCAATATTTTAAATCAAATTTTATCCAATAAAACTCGTTTCATCAATTAATATGTATTTTATATGTTGCATTTCTTTTGGGAAAGTTGTGATCCTCGTGCCTTCAAATTGAACAAAATTTGTGTGGAATTCTTAGTGTCGAATGTTATCAATGTATTGGAATGTTAAAAGTTGCAACTCTAGTTGGTTTTGGTAATAATAGGGGAGAATGTTGAGGCGTTGATGCATCTTGAAGCGCTTGATGAATTGTATGAATTAGATATGATTTACTTGCTTCAGTTGTTCTTTGAATTATCATGCACAGTGGCATGACATTTTCATCTTGATAATAATGTGACATAATAATATCAAGTATTTTTTTTGCTTATTACCTAAGGTTCATATGATATACTTGACATTAAATCATCTGGTAATAGTAATCCATTCTCTTTCATGGTCTTGATAAACTTTATTGCTTTATTTGTGTAATCTTCTCCTTGATATTCAGTAAGTAGATCCACAAAGTTTTTCTATCAACATCTCTTCTAACCAACATATTTAAATCTTTGTTACATCCATAATTTTATCCACGGTGGAGTTTTGAGATGATCTCCCACTCATGTTCAATTGTATTATGATCATTAGGTATAGCATCCTCATCTTCAAAATCATTATAATTTTTAGTTTCATCTATAACATTTCTTCATTCCAAATGACATGGATTATAGTTGAGTGACTCCCAATTTGATATAATTATAGTCTTGTCAAGTATGATATCTCTTTGTATATTGCAAAATGGCTTGCACAACCATAATTTTGACCAACAAATGTCAACCCATTTTTTTTATTGATGTGTAGGTATGGTGGTAAATCTTGGAAACACTCTCACAATAGCTACCATAGTCCTTGCTTCCCATTTGTTATCTCTTTGAGCTGCTTGGGATTATAAGTCCAAGATCTAGTTGCATCTATAAGTGTAACACTTTTCATTGCATATGATTTATCCAAATATCCTTCAACAAAATATTTTAGGTGACTTTCATCATCATTTTCTTCATTTTTTGGCACTATCTTGAACACCTCTTTTGAAACATTTAATGTGACAAATACTCTACTACTTTCTACCATTGACAACTCCAAAAACATATGACATATTTCTCATGCTCCAATGTCTCTTTCAATGAGGTTTTCTATTAGAAGTCACTTTTATGCTCTTGATGCAGCTTCATCCAGGTTTTCAGTATTTGCAAGTCACATTAACATTTTATGATACATTTATAAACTCTTTTTAGCTTTTTTTGCATACTTTGCAATATAATTTATTACATGTATTGAAAGAATTGGTTGTCAATCTATATTTTCTCTCCCTAAGTGAAGTATGCTACAATTATGCATATTCACCCGACCATCATTTTTTGCATGTTCATATATTTTATCTCATGTGGTTGGATCTTCAAATAATTTTGATGCATCTAGATGTAATGTCCATGGTGCATTGTACCTACAAACAAAAGTTCATTTGTTAGTTTATATAAACATTTTAATTATTACTTGATACAAAATATTTGAATAGCTTACCTACAAACCATCCTTCCTCTTTTCTATGGAGGCAAGAACCTTTTTTACATATTGTATAGTGTTCAACACAATTCAGTAACTCTTCATAGTCACGTTCCAAGTCTATCTAGCTCAATTGTTGTGTATTTTGAAGGCATGGATGTTGTGTAAAATTTTGTAGGATATATCATTGATGATATAACATATTTTATTAGTTAACATACAATATTTTTAAGTATAATATATTTTGAAATATATATAATTGAGAATTAATATTATACTTGTATGTTTCGTTGATGTGGATCTCCTCATGGATTCTATGCATGAACAATATAATCAAAAAAAAATTGTGCATTTTTTCTTTCATAATCATTTCCCCAATTAAGGTTATCTATATTCGATGCTCCCTCTAACCATATAAATCCATGCACATGTGGTGATCCTCTATGTTGCCATTCATATCTTGACCAATAATCTTTTAATTTCATTCCTTTTTACATTATTTCCTTTTGAAACATTGTATATCACAAGTACATGTAATATGCCACAGTATGTGGATAGTCAATAATATTTTCTCATCGCCAGTTTTGTGCTTCTCGTGGATTAGTTGGTTGTGTTCCTGGCATTAGTGCATGTAAATCTGGCCAATACATATCTGCTACACTCAAAGTAAAGAAAATAGTTTGTGTTCCAATTTGATGTAAGAGTTCAGTTAATTCACCTTAACAATTTTCCCAATAAGATCTTGTACCCCTTAGTATCGTACCAAAACGCATCAAATGGTTAGCTAGATGTGAGTGGGGGACATTTTTCATATGCTCTCATAACTCATTGATTGTGATTGACATATCTTGAAATATTTTTTTGACAAACACAACATATGAGTTTTATGCACAATGTCTCATAATCATATTCATCATATAATATCTAAATCAAGGGTGTCATCCAAAATGATGATAGATCTATATCAAAACAAATGCTTAACATGCTCATGTAGATGGACTCTCCTTATTCGTGGTTCTAGCCAATCACATCATCTATTTGGAAGTCATGTTGGAAAATCTATATCAAGTAATCCTTTAGTGACATACTCATGTTCATTGGAGATGTTCCAATTCCTGGCCAATCAATTAGTGATCTAAGATCCAGATTAGGATTATTTACTCATGCATGGATTAGTTCCATCTCTCTTTGAATATTTGGTGGTTTTGATGCCATTAATGTAGTGTGATCAATAATGTTTCCTTCATCCATCTCTATCACTAGACCCACAAATACATATTCATTTGCATCTGAATCAAACTCCATACGAACAAAGTTCAATTTGTCAAAAAAAATTTCATCTGAATTGCATGTAATTTCATTGAGAGCATTTTCATTAATTTAAACATCTCTATAGAACTTATCATGTTCTATCTTATATTTTAGTGTTTTGTACACCCTCTCTCTATTGACTGTAAAATTGTAATTTGTTCCACATTGATCCTTCCTTTGAACAATAGTAATTGGTAAATACTTTATTTGATGTGGTAAAATTTTAACTATTTCTCTTACTTCTTGTGGAAAACTTATGGTATGCCCTTTATATTTATACTAACCTCTAGTTTCATGTGTGACTTGAAGAATTGGGTTGATACGTGCTATCAACATTTCCTCAATTTGTGTTAATTTCTCAAGTTCTAATGGTTGTGGACCCATATCCGTGTTGTTTGTTGCTGAAAATTGATGTTCATGCTTCTCTTGTCGATATCTATTACAAATAGGGCCTTTAGGTACCCGTATAACCTTCATTACAAGATAAATTTCTTCATAAATCTAGCACATACTTGGTGTACCATTTTTATCTAGTCCTTGTCATAATATCATTTGTAAAGCCTTCAAATCAATCTCAACATTTCTATTATTATTGACTCTTCCTTGATCCTTCTATTTTGTGTTCTTTGCAATTGTCTTTGTATTCTTAGTTGAGATGTTAACTCTTCTTGCAATTTGTTATTTTCTACATGATTTTGAGTAGTAACATTCATTGCATCTTGCAATCTATCATTTGGTGTTTTTAGCACACAGTCTATTGTAATAGAATTTATCCCTTCAAAACTAACCTAAACATTCCCATGAGATTGACAATGTCTTCTTCTTAATAGATATTGTTCCTCTTAGGATGTTTGTGCACGGATTGACGATGTCTTCTTCTTAATATATATTGTTCCTCTTGAGATGTTTGTGCATGATGTATTATTATATCATCATTATGTTGTCTCATTTCTACTTCAATCCCTTCCACTGTCATATATGCCCTTCATTTGATATGTATTTCTCTATCATTTTTGTTATGATGATTCCTTACTTCCTATCTTTGTGCATCACTTAGTTGTTCACATTATTGTCTCATATAATTTTGAGCATATTCTCTCCATTGTTCTCTTTATTGCTCTTCATTTTGGAGACTTATTACTTCCTCTCTTTGTGCATCAGCCATTTGTTCATGTCGTTGTCTCATATAATTTCAAGCATATTCTCTTTGATGTTCTCTTTGTTTCTCTTCATTTTCAAAATTTAATCTTGGGCAAGACATCCTATAAATGATAATAAACTATATTTATCACGTTACAATGCAATTGAAAGATACATTATAAACAACTAAATGTATAAATACATCAATATTGATAAATTTTAATACCTTTAAGGTCTCTTCTTTTTATAAAATCACCAAAACTATCTTAAATTATTCTACCAATAATTTTTTAAAAATTCATAAGAGCACTTAACTTAGGTGACAGTTTAAATCGTAAATTAATTACATTCCTTGCTATAATATTCAACATGCAAATTAATTTTCAAACTAAACTATCATAAACATTTATAATAAAATTTTAGATGTCTTTCAAATATAAAATATTTATCATAATAAATAATGACAACTCTACTCAATCCAATATAAATTAATAATACATTATATAATAATTTTTTTTACCAATATATATAGGCATCCTGCCTCTTTACCTAAAAAAAATTACAAATAAATATTATTATATATTGATCATAAAAAATTATAAATATTAATAACTATTCAACAAAAAATGTATTATTAATAATAGTTGTTTTAATATATTATTATAATATAAATTATATAATAATTTAATCATTATAAAAAATTTAAAATATTATTTTTATTTACTAAATACATAAAAAAATATTTCATATTTGAAAAATATCTAATATATAATTAAAAATATTTATTTTAATTTTAAAATCTAAAAATAAATATAAAAGTAATTAGAAAAACACATATATGTAATGAAGTTCATAACATGAAATGTTAGGGGCATCAATGCCCCTAATAAGTGGCATTTGGTCAAGCACCAAATTGACAAATCAAAAGCAGATATTTTCTCACTACAAGAAACAAAATTGAACTTAGAAGAAAGCAAAACAAACTTAACTAGTGGAGGTAGTGGAATGGGAAATTTGTTGGAGCTAAGGGTGCCTCAGGGGGTCTAGGCATCTTATGGAAGAAAACAAAAATTGGATAATGATGAGATGCAATCTACTCCAAAAGAATGAGCAATTCATTATAATAAATGTGTATGGGCCCATAGCCACAACTGAAAAAATAAATCTATGGCAACAGTTATTTAGGGGGTCTAGGCATCTTTGGGGAGGTGGTAGAAGAAAACAAAAACTGGATAATGATGAGATGCAATCTACTCCAAAAGAATGAGCAATTCATTATAATAAACGTGTATCGGCCCATAGCCACAACTAAAAAAAGAAATCTATGGCAGCAGTTATCCACAAACATAGCAAACCTTAGGGGAGAGAAGGGCATCATAGTTGGAGATTTCAATGCACCCTGAATAATCAAGAAAAAAGGGGGGGAATGGATAGAACCACAATAACCTAGCAATATTTTTAGGAATTTGTGGATAGCAACCAACTAACGGACCTACAAACTAAGAATGGGGTCTTTACTTGGACAAACAGGAGAAAAGATTTCACCAACATTGTAGAAAGGTTGGATAGATTCTTCCTCTTTGGGGATTGGGGGGGTCAGAATGTTTTGCAAGAAACTATGATTTGTCCCTATGCTGGATCAGACCACTTTCTAGCTCATCTTTCCATTCAACTAGATGCATCCCTGAAAGGGAATGAGTTTAAATTTGAAAACATGTGGCTTAGAGATGAAAGATTGCTAGACTTAATTACTGAATGGTGGGAGGATCTAAGAATTGGGAACCACTTTCATTTATATAAGATTAGCAAAAAGCTGAGCTATGTGAAAAAAAAAATTGAAAGAGTGGAACAAAGCACACTTCAAAAATATCTTCTAGGAAAAAGAGAGAATGGGACAAGAATTGGCTGCACTCAATGAGCATATCATAACAAACAATATGGGGAGTGATGACTTCAAAGTGGAAAAAACATTGAAAGAGGAATTGGCTGAAATTTTAAAAAGAGAAGAGTGTTTTTGGAAACAAAAATCAAGGTAAACGCGGCTAAAGGAAGGAGATAGGAACACCAAGGACTTCCACAAAATAGCGGTGACAAATAGGAGCAGGAACAAAATCACAACAATTAGAAGGGAGGATGGGACATAAATCCAATCTATGGAGGAGGTAAATAAAGAAGCAATAAGCTTTTTTCGAGCAATTATGAACATAGTAGCTCTAGAAAATAGGAATGTGTGGGACAAACTCTTGAGCTACATCCCAATGGTAATAGGAGAGGAACAAAACAAGGCCATATATCAGAAGATCAACAAGGAAGAGGTGAAGAAGGCATCTAAATGGGATTCACAATCGGGGTCAATGGAATTCACTTGGAAGGAGATTCCCTCATCATGATTGATGCAATACGTCTAAATTGTACTCCCAGCTAGAAGCTAAATCATTTGTTGCTACCCATAAAACAATTGTTGGACAAGCTTGAGGCGTACAAGGGGAGTCATATATATAGAGAAGGCAACCACATGGCTGATAGCTTGGCCAAGGAAGTGACTGAGAAGGATTAAAGATCAAGCATCGGTATAAGAATGGTGGTCAGAGGGCATTGATGACATACATAATCATTGTGATGTCAACCTAGATATGAAGTGAACACGCGACATATTGGAAAGCATGCAGGTCTTTTTGCAAAATGGTGAAGATTATATAGGTAAATTCACTACCTTCACCAACTTGACTTGGGAGACACGTTGCGGGTCTGAATGACGTTAGAGTCTATGCCGACTAAGACAAAGACATTAATGAAATGGAGCCATCAGAGCTGATGCCACATGAGAGATGTCTTGGTGGGGGTACAACTGAAATCAAGCAGAGAATGGAAAGGACACTCAGATGAAGATAATAATAAATCCCTACAGAGACGGATCATAAGTTACTGGCGGCTTGTACAATCATATCTCCCTAAGGAGCTAGCAGATTTGTCTTGATGGTACGCTCCAAAAAGTAACCATCATAACAAGACAAGTGGATTGGGATTAAATGGGGATTAAAGGAAGGTGGTGGTATTGAAGAAAGAAAAGTTTGTAGCTCTTCTATTTTGACTTGACTCTTTGTAATGAAGACTTTGCTTTTTCTGAATACCACTAAGTAGCAACAATCTTTCCACAAGGAAATCACAGACAAGCGGCTGAAAGGGTTGTTGGCTTCAATGCATCTGTTGACTTTATGGGAGACTAAGAAGATTTTGGGAAATGAATTTCTCTTGGAACACCATAGGTTCAGGGCCAACATCGAGATCACGACCATGTTCTTGACCATGTTGCTTTACATGGGCACTTCAAAGGCGAAGAGCAAGAAATTATGCCAAATGGTCTTCCAACATGCCTGGCTTGGTGAAATTGATGAAGCATTGGAAAATGTGGATGAAAAATTGCTCGTCTCGCTACCTCAACACTACTATATATCATTTCGCAATGGGTTGGAGGTTCCAAAGACCACGGTGGTGCATACTCTATGCCCATGAGAACTACAACAACGGGGGAGGGAGATTGAAAAAAGGATCTCCTTCCTCCTATGGGTGGTGGGAATGTCCAAGAAGCCTACGACAGGCTAGGTAGGGGCGTATTTGCAAGTTGAAGGTTTGGACGACAAAATTTGAGTTAGGGACAATGAAGACTGGGAACTCAGCTATGGTGAGGAATGGCATGAAAATGACTCTCAGGACATAGAGGAGAAATCCAATAGTCAGGCTCATTGCATGTGCGAGACAAAATGCTCGGTGGTTGCTGAAGTGTTGGAAGCAAGAAGAATGTAGGAGGCTAAGGATGAAGAAGACTAAGCCCAAAGTAGTGTGTGGTGTCTTTTTGGTTTTTGCATAAAAGTTGGAAAATACTAGGGAATTTTTTGTTTTTGATTAGAGGTGGACAAATTTTGAAGGGGCCCCGAAACCCTTTACAAAAAAGAACAATTGAAGCAAAAGATAACTATAAAAGCAACATAACTACATTTTCTTTAGGATACTTGCAGCTTCCATGTCACACTCCACAGTCTTCTGATAGTCATCCATAACTTCAAACATATCTTTAGCAGGGACCCTAGCTTTCCCTTTGGTTTTATTGTGCGTTCTAGCTCCAGGCCCACCCACATTCACCTCAGTAATCAAAATATTTTGCACCCCACCAACCCTATCAACAGAAACCTCCTCCTCCATATGCCTTTCACTAGCACTAGCTTCCTCACCAAGAGCAATCTCCTTTCGATGCTTGGCTATTTCAATAGAAGTAGAAATGCCTACATACTCAAACTTCGCAGCAGATTTAGTCCCCTCCCCACCCTTCTCCAAATTAGCACTAATCCTTTCCAATTAGTCTTCGAGGGTTAGGATTCTTTGTTCAAGCATCTATTTCATCTTCAACGTTTCATCAACAACAATCTTCGAGGATTCAAACAAATCATCAATTTGATTATGAATTGATGAATCACCCACTTTGCTCATCGCACCCCTTACCCTGACATTTGTCATGTTGAGCTCATGGAACACCCATTTTAGCAATTTAAACAAAGAGATGGTGCCCTCCTTGGCCAATCCCAAAACATCGGGCACATCCTCCCAGTCAAAATTAAAAACATCCTTAACCTTAGTATCATCCTCATAGGAGGAGCTAACCTTTTCCTAACTAACATAGACCTACTTACCTTTACCAACAACAACCGACATTTGAATTTTGCGAATGGAGTCAACAATTTCCTTAGCAACAAACCTCCTTCTTTTCTACACCTCCAAGTCCACACCCAAAGAGTCTAAATCACCTTGCTCACCATCCAACTTTAGGGGAGAAGTAACTTGCATCTCAACCAGTTGGCTAGCAACCCTAGTAGTCTTTTTCTTATTACTAGCCTCCTTCAAACCCTGCTTTCTCTTGGTCCCCAAAATAGGGGATGACAGAGACACATCTCCAACAATAAAAATCCTCTCCTTCAAGATAGTGGAAGCATCGGGCTTAGTTGTAGTTGGTTTATTAGCAACCCCTTCCTCACTACAAGTTTCATAACCCATCTAGTTAGGACCCAAATCCCTTTTTCCAAAATTACCCACATCAAGAGGTTGCGAGATCACTTCCATGGAAGCCTGAGATTCTGGTACATAATCCATGTCCTCTGAATTTGACTTCTCCTCCAAGACTTTTCTCTTCTTATTCCCTTTCATAGTGACTGACTCATCTTCCGACACCACCTCATATTCCTCAGTTGGCCTCTATTGCTTACCCTTAGAGATAACAAGCAGCTTAGAGAATTCAAAAGCTTTAGCATAGTCCAAAATTAATAGAATAAGACCAATATGCAACACCAAATTCTTGGGGTTCCTTTTGTGATCCTTCAAACCAAACTCCAGATAAGCCAAGAGGTAAAAAGGAAAATAAATTTTCTTCCTATGTCATAAATGATTCAAGAGAACAAAATGATAGGAATTTACCATAGAAAAATGACCCTAAAGAGTAATGTACCTCATTAGTTCCTTTGTAACATCCCCCCAAAGAGCTTTGAGCGAACCACGCTGGTACCCACCACTATTGGTTGACTTCAGATCTTGTTCTTCAGTCCCTTTGAAGAAAATTTGCATCGTTGCCTTAGATTCTTTCTTGTCCCTATAAACCTTTTTGCCCTTCATAGAAATCCCGGTGATATTAGCAATAAAATCATCATTAACATTAAATTTCAGTTTCAAAACCCTATTGTTCCAACCTTTAGAAAACAAGGTCATAGCGTACGAGTTGTTGCCATGCAACCTCTCTAGATAAGGCGTAAGCCCTCCTTTTTCTGAATAGCATCACAAGATAAAGGCTCAGAATGATTTCTGTCACCTCCCATAGCCCCTAAATTAGCAGTTAGAAGCTTGAGAACCTTGCCAGTGATGAGAAGAAACCTCGAGAAGGAGAACCAAAAAATGCCCACAATCTGTGTGGCAACAATATTATGACAAAGAGAAATAATGATAGTAGAATGCCTCCCCATATAGAGACCAACCAAGGTACCATCAACACAATCAAAATCTAGCTTGTCTTCACTCCAAATGATTATCTGCCACGTGATAATAGTCATACAAATCCATAGCATAATGAGGCGAACATCCAAGCAAGCAGTTTTGAAAATCATGGTTTAAACACGCAATAGCCTCAATGGGGAGGGGGTCGTTAACATCCCACTCCCTAAAAACCCTAACACCAAGGTTAGCAAAAACATCAGCTAAATCCATTCCATTCCCTAAATATATGAGATATATAACTCATCAAAGGAATTTAGGATTCTAATAGCGTCCATGATTATTGATTCAATACTCCATGAAGGGGTAGAAGATTGCTTCAGATTGTTGATAATGTTGAGAGAGTCCCCCTCAAGCCAAACCTTCTTATAACCTCTTGATTGTGCCATATTCAAGCCATGATAGGCTCCAATCGCTTCTACAAAGTGGTATGTCTGGGTTCCCAAAGGGAGCGCCACAGCGGAAACAACCCTACCATTAGAATTTCTTAACACTCCCCCACAACCAACAGGTCTCAGATTACCTTTAGTAGCTCCATCAAAGTTAACTTTCACCCATCCAACAGGGGGAGATTTCCAAACAACATCATTTCTAGAGGATTTCCCTTTAGTGAGGGGGAAGGAAATATCACAAGGCAGCTTCCAATTATTTGCAATAGAAATGTCAACCGCCCACTGAGCGTTAACCTCAGGCCATTCTAAAAAGAAACCCCATTGATAAAATTCTCTTTGATAGCAGCACATATTTTGTAGGCCACCGAGATGGCAGGGGTAGCCGAACTTTTGAAAATCCTATTATTGCTCTCAAGCCAAATACCCCAAGTAATATGGGGTAGAGTAAGAGCCCAAAGAAAAACCAGAGCAAGATTGGAAGAAGGTCCCACCCATTGAGACCACACTTCCCCAATTAAAGAAGGGAACACCCAACAAAGATTCCAAAGAGAAAGAACATGGGCCCACACATCTCTAACAAATCTGCAACCGATCAAGAGGTGAAAGGAGTTCTCAACATCCTCTTCACAAAGATAGCATCTGTTAGGAATCACAAAACCTCTCTTGACCAGATTATCAGTAGTTAAGACATTATTCTGGAAAAAAAGTCAAAAAAAATATTAACCTTGGGAATCAATTTAGAGGGCCACGAGGATGCCCAAAAAGGAGCAGGGCTAACAAAATAAAGTTGCAGATGAAAGGCTGAAGAGACAAAAAATTTACCATTAGAAGAGGGCCTCCACACAATCTTATCAGCAAGAGCATAAGAAGGAATATGAACCAAAGACAAAGCATTAAAGAGATCCACCAACCCTGATTTCACCTCATGCAGCCTTTTCCAATGACCTCCTTCCATATAATTAGCAACAAATTTTCCAACCCTTCGCACACAAATGTCCATAAAAGGACGAGCCCATATTTCATCTTTGAGAGGCCTGTTACCAAACCAACAATCATCCCATAACATAATTAGATGTGAAGTCACCATCTCCCTCAAAGAGGGCTACTGAAGGTAACCTTTTGTCTAAGGATTTGGGGGATGGAGGGTTCACTCCAACTAGAGACCCTTGCATCCTAAAAATTAATGGTTTCCTGGATATGAGTCAAGATAGGTCTGTTCTGGTGATTCAACCATAACTAATCGCTGAGGATGTTGAGTATTTTTCAAACCATGCCTTGATTTACAAATTCATGGGAATGCGATTCTCACTCCCATTCTTGGAGTTTTGGGATCAAAGGACTTCGAACCCAGAGGGTGAAATGGAAGTGATGTTGTAAAATAGCTATTTTATGGTTGTTTTCAACTACATGGCTTATTGCAATAGAGTTTTCGAAGGAGGGCCTTATTTTCACAACTAGATTGGTTTGTTCATCAAGCCCTGGCACACTGGTTTCAATCCTTCTAAGGAGCTTTTGAACTGTGTGCCTATGTGGGTGTGCCTCCCTTGGTTTCTAGTTGAATATTGGTGGAACAATATTCTGCATATGGTTGTTTTGCTTCTGGGGAAACCAGTGGGCCCCTCTCAACATATGCATGATAGAAAGGTAATGACTTTTTCTCACATTTGTGTTGAGATTGATTTGAGTAACTCGCTCCCAAACTCTTTGGAAATTTGTGTGGGTTCATCTTCTTGGATGCATCAGCTTGATTATGAGACTCTTTCATTCTGATGTTGATTGTGCCATGAATATGGCCATTTGTAGTGAAGATGTCCTAGGTTTAGATCCTTAGAGTCTCAGCCTACTCAGCGCCCTCATAATCCCTTTAAGGATGATAAGGGAAAGACTCCTATTCTAGATGATGTGGAAGATAAAGAGGGATTTACTCTTGATAAGCCCTATCACAGGACTCGAGAACAAAAGAGAACTTTTAAGGAGAGGCAGGAAGGGGATACTTTTAATCGTTTTGATGTGTTGGATGACCTTAGCCAACAGGAGATGAACCCGGGTATGATGGCTCTGGATTTGAGGGTCTTGGAGGTGGTGCAAAATGGTACTACTTCCAACAATCTTCAAAATGTTTAGGAAGGTGGTTTACCTCGAATGGATTATGTTCTAAGTCTGGCGAATTCAACTATTCTTGAAGCTCTTATAGCTATGGATTAGATGGAGGGGGTTTCTCTCTTCCTCTAGAGAAGTTGGTTTCTAATTTGGAAAAAGGAAAAAAGGCTTCTCCTTCTTTGGGGCTTCACTAGAAAAATCCTAAGAAAGGGGCTCCTGAAATGCCCTCCAAGGCTATGAGAAAGAAGGATCAAAAGAAAATTAAGATGATGGGGGAGACGTTAGTGGAGTTGGGATCTATTAAGACTCTTGATTCTCATTTTTCCAACCCCCAGAAATGATTATCCTCTCATGGAATGTTAGGGGGTTGAATAGTGGCCCTCGATAAAAAGTTGTTCCTGATTTAGTGTGAAGTCATTCTCCTAATATGTTATTCATTCAAGAAACTAAGCTTTTAGTTGAGAGTATGTATGGTTTGGTGCCTAAACTTGGGGGTGTGGACACTGTCAATGTATTGGAGCTCAGGGTAATGTTGGGGGTTTAGCATGCTTATCTAATCCAATGAAGATTTTTCCTCTTTGGTGGATGTCCTGTAAGTTTTCTATTTCTATGATTGCTTCAAGCTTAGAGACTGGGGAAATTATTCTTTTGTCCAATATTTATGCTCCCACGGATTTGTTGGGCAAGCTGTGCCTTTGGTATCATATTCATTTTATTTGAAGTTATACTTCTCTTTATCCTTGGATTATAGTTGGTGACTTTAATACTATTACTAAACTAGATGAGAAGAGGGGAGGAGTGTTGAGGCTAGAACCTTCTTCTTTTCTTCTCTGAGATAATATTTCTTTCTTAAATCTTATGAATATTAAACCTAGTAATGGTCAGTATACATGCAACAATAGGAGATGTGGTATGGAATGTATTGTTGAAAGGCTTGACAAGTTCTTGGTTTATTGTTTTTGGATTGGTGGGTCCTGGTCAATTAGCTCTGAGATTCTTGAATGGAGAGGTTCTAATCACTAACCAATTAAGCTCTTTGCTTTTATGGCTTGTGTTTCTCAATCTCCCTCTTTCAAGTTTCAACTTATGTGGTTGTGGGATCCCTCTTTGTAGGATTATATTGCTGATTGGTGGCATCGTGGTAGACCTACTTTTGGTATCGTAATGTTTTCTTTTGTTAAGCAACTGCAATATGTAAAGTATCAGCTCAAAAGGTGGAATAGACAGTGTTTTGGCAACATCTTCCACGATAAGCTAACTGCTCAGGATAGTTTGGATGCTATTACTCGTGATATTAGGGAGTTTGGCCTTTTTGAGGATTCTCCTGAGGAGGATGCAAAGGCTTTGAAATTTTTGGAGTGTGAATTGTAGAAGGAGATTTATTGGAAACAAAAAGTGCATGTTGAGTGGTTGCAAGAAGGGGACAAAAACATTACCTTTTTCTTCCTCTGTGAAGGATAGGAGACATGGTAATTCCATCCCTTTTCATGTGAAATCTAGGGGTGAGCATTTGTATTCTTTGGGGTATATCTCTAGAGAAGCTTCTCAATATTTTGTCGCTTTATTTAGGGAGGATTCTCTGAAAGTGTGGGATGAAGAGAATCATGCCCTATCTTGTATTCATTCTTTGGTTTCTTTGGAAATGAATGAGTACCTATTGTGCTCCATTTCCCTGGAGGAATTGGAGACTATTGTTTTACAAATGAAGAAAGGGAAGGCCCCAAGTCTCGATGGGTTCCATATTGAATTCTTTCGGGAATTTTGGGACATCATAAAATTAGATTTGTTGGAGGTAGTGTGTGAATCACAGAGGAACAAACAAATGCTAAGGGCTATGAACTCCACTTTCCTTGCCCTCATTCCCAAGTTTGATGGGGCTGATAAGTTGAATATGTTTTGACCTATTGCCCTCTGCAATGTGGTTTATAATATTCTTTCTAAGTTTATTGCTGAAAGATTGAAGCGGTGGATTAGCAAGCTAGTCTCTGAGGAGCAAGGGGGCTTTGTGGTGGACAGGAAAATATTGGATGGTGTGGTTATTACTATTGAGGCTATCCATTCCATGGAGGCTTCAAAAGAAAAGGCTATGTTCATCAAAATTGACATGGAAAAAGCCTATGATAGAGTTAAATGGTCCTTTTTGTAGAAATTTCTTATGGATTTTAGTTTTGCTGAGGAGTGGGTTATGTGGGTAATGAGTTGTGTTACTTCCACTTCCTTCTCAGTTTTAGTTAATGGGGAACCATCCTCCTTATTTGGTGCTTCCAAGGGTCATAGACAAGGGGGATCCCCTTTCTCCTTATATTTTTATTCTTTTGGCTGAAGGTCTAGGGAGAGTTATTAAGAGCCATGTTAATCAAGGTTTAATCCAAGGTTGGAATTGGGGTAATGGTCTTCCCCCTTACTCGCATCTGCAATTTGTGGATGACACTACTTTGATGGGTATGGCCAAGATTAGAGAGGCTGCTAATTTGTGCAAGGCGTTGGACATCTACCTTGTTGCTTCTGGTCAACAGATCAATGAGGGTAAATTTTTGATTTTCTTCTTTAATACTCTTGTGCTTATTCAACAAAAAATTGCCTACATTTTGAGATTTCAGATTAGTCAATTGCCTTTGACTTATCTTGGTATTCCTATCTCTTTTGGTACCACTCCTAGAGGCACCTAACAAATTATTTTAGACAATTTTTGGGTGAAAGTGAACCGTTGGATTCATAGGTGGTTATCTTTTGTGAGTAGGGTGTTGCTTCTTAAGTCTATGATGTAAGTTCTTCCTATTTATAGGTGTATGATTCAAGTGGTTCCTTTGGGTTTTATCAAGGATTTGGACTCTTTGGCTAGGAAATTATTATGGGCTGGCAACTTGGCATCCTCTAAGTGGAGTTTGGTGAAGTGGGATATTATTTGTTGTCTGAAACAACTAGGTGGCCTTGGTTTGCAATAGTCCAATTTTTCTAGTATGGCTTTGTTTTCCAAGCTATATTGGAGATGGTGTATTGAATAGGATCATGTCTGGGACAATATTATTTCTCACAGTATATGAAGGGTGTTTTGAAGGACGAGGTCCCTCGATATTCGGTCCTGGGGAAAGGATCTATGACCTGGGATACGCTAAAAAAAAGTGCTAAGTTGATTAAGGATGGTTTGTTCTAGATTTGTAATAGGGGGTTGAGGCTCTTTTTTTGTTTGATTCTAAGGATGGGTTTTCTCCTATCATAGTCAAGAATCCTCATCTGCAGGATCTTTGTCATCATTTCTTGGAGGTTGGTTGGTCCTAGGTGGTGGACTTCAAAACTTCTTATGTCCGTGGGCAGGTGGAAGTGTCTAGATGGAAGAACCCTTGTGATTGCCCTGTTGGTGGTTCAAAGGAAGACTGTGTTGAGCTCATAAATATTCTTGCAGGTAGAGAATGTAGTTCTCTCATGAAGAGGGATATTTTGGCTTGGAGCCCTAATCCTAAGGGGGTTTTCATGGTGGTTAGTGGCTATCAAGAGCTGATTTCTCAGAAGTATGGAGGGATGAAAGTTTATTGGTGGAAAAATGTTTGGAATAAATTTTCCTGGACTAAGTGTGATTTCTTCTAGTGGACTTTAGCTTGGAATAGATGCTTGGTGTGGGATAATCTTCAAAAGTGGGGCTTTCATGGCCCTTTTGTCTATGTTCTATGTGGGTGTAGTGAGGAGGATTCATCCCACTTGTTCTTTTGCTACCCTTTTCTATGCTTATTTGGCATTTTTGGTGGGGAATTTGGGGACATCCTTGTGTTCATGCTTCCTCTCTAGTTGAATTTTGGAATAGTTTGGGAAGACCCCTAACACATGCCTCTTTTCTTCAAATTGTGTGGACTATTGGCCTTGCTTTCATCCTTTGGAAAATATGGCTTGAAAGGAATTGTAGGATATTTTGGGGTGGTAAGCTATTGATCCAACGGGTTTGGCATAAAGTTGTTAGTATGATTCAAGAGACTATGGAAGCAAAATTTGAAGTGTCTTTACCTTTGAAGAGGGGAGATGAAGAGATTGTGAATAGATTGGGACTTTATAGTTTAGCTTTTGATTCATTTTTTTGTTAAAAGAGGTTGAAATTCCAAAAAGAATGTTCAAAGAGTTGGGGGTTGGTCCTCTCCTTTGGTGGATGTTTTAAAGATCAACACTGATGGTTCTTCTAGAGGTAATCCTAGTCCTATAGGGATTGGCGGTGTTGGAAGAGATAACTCTAGTAATGTTATTTTATTTTTTTCTATTCATAAGAGGCAACAAACCAATAACTATATGGAAGGTCTGGTGATCCTCTAGGCTATTGAAAAAGCTTGTGAGCTTGGTTGGTGCAAGTTCATTTGTGAATTTGACTCTCTAGTCATTGTTAATTTGTTGACTGAGTAGAATTTGGATGGAGTTAATTGAAAAATTTCCTTTGTTATTAGGAATATTTTGTGGTTGTGTTCCTCTTTTGAGTATGTGTCTTTCACTCACATTCCTTGTGAGTGGAATAGGGTTACCAATTTTTTGGCTAGATGGGCTTCTAAGTAGGTTGGCAGTTGGAGGATTGAGGGATGGGAGCAGTTATCCCCATATTCAACTTAGGATTTAAAGAGGCTTATCTTGGAGGATATGGTGGGTGGTTGAAGGTGGTTGTTGGCAAGTCTCGCGGTGATTTTATCTTTTGGATGAATGAGTGAGTTTATCTAAACAGAGCTTCACTCAAAGATCACTATCCGCTGCCTTCAATGGAGCAAATATTGCAGGTTGTTTTAGGATCAGAAAGGTTTTCATTGCTGGATGGATATTCAAGTTATAACCAAATCTTGGTTAAGGAGGAAGACCAGTACAAGACAACCTTTACCACCAAGTGGGGTACTATGGCTTACATAAATATGTTGTTTGGATTGTCAAACGCAGGAGCCACCTTTCAGAGAGCAATGGATATGGCTCTCCAAGGTTTAATAAATAAATTTGTTCTTGTTTACTTAGATGATATCACTGTTTTCTCACATAATGCAAATGAACATTTCAGTCATCTTAGACAAATATTCGAGAGATGCAAAGAATATGGAATCTCTTTGAATCCAAAGAAGAGTATTTTTGCTGTTCACGAAGGTAAGCTTATGGATTACATTGTTTCAAAAGAGGGTATTTCTATTGACCTAGAACGTATTGCAACCATTCTGGCTTTACCACTGCCCGCTCACAAAAAGGGTTTGTAGAGCTTTCTAGGCAGAATAAACTTCATGAGGAGGTTTATTCCCAATGTTGCAGCTTTATTACAACCATTGACAGCCATGCTGAAGAAAAAAAATTCAATTTAGCTGCTCAAAAGAAGGTAAGAACAATTTTGAGCAAATTAAAGAGGCACTTGCAACAACCCCTACTCTTATCAATCCAAATTTTGATAAGGATTTTATACTATACGCTTTTGGAGGAGTGGATACCATCTCCGTAATGCTTTTTCAGCAAAATAATGAAGGTATGGAACAACCCATTTCATTCTTTAGTCAAGTCTTACATGATTACGAAACAATATATTCATTTGTTGAGAGGCATGTGCTTGCTGTAGTGAGAAGTTTGAAAAAGTTTAGACATATGCTGTCTAATAATAAGATACATCTACTAGTAGCTCACCCAACAATCAAGGAGTTTCTATTGAATAAGGACATTAATGACAAAAGAGTAGGCTACATAACCAAAGTCATGGAGTATGACATCAGCATAAAGGTTACCAAGCTTGTTTGAGGTAAAGGACTATGCGAAAAGCTTGCAAAAAATGAAGAAAACAGTAGTGAAAAGGTTGCTACAGTTCTAAATAATGAAGAAGAACCTGTTGTTTTAGCTGTTCCAGCTGATTGGATCAATCAGATGATCCATTACTTGCATACTGGAGATTGTCCAGAAGGTTTAGGCAAGTCTAAATGAAGATATTACAGGTTACAAGCAATTCCTTATGCATAAATTGATGGTGTTCTTTATAAGAAAGATTTCAATGGAGTATTCCTCAGATGTATTTATCTAAATCAAACTGAAATAATTCTTGAAGAATTCCATGATGGACCTATTGGAGGTCATTTTGCACCACGTACTACAGCTCTAAAAATTATGAAAGCAGGCTATTATTGGCCAGATCTTTTCAAGGATGCTCATACTTATGTCAGAAAATGTGCCAAATGTTCACTTTTTGTAGGAAAACAAAAGTTAGCAGCCTTGCCCCTAAATCCAATTCAGGTTGAGCAACCATTTGGAAAGTGGGGACTCGATTTTATCGGTCCAATCAATCCACCCTCAAGTTCTAGGCACAAATGGATTTTAATTGCCACAAACTACTTTACAAAGTGGACTGAAGCAATCACATTAAGAGATGCAAATGAAACATCAGTTCTAAACTTCTATCAGGATATAGTTTCCAGGTTTGGTACACCTGATTCAATTATTTCTGATAATGTTTTGGATTTTGTTGGTTTAAGAGTTTCAGATTGGTCAGTAAAGCATAATATTTATCTGAACTTATTACCCCCAGGGTAATGGACAAGCTAAATCAACAAATAAGAATCTGATTAAGATCATAGAAAAGATTATTGAAGATAATCAGAGGTCATGGCATGACAAACTCAAGTTAGCCCTGTGGGCTGATAGAGTTTCACCAAAATGATCAACAAGATTTTCACCCTATGTTTTGGTTTATGGCAAAGAGGCCAAACTACCTATCTCAATTGAATTGCCAACTCTAAGTTATATAAAAGAGCTTGAGTTACTTGAAGAGCAGCCAATGCAAGTCAGGTTTGCTCAATTAACAGAGTTGGAAGAAACCAAAAGGGAAGCCTACAGAAAGCTTCAGATTCATCATTCTCAAATGAAGAAGACATTTGATAAGAAAGCAACAACAAGGATCTTCAATGAAGGTGATTTAGTTTTCAAGTGGGATGAGCTCAAAATTAGGCCTGGTAAACATACAAAGTTTGACGCCATGTGGGATGACCCGTACATTATTACAGAAAAGAAGGAACACAATGCATTTCAACTTTCAAAGCTGGATGGTGAAGTACTGCCAATCCCTGTTAACGAGATTCATTTGAAACAATGTTATTAAGCATTAGGCTTTCAACTGTACATAGTAGGATAGTTTTCAGTTTCAATTATGCTTTCTATAAGTGCCTGCTAGCACGTTTCATATTAGTTTTGTCATGTTTTCAATAAGTGCAGTTGTTGCACTTGGTTTTTCAGATTCTGTCTTCAACAGAATTGCAGTAGTTTCTTTCAGTTGTGTGTTTTGAAGTTTAGTTACGATTTTCTGAGTTAGAACAGAGTAAAACATGGACTCCATGCCCAATGGATAAGCTATATATTGGTCTATTGTGTTTAGCAGGCAAACACTCCGTAGAGGTCACCAATTTGTTACCTATTTTTCACTACAAGCTCAAACAGGTAGAGCTGAATCGAATTCATCATCGATAGGTACAAATTTTTTCAAGTTTTGCTGCTAAAGTATTTATTGATCATCATAGAGATCAATTTGCATCTGAATTACAATTTTATTGTGCAAGTATTTAAAACAAAAAATTGAAAACTTGCATAATAACGCCTTTTATTCATTTTGTAAAAACACTAAAATCTTGCACAAGCCACGAGAGTAACTGAATTTGATTATGACAATCAAATAGTGAATACATAATTCAATGATAAGCTACACTACTGAAGATAGCATAAACACAAGGAAAAGATGCAATTCATCATTGCTTGTGATGATGAATCATTTTCGCTTGATGTCTTCAGTCGTCGTGTCTCCAAGCTGTTGCTGCCTCGTTTCCATGCTCCATGAACCTGCAAAATTGTAAAATAATGGCATTAGATATGTACTCTAAGCAATGATAAATTAAATTTTGCCTTATGCCTACGCTACCAATAGGAATGTAATTTGCATCAAATCAGGCATTCACCAGTTGATTGAGTTACAAAGGCTGACAATCAAGAAAAACATAGTTCAATGGAAGCTTTCAGCTTTGATTATTTTTACTAACTTGTTTGTTTCAATGTGCAGGAACAGGTTCATCATGTTCATGATCATCTTATCAGATATGTGGAGCAAAATGGGCTCCCACAAGGGTTGATCCTGGCATATCATAAGGTATTCTCTCATTCAACGTTCATATATGAGAGTTATTAAATCATCAAAGAAATAGTCATCATCTAGAACTGTCATCAAGCAGTCTAATAGCATGCTCTTCCTTTCATTTGTATTCATACTTTGATGAGGCATTGAGCCCCTTTATGCTTAAAAGAGAACAAGGTACTCAAGAAAATAAATTGTTTCTTACAACTCCAAAGCACATACACAGTTTACAAAAGACTCAGAAGAACAGTTTAACTTCACATCATAGTAAGGGCAGCATTTTCATTTTTTGCATTGCATTGCAAATCATCATCAAGAGCTTTCATCAAAAGAATAAAGGACATAACAAAGAAATAGATTTGTATTCAACAGAAAAGGAGAATTTTATAGAGAACAGTCATGGATAATACTGTTGTTACAAAATTGATTAAGTGAATAGGATTGTTGTTACAACATTCATGGTGGTGAAAAATGGTTACAGAAGTTTATGACAGTCATAAAGGACTGGAAAAGCATCCTTGATAGTAAGTAAAGCTAGTAGAAAGCTTGAACCAAGTGAGACAACAGTGAAGTGTATGGCTTGATCAACATTAACAATAAATGGAGCATCTGATTTCAAATAGCAGTCACTGTTTACAAAGATATTCAAAACAACAGCTACAGAATGTAACAGTCAAAGCCATAACGAACAATTACTAATCAATTATTCAGTTGAAGGAGTTGGTTGAAATGAATGATGCTTTTATTTGCTTATAAAATTCAAATAGTAGTCAAATTTTATCTCCTTTAATGTTTATAAAATATGGAAGAAACATGTATAGAGATCATCAGTTTCATTGAAATTTTGTTTCAGCTCTATTTTGCAATTTTACATTACATTTTAATAAAGTGTAGAGCCTCTTTACAATGAAGGAAAGGATTACATCAAGAGGAATTTAATTTGTTTCTTATAATTTCAAAGCACTTATATAGTCTACAAGAGACTTAATGGGGAATAACAAAGTGAAGCCATATCAGTATGCGACAGTTTCCAGTTCATAAGATGAGCACAGTTAAGAGAACATTTGACTAAAATCCATATTCAATGGACAACCCAGGCCATAAGAGGAGATAGTGACAAAATGAGATCACAGTCATATAGTTCTCAAATATGCAGTGGACACAATTATATATCAGGGCAAATTCAATCATAAAAGAATGAAGTACAACAATAACTCATTCATGCAAAGGTCATTTTTTCTATTGCATAATACTCTGAAGCATTGAAAGGAAAATATAAAAAAACCTTGTTTTAAATCGCTATCCTCTCATGAGATCTCATGCATACCATGATCTTGCACAAAATGAAAACAACCCAGAAGAGAATGAAGACTGTGAGTTTCAGAAAAAACTTCAAGCAACATGATAGAAAACAATGAATACATACCCAAAAATCTCCAATCATCGCTGAGATCATTATAGTTGTTTTTGCACGGACTTATAAAAGCTTACATACTTTTTGCAAAGATTTAAGAAGGGTCATAGCGAAAGAAGTATGGAATATCAAGTTTTCAGAAAACCCTACACCCATGGCAGCCTCAGAATGCAATTTGAAGGTTCACGAAGCAAAAAGGCGAACACCCAGAAGAATTTTCATGGTGGCCAAGTTTCACAGGCCGAGATTATAATCTACAGGGAACAAGAAAATGTCAACAAAAGCTCGAATGGAGGAACCCTTATGGCGGCCCAACAAAGTTCAAAATTTTTACATACAAGGAGTCTGAAAGTTTTATTGAATGAGCTAAATCACAACAAAATATAAAGAGGTCGCCCTATTCATTTTGAAACCACAATGAAGTGTAAACCCAAATAAAAAAAGCTCATTTGATGCAATGATACCCTAAAACATTGAAGGGAAAATATAAAAACTCTTGTGTTAAATTGCCATTTCTCATGAGATCTCATATATTTAGAAAACTTGCAGACAATGAAGATAGAGATAAAATACCTAGAAGCTCTAATATAAGCTGCAACCAATGATAGAGGTAAGAGTATACAGAGAAATAAAGAATTTTTTCTATTACAGACACAAAGTTCAACGTTTCCAACATAAAGAAGGGCTTACTCATGTTTCGTTCCAGTTGGTTTTTTCCATAATCGTAGGTATAAACTCCATGAAAACCTCCAGTAGCGACCTCAAAGTTAAGAGATATCAATAGAGATTATTAGCAATAGGAAATGCATCAGGAAATGGTGAAATCCACGGCCAAAAGGATTAAAATAGATCCAGAATGGAGCTCAATCTTCAGTATTGCCATGGAAAAGCTTATCTTTGCATTTTTTTCCTCCTTCAAAGTCTCAGAAAATCATCAAATATAGTTCAAATGTGAGATTTTGAGCTCAAACCCTACTCCATGATGGTGGCGTAGCAGTTTGTTCACAAGGTTGCAAAGTGGGAATGAAAAGAATGATTAGGGTTCAATTTTTTGTCTGCCCTAAATTGACATAGGTTTGATGATTTTCTTTTTCTCTAATGATTTTGATAAATCGTTATGTTATTCATTCCCCGTGGCTTTGACTTTAAGTCATAATGCCTAATACCAATAATGCATGGTGATCGACTATGATAATATGCATGGTGATCAATTAATCTAAATGGAGAATGCATATTTTCAAATATATGCCAAGTATAATATATGAAAGTCATTAAATGGGACTCAAGTTTTTAATTTGACATTGATCTTTTATTTTTTGCATTAATCAATGTAAGCTGATTAATTAAATGATATACTATAAATCATTTAATTAATTTAGCATCTTAAAGTGCAAATAAAAGATATTATGGAGTTCCATGCAGATACAAGTAGAGTTAACTGGAAGAGTTAATCATGCGAGTTTTGAATATTTTTGGCATTTTACTTCAGTTCCACACTAGATTATCAACTGAAGATTAATCATTCAAGTCATCATGGGCGGATTGATACAAACAAGGCAATTTTTGCATGCTTGGACTTACTTTTCATGGATTTCCAGTTCAGTTCAAGCTACTCTTCAGTTGCATACATTATGACTGCAAGTTTGAGACTGAGTTCACTCATTTTTGCATGAGTTTGAACTACTTAGAAGAATTTTCTACTTAGATTTGTTGGTGGGTACTGAAGAAGTCCTCTATGTCCCATCCCCTAGTATGGGCCTCTCACACCTGCATGATATGGTCACTCTTCATATCTTGGGTGAAGTGATCAATTATTATCCTTTCATGCTTGATTTTAAGGGTATGGCATTGGCTAAACACAAACAATTGGTGATGAATGGGGTGGATTATCTACTGAAGGAATTGAAGCTTCCCCAATCCTAGGAGGGATGGTGGGTTCTAAATTTCAAGGAATTTTCTTGTGCTAATGGATTCCTCGATGACAGTCAGTCTAGTTAGGTCTATGGTTTGTTACTATTTTAAAATATATGGTAAATGGTCATGTATGTAGGCTAATAGTTTGGTACTGGTTGTGTCCTCAGGTAAATGATATTCTAAGTTTATGATGTATGTGGTTCTCGGTGGCGTTAAATGCTGGTATAGTTTGAGGTCTATGTTTGGTCAATGTTTGGCCTGGGGTTAGAAATCTAAGTATGTTTTGGCAGCAAGCTATTGCATTTTGGGCCACCTACAAGGTAGACGATTTTGTAATTTTTTTGCATTATCAATATATAATCCTTCTTATGTATCCAATAAAATAAAATAAATATAAGTTTTGTTAATTATAGTGTTTTAGTATTGTTAATTAGTTTTTTGCATGACTTAACCTGAACCCTAACTCACACCCTAACTCTAATTCTATCCCTAACCCTAATCCTAACCCTAACAATAAATTTTAAACCATTATCCTAATCCTAGACTTATCTCTAACCCTAACTATGGTCATAACACTATCCATAACTATGGTTGTAACCCTAACCCTAACAATAAAGAATTATAGAGTGACATTACAAAAAGAAATCCATGAATTAATATTGGGAATAAAATTTGGAATAAAGATATTAAATGAATAAAATTTTGGAGCATTATATCTATTAATCATATTTTAGTGATTTTTATTTGTAATATTTTATTTTTAATTTATTTTAATTTTTGAATAGTTCTAACCATAATTTTTACCTTATTCTTAATTCTAATCCTAATCCTAATTATAATGCTTTTAGGATTCTAATAATTAATAATAATAGGATTAAAATTATAATTTAATTAATAATTATAATAATTTTAGTTATTTTAATTTAATTCTTAATAAAATTTATGTATGTATTGAAGTTAATAAAATTTGAAATATAAAAAAGTGGCAATGTCAAATAGTTTAAAATTTAATTGTGTAAAGTCAAATCCCTAGAAAAATTATCTTTAAATATGTTAATTTATGGATGTGCTTTAATTTAAATTTTATTTTATTATTTTAATAGTGTGAATCCAAATAAAATAGTTCATTGATTTTTATGAGATTTTCTTTAATTAAAAAATAAAACTTACATACATGAATATTAAAAATTATGTATGTATCTATTACTTTATTTAATTTAATATATATAGATATTTTAATATATAAATATTATATTATATATATCATATTAAATTATGAGTACATTATATTAATAAAAGTAACATTTATTTATTTTAGAAATAATTAATGAAATCACCTTGAAAAATTATTTTTAAAAATAAATGAAAATAAGTAACATTTTTTTTTAGCCCGCCCGGGTAGCGGAGTTGGCTTGGGCCATGGGTTTGCTCTCCATAGGTCTCGGGTTCAACCCCCCGCTCTCGCAGTTGACGGGTGGGCTTGTATGCGGGCTATGGCGTCCACCCACAGGGGGCTAGTCTCACCCTAGCTCACCCCAGGTACCCAAGGTATGGGCTATTGGGCCGCTGGACTGAGCCGCGAGGACACTGTGCCGCATAAAAAAAAACATTTATTTATTTTTGAAATATTTAATGAAATGATTTTATAATATAAAGTTAAAAGTGAAAAATTGTTCTTTAAAAAAATAAAAAAATAGTTTACCTTGTTACTTCTTAGCCAATTATGTTTTTAAGAGTATAAAATTTTAGTTTTTAGTTTTGATTATTTTATTGCACTATTATCTCTTCTAATTATAAATTCAACTTTGATTTATTTCATATTTAATATGTGTCAACAATTTAATATAATAGAAACATTATCAATGGTTGTTGAGAGATGGCAATGGGCAGGAGAGGATGGAGCAGACGTTTTTCAAATTCTGAGGGGTCTACGGCTTTGGGAGAGCTTGACTCGGAGGATGGTGATGACCCAGATGGGTGGCGTGGTCTACAGGAGTCTCTCTGTGTGGACCTTTCTTCCTGCGTGTTGTCCAGTGGTTTTTTGGGGAGATTTCAATAGGAGTTTCATGTGCTTTTGGCTCCGTTATTCTTTGAGGTGTGGGCAAGGTGGGTTTGTCATGTAGACGAGATCCCCTTTCTTTTTCCTTCGTGGGTGGTTTGTGTAGCACTTGGATTTCCCTACTTGGTGTTGTGCTTTTGGTGGACGAATCTGCCTTTGTTTTGGTGGGCCGTTGTTGCTCCTGGTGGCTTGCAAGTTCCTACTTCCATTGCTGTTTATGTTGGCTTTTTCTTGGCTAGGGCTGGTGGGTGCTTCCTTCCAAACTCTTTGTCCCCTTCTGCTCTATTTTTTTGGGGGCCTCTTTTTCTTCGGGGCTTTGGTTTCAATGGTTTATGTGGGATGTTCTTTCCTTGGGTTGCTTCACAACTTTTCGGTCCCAAGAGAGGGGTTCTAAAAGCTTTATCTACTATGGGGACTATTTTGGAGTGATTGTCCGCCCTCCTTTTTGTTGTGTATGTGGACCTTGTTGGTGAAGGTATCTCCATTTTCCTCTGTTCCCTTATGCTTTCCCTTGTGGATGGTCTAGGATTTGTGCTTCTTGCTTTCGTTGTGCCCTATTTTCTTTGGTTGGGAAGCTTTGGGCCCTCTTCTTGGAGGGTGATGGTCATCTCGTGGTGCCCCTGCTGGTCTTCTTTGTTTCTTTTTCTTTTGGGGTTGTTTTGTTCTGGCTTGTAGCTATGTGGATGCTTGTTTGGAGCTATGTCTGGGCTACTCCTTGTAGTTTGGTACCCCTTTTGGTTTATTTTTCTCTCTAAGTGTAAGGGGTTTGTGTTTTTCTTAGAGATCATGTTTTCAGTTTGTCCTCTCAAATGGGATGTTTCCAAAGACATATCTCTTGTCCTAGTTTTTCATGGAGCTAAAGATTGTTTCTGCTGCCTTTGTGCTGAAGCGGACTGGTGTGGAAGAGTTTTTACTATTGGAGTTGTCATTGGTTGCTTTGGTTTCTCTGGCTCTCTCTTTTTCCCAAAATGTTGAGCCCTTGTTTGAGGCTTGTTGTTTGCAGGTGTTGGTCTCTTACCATATTTTTCCTAAGGGTGGTATGGCTGCTTGTTCTGCTGCTTCGCTAACTCTCTTCTCAGATACTATGGAGGTGGAGTTGGGAGGTGACTGTCTCTAGCTTCCTCAGTTGCTGATCCTTTTGAGGTGGACACTTCTCCTATGGAGGTGGAGGTTGAGGGTGCTGGAGTTTTCTAGCGGTAGTGGACTTGTTGGTCATGAAATTCTCTCCAATAGAGGGGAGCTCCCTCCTTTTGAGGTGGAGGTGGAGTTGGTTTCTTGGTTTGATTGGTGGCTTTGTTGCTTCTACTTCACACGTTGTTTTGGCTTAGTGATACTTTTGAGAAGTGGATTTTTTGCTATTGCTTGGCTTTTACAGGGTATTGGTTGCCTAGTTTTGGGTTCATGGTCCCAAAAAAACCCTTTTAATTAGGTTTCGGGGCCCCACCAAAACCTATTTAAAGGGTTTCTGGTCTCAGTTAAAACCAGGTTGTAAAAGGGTTTTAAGCCTATGCTTGTTCTTGTTGTTTGCAACCTAAGTTGTATTGCTGATCTTTGATGGTTGCTGATGTTTGGTTGCTGATGATTTGCCAATTATTTTCTATTAGCAACTTTCCCTCTTTGGATTGGGTTGTAGATCCCATCAAAACCGCTTGTACTGGGTTCCAGGATCCCATCAAAACCTATTTTTTACCCTTAATAAAAAATAATTTAATATAAAAAAATGTAAATTTAACAATAAAATTATTTTAATGATAATTCATAAATTTATTTAAAAAATCATTCACTAAATATTTGATAATATGTTTAGATAATATTATTTTAAAAATCTTAAATATGCAAATTATAAATCAATATAATTTATATAAATTATAATAATATTATAATAATTATCATTACAATAATTATAAAAACATGAAAATTAATAAATGCATGTAGCTACTAATTTGTTCTATTAAGTTAGAATATAGGCATGCATTATCCTACAATTTATATTATAATAATTAATATAGTATTTATATAATGTAAATAATAATTAACATTAATGTGTCATGCTTTGAAGGTGGAGTAGGTTTTCCTTGTCAATGTTCAAATGTTTGTGGAGGGATGGAGCTTTTGCCCTTATTCCCACAATATAATTAGTGATCCGTGGGGACAAATTCCCCCATTTTTGGCTTGGGATTTGTGGAAAGAGAGGAATAATAGAGTGTTTAGGGAGATTGCAAGAACTAGCAAGGAGCTATGTTTAATTGTTAAAAGAAAAATTTGGGAAAATATGGAAAGCTGCAAGTACAAGCAGGCTAAGAAATAGTCAACTCAACATGAGCTAAGCATAAAACAACAATGGGAACTCTCCCATGATTTAAATAATGTTAACTGGAAAAAACAACTTATAAGAAGGAGCACTATCTGGATCCCCACAGATCCAAGATGGGTGAAATGCAACTTTGATGGTTGCTCAAAGGGGAATCTTGGATGGGTTGCAGCTGTTGGAGTAATAAGAAATGATAAGGGTGCCTTCCTGATTAGATACAACAAAGGCTTAGGAACAACTACGAATAACTTTGCTGAGGTGTTTGCTGTTTGGTTTGGTGCTAGACTTCTTAGAGAGAGGGGATGCAACAAGGTAATTGTTGAAGGAGACTCTAAGTTGATAATAAACTATCTCAACAACAGGGCGAATATTCCTTGCGAAATTAGAGATCTGCTGGAAGATTGTAAAAGCATATTGCAAGAGATTCAATGTGTTTAAATTTGCCACACATTAGGGGAAGGAAATAGGGTGGAAGATGCGATGGCCAACCTTGGTGTAAATCAAGAAACTTTAATAAATTGGGACTTTATTAATTTGCCTAATCAAATTAAGGAAGTCCTAGCGAAGGACAAACTGGGTGAAAAAGACTTAAACAAAGGACTATGAGGAGGGGTTTCTTAATTATTAATATGAGTGGTGGGAGGAGAAGGATTTGGAGGATGTGGACCCCATGGATGCAAGTTGGCAAGCCGATTGGTCAGCGTTGGAGACATGTTTTAAAGGGATTGCTAAATCCCGATAAAAGGAATTGTAATCATGGGAAAGGACAACCACAGGAGAGATGTTTGTACCAAGATAGGAAAAAATTAAATTTGGAAATAAATAGCATGTGGTATAATCTGAGGATCGATCTTCGATGTGACAGATGGAGTCACGTCGACAATAGAAATAAAAGATGGAATAAAAAAAATGCCATCATTGCAAGAAAAGGAGGCAGAGCTGCCGATAGCAATAATGATTATGGGAAAAAAGGTGGTAATCGAGAAGTGAATTTTTTTATGAATTATAGAAAAAACCATAAGCCAATTGCTTTTCAAATGAATTGTCAAAGAGTTCCCATTAGAACTGAGAGTGTGGAGCTACCGGTTGCTAGTGTTGTGGATGCTGAAGGTAGCAGAAGTGATTTCCTTCTCATTCCCAAAATTGGCCATATCTCAGATAGAAATATGGGAGGTCCTAGGAAGCGTACCAAACCTCACATATTTGACTCACTTCGCAACAATGAGGAGCTCTAGGGTCTTTTTGAGCAGGTAGGTTTCACTCCGTACTTCATTGCAATGGAGGGCTATAATGAAAGACTCAACTACAAATTTGCAAATGCTTGGAGAGATGGGGAAGTAAACCTGGGCGGGCTTCAGTTTAAGGTGGATGAGAAGCTGATTGTGGAAGTGACGAGTTTGGCTTATGAAGGAACAAAGGTTGCAAAGGTCAGCAATGGTAAGTATCAAGACTATTTCGAGAAGTTTTTTGAAGGAAAAGAAAAACCAAAAAGATTTCAAAATGGGTACTCTAGGGTTAAGTTGCCACCTCCATATCATAATGTGTGCTTTATTGTAATGAAATATTTTACTCTAGAAGGCTGCTACCAGTTTATCCATGGATGCCACTTTCCCATTCTCAACCACATTAGACATCAGGAAAAAATAAATTTTCCTTTTTTCTTGTTTTCCTCTCTTAGCCAGAGTCTTACTCATGGAGCCAATCCGCCTTTACATCAGGGCCTCATAAGAGCCATTTGAAAATTTGTGTTATCCAGAACCCCTCAGAACAATCTTGTTATTAGGATGATTGAAGACCCAAAACTCTAGAGCTCGGTGAAAATTGAGCTTCTTGAAGACCGTCCCCTCCCTACGCCTAAGAAATCTAGCAAGAAATCCCAAAGCCTTGAGAAACATGGTAAGAAACCCCAAAGCCTAGACACTGCTATGTGGAAGGATTTACTTACAATCACACCAGAGAAAATAAAGGATACATCGATGGAGATAAGAACTAAAAAAAGGAGATTGATTTTGCGTGAACTTGGGGAAGAGGTGGACACAATTACTATTCCTGATGACAATGAGATGGAAGGCTTAAACCTTGGTGGAAGAAGGTCAAAAATACTGGCTATGGTGGTGTCAAAAGGACAGGAGAGTAAGAAAAAAACACAGTGCCCTGAAGAAAAAAGTACCCAAATCCCATCGAAGAGTGTTGAAAAGAAACAAGAAGAGGAAAATGATTCCTCAACTGAAGAAATTCCTGACAGTATGGGAGGAGACTCGGCTGAAGAGGAGGATTCAGATGCAGAAATCGAAGATGGTAATGGGGATGAGGAAAAAGAGGAGTTGCAGCATGAGATGGCTAGAGAGGAGGAGGAAGTAAATGCTATGGACAATCAAGTGAGGGACGAAAATGCCAACAAAGAGGAAGAAAAGGTTGAGGATGATGGGAATGGTAGGATTAAAAGACTTGAGGACATAATGCAAATTCTGGAAAAGAGGATAAATGAGAAGGCGAGGGACAACAAACTTCATGCCCTCAAAAATCTGGTGAATGGAATTATTGAGGAAAGACTGAAGGTCTTGGAGAAAGGGATGCAAGAAAAAGGAGATGAAAATAGATTTCAAATCCTGGAAGAAGCGGTCCAGAATGTGTGTATGGTGGTTGATGCTATTATGAAGAAGGATGTTATGGTGACTATTTCTGGCATGGGAAAAATAAAAAAGAAACAAAAGAAAAAAGCAGCGGGTGATGATGAAGACTTAGCTGGCAAGATGGAGCTGAAGGCAATAGTGAACAACACTATTGAAGACCTGATGAAAGCATGGAGGATGATCGAGGATGCATAGCTTGGATGCTTTTTTGTGCGGATTTTCCTTTTGTTTTCGATGATTATCTCTACTTTGTTTTATAGGACTGTTGCTACCGGTTATGGTCGTGGGTGCCAAAACTTAAATTTCTATAATGTTGTTAATATTTTTAGTAGGAACATTATGATAGATGTTTATAAGTATTGTAGATGGATAAGAAAGAATGATACTGATGCTAGATTAAGGTTTTTTGATTTGTATGTTAGAACTGTTATGTTGATTGTATGGGAATTGGTTAAGCATTTTGTTTATGGGAGGGGGAAGTTTGGTGGGCTTCCTATTTTTGATGTTTCTTACCACCTATTATTCTTATCATGATGTACTAATTGCTCGGGTCAGGGCCCTTTTCCCTGCTTAATCAATCAAAAAAATTAATGTGTTATTTCTTAAATATTTTATTAATATATTAATATTTAGAAAATATATCTAAATTGTATCAAATATGTATCTTCTATTAAGCTCGAATATAGCATTCTTACAATATATACATACAAAGAACTAAATGGTTATTATTATAATGTTGTATACTAGGCTCTTAACAAAATTGAAAAAAATAGCACTCAATTATGGTGATTGGAAGAGCCAACCTTACTACAATATAATTATGGTGATTGGAAGAGCCAACCTTACTACAATATAATTATGGTGAATATAAATTAAGTATATGGCTGCTTATTTAAGTCAGACATCAACTCTTTGATGCAGGAGCATCCATGGTGACTTGCAATTCCGTGTCAACAAAAAGGTTGAATTTTTGAATTATGCAATTTTGGATTTTTGAAGTGGATTAAGTTTTGGTTTGAATTATATGGTGAGGATGGACAAATATTTATTTGCAATTAAATTAATTTGTCAATTAAATTCTTGTGCAACTTTGACAAGTTGACTAGTGGGATTTAAAACAAAAAAAGCTGAATAAAGCATTAAAATTGCAAATTATTTGGAAAAAATCAAGATGGGCATTGAAAATGGGATAATGGATGTTTTAAAGCACAATAATCATGTCCCTAAAAATTAGGGACTAGAGGTGGACACCCAGGACTTGATTTTTTCTTTTTTTTTGCTTTTTCTAAAATTGCAAGTGGAGAATTAAAGCAACAACTCCTATCTTTGTCCAAGTAGTTTGAAATGGATTTTATTGTGCATTAATTATTTTTGAGAAGTTTGAATTTTCATACATAGAGAAGATGGCGTACCTAGGAAGAGAGGGCAGAAAATTAGTTTTTAATTAATTTTATGAGGAAGTGGTGGAGAATCTAGAGAATGGGGAAAGCAAGAAAATAATTTTTTCAAAGGAAATTTTTGGGGGGAAAGAGAAGGGGAGGCATGGATCTTCTTGGAGAAGGTGG
Organism: Sequoia sempervirens; assembly: GCA_007258455.2. Taxonomy (NCBI): domain Eukaryota; kingdom Viridiplantae; phylum Streptophyta; class Pinopsida; order Cupressales; family Cupressaceae; genus Sequoia; species Sequoia sempervirens. The sequence continues at coordinate 68,700,010 of VDFB02000008.1, forward strand.
AAAAGACATTTTGATGTAGGTTTTGAAGATGTGTTGCAGCAACAATTGGATTATGAAATCCATGGTTGAAGATCAACAAGTTGGTGATTGAAGATTACAGATTGGAGAGCTAGTTTCATAGTGCAAGGAGATGATTTGAAAAAGAAGAATTGTAGCTTGATTTTTGAGGTTGTTTGTTGTCTCATAAAAAATTATAATCTATTTTGTATTGATTTATTTCAGATTTTATTGTTGCACAAACTTGTGCAATAAGATTTTATTGAAGTTGAGAAACTTTGTTGCAAGTTAAATTGGGAAGATTAATTATGTTGTAAACTTTTACATCTTGTTTGTTGTTGGTGGTGTTGAATAATTTTGTGTGAGGGTTGTGAGAGTTTTCCCTTTACATCAGTGGTATCAGAGTGGGAGTTCTTGAGTGTGCAGGAAAAAGTGTCGATTGGAGGCAATTTGCACCAGGACATGAGGGTGGAGAATATGTGGATTTTGTTTGCAAATGAATGTGCAAGTAGTAAGAAGAAATTTTAGAGGATTTGAGGAATTGAGGTTCCCATGATTGTAAAAATATCACCGAAGGAGGTAGTTTACATTAATATTGGTGAATATTGGAAGAGGGTTTTGTAAGCAAATTGCTGAAAGAGGCAGTTTACATTAATATTGGTGAATATTGGAAGAGGGTTTTGTAAATAGATCACTGAAAAAGGAAGTTTACATAGGTAAAACTTGAGGGTTTGAAGATTTGTGTTGTTAAAGCATTGAGAGGCTTGGAAAATCAGAGGAAGAGAAATGATAAAGATGCAACAATGGATAGATGAAATGAGAGTAGAGATTGAGAGGAGGAAACAAGAGGAGAAAAGAGTTGAAGGTAATTTTGATTATCCTTCTAATGATATTTTGATTGCAGGAAAGAAAGAGGGTGTAGCAGATTCTCATGCATGTGACATCAAGGAAGAGAAAGATGATTTGCTAATATGATTGAAAGCAATTGAAAGAGAGTGGAATGAGAAAATTTTAGCGAATGCAGAGGTTGCAGCCAAAGGTAAAGAGGTAACTTCATATTTTAGTACATGTTTTGATGATATTGAGAGTGTAAAAGTAGAGTCAAAGGTTGCAACAATAAATCCTTTGGAAGTAGATTCGAGTGGTGAACAGATTGACGTGAAAATGAAGTTTTCTTATGATTGCTTGATTGAAAGTATTGAATATGAAGATTCCTTGATAACAGAGCTTGACTATTTATTACAAGATGTGGAGAATGAATCTATGGATTATGGTGCTAACATTAAATTGGGTGCTGAAGATCAAATTGCAGCAACATTATGTCTTTCTGAAAGCATAATAGGAGTGACAAACCACATTACAAACCAGGTAAAGGAGGAGGAAAAAGGAAAAAAAACAATAGATGTAATGAAGTACATTTGTTTTGTTGAAGGTGGAGGTATATGTTTGATTATTAATTCTGTTGGAATATATTAGTGGGAGGTTAGATTAAAAGTTTTGAAATACATGAAGTGTAGAGGAGTAAAGATGAAAGGATATAATATTGTGAGGCAAAATTTGGTGAATGGAAAGATCCTAGTGGACAAGGTAGTGATGTGGATTAAGGAAAAACACAGGTTCTATAAATATTTATGAGTTCAACTCATGAAATATTTCTTTTCTATCATGGGAGTCTGATGCAGGAGCATCCATGGTGACTTGCAATCCTGTGTTAATAAAAAGGTTGAATTATGCAATTTTGGATTTTTGAAGTGGATTAAGTTTTGGTTTGAACTATATGGTGAGGATGGATAAATATTTATTTTCAATTAAATTAATTTGTCAATTAAATTCTTGTGCAACTTTGACAAGTTGACTAGTGGGATTTAAAACAAAAAAAGCAGAATAAAGCATTAAAATTGCAAATTATTTGGAGAAATTCAAGGTGGGCATTGAAAATGGGATAATGGATGTTTTAAATCACAATAATCATGTCCCTAAAAATTAGGGGCTGGAGGTGGACGACCAGGACTTGATTTTTTCTTTTTTTTTTTTCTTTTTCTAAAATTGCAAGTGGAGAATTAAAGCGACAACTCCTATCTTTGTCCAAGTAGTTTGAAATGGATTTTATTGTGCATTAATTATTTTTGAGAAGTTTTAATTTTCAGCCATAGAGAATATGGCGTACCTGGGAAGAGAGGGCAACAAATTAATTTTTAATTAATTTTATGAGGAAGTGGTGGAGAATCTGGAGAATGAGGAAAGCAAGAAAATAATTTTTTCAAAGGCAATTTTTTGGGGGGAAGAGAAGGGGAGGCATGGATTTTCTTGGAGAAGGTGGAAAATAAATTTTGATGTAGGTTTGGAAGATGTGTTGCAACAAAAAATGGATTATGAAATCCATGGTTGAAGATCAACAAGTTGGTGATTGAAGATTGCAGATTGGAGAGCTAGTTTCATAGTGCAGGGAGATGATTTGAAGAAGAAGAATTGTAGCTTGATTTTTGAGGTTGTTTGTTGTCTCATAAAAGATTCTAATCTATTTTTTATTGATTTATTTCAGCTTTTATTTCTGCACAAACTTGTGCAATCAAATTTTATTAAAGTTGAAAAACTTTGTTGCAAGTTAAATTGGGAAGATTAATTATGTTGTTGCAAACTTTTACATCTTGTTTGTTGTTGGTGGTGTTGAATAATTTTGTGTGAGGGTTGTGTTATTTTTCCCTTTATATTAGGGATAATGTTATAATATTCATATTATGACATTGCAAATGGAAGCTACAACAAAAATAATGAAGATTTAGCATAAAAGGCAAGATTTGACAATTTTTTGGAGTTAGTCACTTAGTAGGAATTGGAAGAGAAGTTGATTTCTGCAGGGATTTGGGAAGGAGTGACTCAAGAAGGCATAGTATGTGATTAATATGTCCATCACAAATGTTTTATTTTAGGTCTGATGATGATTGAACATCAACAAAAGAATTGAGGCTCAGAGGTTGAAGAGTCTCTGCAAATGCATTGTTGTTGCAATGATGCATAATGGTGTTTGTAGATTTTTGAGGAGTGCTAGCCTTGGGAATATAAATTAATTTGAGAGTTGCATATGAATTTATTTAAGGTATTTGAATGTTTATTTTCAGGTTTTGAAGCTAATTTTCTGTAGTTGCAAGTTTGGAGATTAGAGGTTCATTTGGCAGTGATTTGTTGAAAATTGTTGGAGGATTGTTGTTTGCAAGTTTTCAGTTTCAAGGAAGAATGTTGCAGGTGTTTGTTTGCAAGTTTTAAAACTGATTTTTTTGGGGTTTATATCAGTCATGTGACTGTAATTTTCATGTAATAACAACGCTTAATATCAGTAAACAAAACTTGAAACAAGTTTGTATCACCTGGAGATTTCAATGAAAGATTTGTTGTCAATTTTTGGCATAAAATTCTCTTGTTCTTTCAATACCTTTGTTGTAGTTTTTATGTGAGTTTGCAGTAGTAGAGAGGTGAATCCTTTATGTTACATCACTCTTTATGAACGAAGAACCTAGCACGAAGAGATGTTACGTTAGCTAAATTAAAAAACATACTAGAATTGAAGCTAGGATTGCTTCGTTATTTGTAATTATAATTTCCAAGAAAGAAGAAAGGGAAACAAATAAAAGTTTAGAACACAATATAGATAAGCTAAATAAAATATGTGCCTAGTTTGGTTGATACAAGTGTCTTGGCATTAATTTGGCAATATTCCAAATAAAAAATATTGACTCATGAGCATTGTGGTTTAAGATATTATCAAAAGAATAATAGTACTAGTAATTAACAACTGTATTTTTCTTGTCAATTAGCCTATTTTCACCAGAATTTGTCTACAAAACACATATTTGTTATTTTTGAGCTAAAAATATTAAGCTACCATAAGATACTTAAAACTTTCACTCTTCAAGTACAAATATTCTTGAGGTTTTCCATCAATTTATTTTGTAGTATTTGATCTTTATGTTTTCTTTTAACACAAATTTATTAATATCCTTTAATTACATCAACAAAATATAACTTACATTTTCAAATGTCAAATTTATTATTAAATTATGAATTTATATTGAAATTATCATAAAATGCCTTTTTCCATTCATTCATTTAGGAAAGTGAACACATATCTGTTTAAACTGTCAATTTACTTAAGAAATTGTTAATCTTAATTCAAATCTTGCAAAACATGATCTTTGTATGTCTTTAAACAAAATAAATTAATCAATTACTTATATGTAATATTTAAATCTTCCCATAAAATGCACTTTCTTTCTTAGTTAGAAAAAATGTAACATATGTTACTTCAAGCCGACAATTTTTTTTTGTTAGGTAAATTGCTGCTAAGGGGCAACACCCATCACTTTTTGACTAGAGCTGTGAACCAGTGAGGCCACATACGGGGGACCTCATCCTCGATATCTTTGAACCCACCATTGCTACCCACCACTGCTCAAGCGATCCCGATGGTGTCGTAACTGCCAACTTTAAGCTTTCGCTCCACCAGTGTGAGTTGAGGTGAGAACCATTGTCACTGCTACCCTCTAAACCCACCACTGCTACCCACCACTTCTTAAGTGATCTTGATGGTGTTGTAACTGCTGACTTTAAGCTTTCGCTCCATTGGTGCGAGCTGAGGCGAGATCCACTGTCAATGCTACCTTTGTTGACCACCCATGGCTACTTTCTCCCTACTACAATCCCATAATCCACCATGGGATTCAAACCTTAAACAACCCAACTGCTGCCCTTGCAACTTAACCATTGCACTGCAGGGTCAACCCCCACTTCAAGCCGATAATTTTACTTCCATCTCTTGTATTAATATTTTTTCAAGGAGGGGTGGTGGTCCTAGCTCAATTGGCTAAAGCATCCTATTGCAGGCAAGAGGTCTAGTCTCCCCACCATCCTCATGGTACTGGAGGGTGTGTCGCTCCAGTGTCACTGGTCACGTGAAAAAATTTTACTAGGTGCATTGCAGTTTATAAGGGGCAACTACTCGATTCTGATTCCTGCAATAAAAAAAAATCAAGGAAAATATAAAGTTTTTGCTAGCAAGAAAAGTCCTTTAAGTAACTACAGAAGATGCAACTTAAAGGTAGCATTCTTTTATTTTTCATTCTTATATTTATAAATAATATTTAAATTACGTAGATGGCATTTTTAGCAAATGGAATACATAATCACAACATAGTTTAGTGTTGGTTTTTAAATTTGAGTTAAAATCAAAGAAATTTAAGGCTTGTTTGATTTACTTTCTATTAAAAATCAAATTATTTAATATGAATAATAAAGTATTTCAAGCCTAAATCATTTTAAGATTTCTATAACATTAAATTAGTGTGTGTCGCTAAAGTCACAAGTGGTCTATTTAAAAGAGACTTATTGATTTGGTTTTATGTAATCCAAGGGTTCTATTTAATGACATCTTATTGATTTAGTTTTGATATACTCTCATGGATACTTCTCAAATTTTTAGAGGAAATTGACAAATGTTTTATATGAACAACTAGATGAAACAAGTTAGAAAGTCATTTTGAAGAGAATTTTGTTAAAGTCTTTGTTATATATAAAGTTTGGCTAGGTTTTAATTGCATTTACTTGAATATTTGACCTCTTACCTTGAGAATTTTCTTGCCATTTACAACTATTAACAATAATTAGTGATGTCTAGCAGGTTGTTACCTAATGGTAAGGCAACATCAATCAACATGATGATGAGTAGGGTGTCAAAGTGGTTAATTGATTAAGTAGGCTATCACTTGAGATTGGATGCAAGTCCTTGGGTGAAATTTGATGGAAGAGATAATCCTTTGACAAAGCTTCTTGTTTTTGGAATTTGTTTAAGTAAAGGTAAATTTTAGAGGGCCCCATAATCACACATAAAAACCAATTATAATTTGGTTGCATTATGAGGATTAGATTGTAGAGATATATTAACAAAATCCATTTCCAAGTTCATTACCATAAATTGAGTTTTGCAAAATCTTGATGGCTTAATAGTGGTAACTAGATTTTGAATATATTCAAATTTTCCTTCACTTTCCCACTATTAATATATATTAAAAATTCCTAAAAACATAAACGGATTGAAAGAAGCTAAAAATTTGAAGAGTGCTTGTATTATACAAATCTTTTGATTCAATACTAACCCATCTAATGCATTGATAGTTATAATCATATACATAATATAAATTATTAAAACATGATTTATAGTGACATATGCTATAAAAAGAAATGTTACATCATGTATATTACATAGGTAGTAGACGTATGTTGAGAAACAAGCACATAACTAATTTGATGAAGATGTTGGATGCTACCCTCACCACTAGACCTATTAGACTCAATTTCCTCCTATAGTGGGAATTGACTACACATCCTGGTTCTCATCAACTTGTGTTGAGACCTCATTTTGTACATCCCTATGTTGCAATCAATGATACATGTTGCACCCCTATAGAATAATTTTAAAAGAAAAATCTTTTTTTTTTCTTGAATAAGACTAATTTATTTTCCCTAAAATAATAGGTATTTTCACAATCAATGCCATTTTTCTCACCATAATTTGTTGAGCGAAATTCTAGTTCAAAAATAAACCTATTTAGTGTAGTTACCTAACAATTATTGATAGTTCAAGTTTTGGTTTATATTAAATCTTGTCTTGAAAATAACTCTAAAAAGCACATTGCAATAATCTAGGAATCAAAAGGCAAAATAGAGTAATGGAAAAATATAATAGATTTGCAATGACCAACCCTCATTAAACCACAACCATACCACATCCTACTTTCAATAAAATTAAGCCTAACATTAGCATAATAGACAAATAATTTATTTTTCAAACACTTCCTAAACTAAATGCAAGATAAGACACCAATATATGTGTGTGTGTGTGTATACACACACACATATATACATACATATATACATATACATCTATATATACATACATATGTATATATACACACACACACACACACATATATATGTATGTATATGTATATATATGTATATACATGTATATACATATACATGCATATATATACATATGTAGTAAATGTGTATATGTATATATATATGTGTATGTATATACATATACACATATACATATATATATACATATACATATACATATATATACATATACATATGTATATATAAGTATATACATATGTATATACACATACATATGTATATACACATACATATGTATATACATATGTATATGTATGTATATGCAATAGATTTTGGTCTTGTCGACGCAATAGGCATAGAAGGATTGGATTTTGCACCTATATCACATGATTATGATGATGATCATAATGACCATTATTTTGGTTCTTTTGATGATGATCATTAAGATAATGAAATTGATTAATGATTGCTCTGCATTTGCGTAATCTACCAATCGTCGACCTAGGGAACTTGAAGGTCAGTCCAACTTTTTCTTCTAGCATAGAAAAGCTTTGCAACATTTACAAATACAACGAATTATTACGTCCAATAGGATTTGAACCTATACCTAAGGTTTAGAAGACCTCTGTCCTATCCATTAGACGATGGACGCTTTATTTTCATTATTCCTTGAAATACTTTATCGTTAACAAAAAAGTACGATTTTTTTCTTTCTCCGTCCACAACGAGGTTCGGGAAAGAAAGAGAAAGAATAGATATGTAACATGGACATGAAAAATTCATGTGAATGAGAGAGAAGTTGACATGAAAAAATATTTTGAATAAGGAATATGAATGAGCGGGTAGCGGGAATCGAACCTGCATCGTTAGCTTGGAAGGCTAGGGGTTATAGCCGATGCTGATTAACGCCTCTAATTCAGAACCGAACATGAAAATTTCATTTCATTCGGCTCCTCCATGGGAGAGAGATAGAAAGGGAGGTCGTTGAAAAATGATTATTCACATATAAAAATCTTCTTTGTGAATAAAAAAAGAAAATTCAAATTTTCTCTACTCCATAACATCTATGTTAGTTTATTTGTAGTTCTTTTTTCCCTCTTTACCTCAGGTGAACAAACTTCAATATAGAATACCTATTCACTTGATAGATGATCCCTATAGAAAGATCATATTCAAACATATGAATATTGGAATAACTATATAATCTTTCTAATTACTTTGTTCCCTATTTGTACTAATTGTGATCTTAGAGGAAATCAAATTCCACCGAGCTCAAACAAAATAATAGTGACTCAAGTAAACCAAAGTCACTATTTTCTAGCTATTTTACTCCAACTTTTGCTATTCTAGCAGTCAAACATTTAGTTACGATGAAAAATAATCTTTTGATATCCATGGATCTTTGATTGATTCGATTAGATAGATCAGTCTAATCCTTGAAAATATTCTACATATGTCATTCAAACATGCGTAAATAAAAAAAATATTTGTCATTATGTTCTATTTAAGTTATAATAGAAGTTAAGAATAACAAAACATGAGCATAGATAATCTAATCTCGATACTTAATTGAATCGAGAGAACCTCACTATTTGCGATTCTTTCATCTAAAAGATAGTGTGAGTAGAGCACAATAACTGTTTATTGTGCATCCAACATGAATTGAACCCGCGACTTCCCAATTATGAGTTGGGTGCTTTTACCATTCAACCATGGATGCTATGATAAAGCATAACTAAAAAAAGTTCATTTTATTATAATAAGTATGGATTCAGATTAACCAATTTAATTCTAATTTATGTTTCTAATTTTCAATAAGAAATAGACTTGGGATTGTTAGCAATTTCTATACCATAAAATGGTAGATAAAATGATAATTAATGGACAATATAGATAGATAAGACATAAAATGGTACATAAAATGATAATTAATGGACAATACAGATAGATAAGATTAAATGAATTAAAAATGAATTAAAGAAGTCTCATTCTTTTCTAGTATACCTGTCGTTCTAAATGTTCTAAATGTTCTAAATAGGGTAGAAAAATCCTATTTTACTTTTGGTCTATTTGGTTTGGTATAATAGATACCTATCTATCCATTTTTTACTCTATTATATAGAATTATTTATATATTATATTATTCCTCTTTCACACTAAAAAAGATTTTGGTATCTATATTGAAGTAGGTATTATATTATTAATGTCTAAATATTGCATTGTTTATTAATGTCTAAATATTGCATTGTTTACTTATTATATTCTTTTTTAAACATTTTATTTATTATTCATTAAACAAAAAAAATGAAGAAACCCAAAAAACCGTGGTCTACAGACCCTATCGAAAAGAACCGAGAAAGAGTTTGGTTCTTTAGCGTTGAGTCAAAATTTAAAGATAACATGATGGAAATATTCGTTCCATGGAACAAATCTAATTTGGTGAGATTGCTAAGTCAAATATTTTCTGGTCGAGAAAGTGTTGTTAAGCTTTTTGACTTTCGGATTCTTAGTACATTACTTATACAGGATATACATATATTTGTTTTCAAAGGTCAAGCAAGAAAAGCTGTAATGATAATAGCATTGCCGTTACTTTTCTATTTTTTAAGTACTCGAGCTTTAATTGAAAGAGACAAATCATCATATAATTTGATGAAGATATTTCCATCTGTACAACATTTTGGAGCTAGAAAGGAAAATTTTTTGCTCGTTCCGCTATTTATGTCTTTTCCAAAAGACAAAAGGAGATATCAACATCATTTTCTCGATCCAAAAAAACATGTTTGGATTTTATACATATGTATATACATATGTATATATATATACATATGCATACATATACATACATACACATATACATACATATACATATACATACATATATATATATATATGTATGTATATATATATATATATATATACATATATATATATATGTATACATATATACATATGTATACAAATATACATATGCATACAAATATACATATGCATATATATATATGTATATGTGTATGTATATGTATACATACATATATATATACATATATACATATATATACATATATGCATATATATACATATATACATATATATACATATATGCATATATATACATATATATACATATACATATACATATATATGTACATATACATATACAATGTACATATATACATATACATATACATATACATATACATATACATATACATATATATGTATATGTATATATATATATATATACATACATACACATATGTACATATATATATGTATACCAATTAAAGGAATGATATTGATATGTATATATGTATGTATATATACATACATATATATGTATATATACATATACATATACATATACATATACATATAGTATATATATACTATATACATATACCAATTAAAGGAATGATCAAAACATCATATTTTATTGATATTGAAATCCTTCGTACAACATGTATACAAATTTTTGTTCATCTAGATCACTCGAGGTGCAAGAGAGAGCATACATCTAATATGCAGAACTTGGGACCTTAAATCTAGACTCTAGACTTCCATCCAAAATTCTATCGATGCCAAGAATGAGGCGTCCCCAACAATTTATAGAAGGGACTGAGCTTGTAACCTTAAGGCATTTTATAATAAATTTGGAGTCTGTCCATACAAGGACGACACGTGTCCCACTACCTATTGCACTATGGAGTAGACAACTGTTAAGCAGTCTATCGTAAGCACTAACATAGTGGAGAATAAAGATATTCACTTTTTGGACACTCGTGAGTGAGAAGGGCCCACTTAACACTCGTAAGTGGATATGAGGATCTTTCTTTTTATGATAGGGTTGCTTACTGCTGTCACTTCTTAACGTGGGTGACATCACGACATAGAAAAGCCCATGTGCTAGCTAATTAGAATGGTATTGGATCTAATAATTCATTAGGTAGCATATGGTAAACCAACTCCCAATCTTCGGACCAGGAATTGAAAGCATAATCTAGTTGTACCACATAATCTTGGAAGTAGGCTCAGTTCATTTCAATTCTTCATGCAAGGGAGGCAAACTTTAATCTAATCTCCATATCTTCAATCTTGACTTCATATTTCCATCGGGCTTCTAAAGGGTATAGCTCAATTCTAGGGAAATCATATCTTGTCCTAGGATAATGAGTTATATATTGTGTCATTGGGTTGCACATTTTACTCCAAAGCTGAGGATGTATGAAATTTAAAAATTCTATCATATCTGGATTGAATCTGGCTCCTATCAGATCAATATATTCTTCAAATATGTCTTGGTCAAAGTTTATCCTACCAATGAATCCATATTTCAATTTTTTAAGCAAATTCAATTTGCTTTGCTTAGACCAGTTCATACCAAATAATCCTTTGATGCAAATATGAAGTCCATCATTTCCACACCAATTCCTTATTAGATCTTTATCCAAACCTATAAGAGCCTTAAATTCCTCCTCTTCATCTAAATCTACTATGCCCTAGCCATGAAAGTATCTAATCCTTCGTCTTAGATCAAAAAGCCATTTATTGAGGAAGTAAGTCTCTAGTAATAATTGAACAATATCCTTAGGAAGATATGGAAGACTTATACTTATTCCATTACTATATTCTACTATATACATGGGCGTTCCATCTGCCTTGTACCAATTTGGGGCATTGAATTCTAAACCATGATAAATGGATCCTGGAAGTTCTCTTGTTAAGGCATCAACTAATGGGTTATTTTCACCCTTGATCCATTCTATATCAAAATCATAGCTAAGAAACTGAAAATACCATCGAGCTATCCTTCCTTGGGCTATGTACTTTTTGGGCAAGCTCCTCATGGCTTGGCTATCAGTGCGAACTGTAAATTTCACTGGCTTAAGGAAGATTTTAAAATTTTCACTTTTTTCATAGCCAAGATTTCTTTTTCAAATATATGATATCTACTTTCTATTTCAGTAAATGTACTAGACCTGTAACCACAAATATTTTTCTTGCCATTTCCTTCTTCTTGTATCAAGATAGTAGACCAAGTGTTGTCAGAAGCATTAGTGTATAAGTAGAGTGGTAGGTCAGGAGCAGGGGTTTGCAGAGAGGGAATATTTTGACATTTAGATTTTATTCTTTGGACTGCCTCAGTAGCTTGTAAAGACCATCCTTCCTTTCCTTACTTTAGATGTGATTGAATTGCTTTGCGATCCTCAGCTAGGCCCTTGTAAAAATGAGACATAATTCAAGCATCCAAGAAATCTTTGAATCTGCTTTTTGTCTTTAAGGATATTAGGAAATTCCTGAATTTGTTGGAGGATATGTGGTTGAAGTTGAATTTGTCCTTTGTTTAGATGTAATCCAAGGAAGTCGATATGTTCTTTCCCAATCACCATATTTTTTGCTGTTAAACATATCCCATGTTTCTTGATGGCTGCATATAATTCTTCTAGATACTGCATATGGTCAGTTTCAGAATTAGAAACACAAGTATATCATCTATAAAAACATAACAAAATTCTTTCAAATGTCATAGAGCTTGGTTCATCCTTCTTTGGAAGTAGGCTGGAGTTGTACATAGAACAAAGGGCATAACATTCCATTCATAAAGTCCTTGGGGAACCAAAAATGTTGTCTTATATCTATCAGATTCCTTGACCTTAATCTGCCAAAAACCTAATTTGCAGTCAAAATTTGAAAACACTTTTTGGTAGCAACTCTTTGGATTAAATTAGCACTAAAGGGAATTGGATAATTAAAAGGAAGAATAATATGATTTAGAGGCTTATAATTAATACAAAACCTCTTTTTACCTGGCTCCTTTTCTGCTCTTTTGTTGACTAGGAATGCTGGGCACGAAAATGGACTTTTACTAGGGTGGATGAAATGTCCTTCTAACAATTAATTTAGATGCTCATCCATTTCTTTTACTTCAGTATGACTCATTAAGTAGGCAGGCTCATGAGGGATCACAGATTGACATTCTGGTCATATCTGAATTTCACATTCTTCGTGATCCTGGGACCAAAATTGTAGTGGATTCATGCTGCAAAATTTTGTTTCAAATCTTTTTGTGATGTCTTTAAACATATCAGATGCATCTTCTGTTAGTTCCTTAACTGATTCGTTCTTTTCCTTTTTCCCACTGCTTTCAAATTTATGATTGACTATTTTGAGAGTAGGGTTGTCAATTTGTCCATCTTCATTTTTGAGTGAGATCTTATGTTTCCAGAAATGAAGAGGCTCATATTTAGTAAGGAACAGATAGCCTAACAAAACATCATCTTCTAAATCATTATATTCTATAAAATCTGTGACAAACATTTTACCCATTATTTCAATGTGAACATCTTGAGCATACCGTCCCATGTGAATCCTTTCTCCATTGATTGCATAGCTATGTGGTAAATCAAGACGTGGCTTCCAAAATTCTAGAGGAATAGCTTTGGTTTTGGCCAAAGATCTTGAAGAACCTGTATCCACAAATGCATCCATGGGGATTTTCTTATATCTTGGAAAAAAAAAGTTAAGTGTGATATAATTCCCATTATTGGCTAACAATAATGAGCATGACTTATCCCTAGTTTTTTGAACTATGTTGTTACCATTGCTGCGTTCTCCTTCTTCTTCCTAGGAGGATATTTTTTCAAATTCTGATTGTTGCTGGTCTGCTTTGAACACAAGGTCTTTAATTTCTCCCACTGTGGAAGAAATTTTTTTGATTTCTTTCTGCTGAGTTTTCAACAACCTTCTGAGATCTGCCACATCATTCATTAGAAGATCAATTTTTTTGAAAATAGAAATTACATTAGTATTAGGATCAAATGTTTTATGTTTGGAAGAATGCTTGGATGAAGAAGGTTTTTCCTTTTTCCATGGAGGAATCTTGTATCCATAGTCAATTTCTTTTCTAGAGCCTTTAGTAGGTTTTCTTTGCTGTTTGAGTTGTTTCTCAATTTATGCCTTGTCAGACTCTAACTGTTTAAGTCGAGCCAAGTGCTAGTGAATGGATTTATTTCTTTCTTCCTTAATTCCTGCTAATTTAGAAGGATCTTTTGACTTCTCAATTTGTAATTTTACTTGAATATCTTTCAGTGTTTCCTTGAGAAGTGTAGTAAGAAATTTTTCATTAGGATCAAGGTAGACTCATCATATTCAAAACTAGAATGTCTTTGCATTTTCCTATTCCTGTCTTTCATATCCTTTAATTTCATCATAAAACTTGAATCAAGAACAATTTCTACTAATTCGTACAAATTATCCATTTTAGCAGAAGTATCTCTGATGTTAATAATTTCCCATCCTGGATTTTCATATTTAAACATGGCATATATCTTAGTATAAGGATTAAGCTTCTTTGAACAATTTATATCATAATGGGGTCCCTTGCAAATGAAACATTTTATTCCTTTAGGGACTTTCCTTTCTCTTTTCTTTAATTATGGCGGTGATTGTTTAGAGAACTTTCTTCTCTTGTAGGGAACTGCTTTATATCGTTTCTTGGTGCCATACTTTCCATGTTTGTTGTGTTTGAAGGTGTATTCTCCTTCATGATATTTTTCTTTAGAACACTTCTTACATCTGCATTTCCTTACACAACCTCTTTTCTTGAATTTCCTTAATTGCTGAAAATATTTCAATTGGTTTATAGGAGGAAGATCACAAAATTCCTTAAGATTACTGTTGTCACCTAGAAATGCACCCTGCACAAAGTTTGTAAAACTGAGCTTTCTAGAGCAACATGGGATCATCTCAAGGTTGTGGGTCACCTATAATTGAAATGAACCTCTGGAGAAGGCCGAATTCCTTTGGTATCACCTAGACTACTGATTCTTTGAAGGGAAAGTGATAAGGAGTACATAAATTAAAGGACTACACTAGGGTGATACACCAAACTGTTTGAGAAATCATGAAATGAACATAGGAAGAACATACACTTGAAAGCATGATTGCTATTCTCAGAACAACCTCTTTCATATTTAATGATTTAGTCCTAACAGGTTTGATCTACATACACATCTCAGGAAGGAAAGATTAATTTCACAGCTCTAAGATATGAATACATAATTATAAAGCACAGTTAAAGACTTGCATGTTCAAAGGAAAGATACAGAAATGAGAATTAATACAAACGCGAACACAAACTTCCCAAGTAAGCTCTATGTTATATTCAGGATTCTAGTTGAGTTACAGAAACATACATTAATTGAGGAAGGATTGATAAAAAAATCACTAACTCCCTTGAATGCATAACCCGAACTCCTTACAAAAAAGGAAAAAAATGCCTTATATATAGACTGTGATGGCCCCCCTAGGGCTTACAAAATATCGGGCCTAGAAAGATCAATCTTCAGATCTTTTGATTGAAATTAATGTTGAAGCCTACGTGTCCCCCCTATGTGTGTCGGTGAAGAGCTACCCTCATAGAAGCCCTCTGATATTTCGTAGATACCGCATTCATTGATCCATCGTGTCCTGTTTAGCTACTTCGGCTGCATCTTGAATGCCCTGAGCTTGCAACAGATACATGTCGCTTGTTATCCTATTGATGTTCTTTAGACTGTCACGGTTTACCCTTAGATCTCTCTGATTGGTTGAGTAAATTCCATGCAGCCTCTCTGGTCGATCAAAACTCCTTTGATCAGAATCGCATCTCGGCGAGACACTGGAAGTGTCTCACCGATGTGATTATTCCCTCTTGAAGCTATCGACGTAACATGGAGCTATCGCTAAGAGCTTATGGCGAGCTCATTTCATTTACCCCGAGCTTGCTTTTCTCCTCCGGGATCGAGCTCCTTCGGCAAGACACTATCGAGTCGGGAAGACATCTTAGCGAGGCTGTCATTTTGCCGATGCTCTTCTTTCACTGAGACCTTGGCCTGTCGGCCTGACTTCATACCGAGCATATTCTTTCATATCAGCATCTCCCTTTGTCACCGAGACATACTCCATTCGTTGAGACTCTATATCGAAGTCCCCCTGCTTTGCCGAAAGTTCACCTTGTGTTTGGAGAAAGCTTGCTTGGTCGGAAAGACATCCTATCGACCCCACCCTCATTTTGTCCAAGCTCTTCTTTTCAGTCGCTGAGACTCCCACCGGTTGGGAAGAGGCCCTCCTGAACTCCAAATTTTATGTCGAAGGCCCCTCACTTCGGGGAGACCTCTTATAGTCACTGAGACATCTCGGTGAATGCCCTTAGTTGTGAGAAGGGCCCTTTCTCTTTTGCGTCGGGGAGATTTTTCCTATTGGCCAGACCTTATGGCGATAGCCTCCATCTTGCTCGGTGATGCGTTCGCTTTCCCTTGATGTCGGCATAACCTCCTCATATCGGCAAAATATTTCACCGAGACCCATGCTTTATCTTGCCAATGAGTCCATCCATTTTCCATCACCGTGAAGTTCCACTATCGGCAAGACATCATATAGAATGCACCCTGTTATTTAGAAAGACCTCAACTACTCTCGGGTTGCTGAGACATAATGTATCTCCCACCGATGAGTCTACCTGTCCCAAGTGTGTTGTTGTAGCTTCCATCCATCGGGGAGACCTCACATAGACTGTGTTTGCTACACTGAAAGGCCTCATGCTTTCAAAGTCACCGAGACAAGGCAATTGTTACGCCGACAAGGATCCTTCATTATTTTCCCATCGGCGAGACTGAAGGTCACTCATCGAGACTGTACGGCGATTGCCCCAACCTACACCGATGAGCACATCCTTCCGCCATCGATCGATGAGACAAAAGTGAACTCATTCCAAAAGAAAACCATTTTGCATACTGTCGGTAAGACCAAGAGAACTTGCTATGACCATATACCGACACCGCAACTCATGCCGAAGGGAACCTGTGTGAAGTCGGTAAGACATATGGAGATCGCCATGACATCCCCATGAAAACATTAACTCATGCCGACTCGATGCACTTTGTTTCTCCAGTCGGCAAGACAAGAAAACCTCGCTGAGACATAATGCCGATATTGCCTAGCTCCGCCGATGAACCACCATATACATAGTCAGGGAGACATGTTGAGATCGGTAAGATGCAAGCCCGACAACTAAGACATATGCCGATAGAAGCCTCCATGGTCGCCAAAAAAATAGAACCGTCCTGTCGAATGAAGAATGCAGAAGACCTATGATCACAGTGACACTCCTGGAGTCTTAGTGACTCTGTCCTTAGAAGATTTTCATGCTGAACCAGAACAAGGCAGGCTTCTTCACTGAATTCCCCGTGACCTAGCATCAGATTCATGACCTTTTCCCTAGGCCGAATACTTCATTTAGCCTCCTCGAACCTGTTAACACGATTTGCTTTGCTTCATTGAGCCAAAGGGTGAAAATTTAGGCAACAATTACAAGTGTAATTGTACTCCTTGTTGAGTTGCAAAGTGCCCAACAAACATTTTTTTTCCAACTTATATCTAATAAATATTTTAATGGTTGGAAAACTAACATCATCAAGTTGCTTGTGTTCTTTTCGAATGATTTAATCTTGTGCCCAAGCTCCTAATCCACATAGAAGTGAATTGAGATAATACTATTTTGTTGTTAGATTATGCATTTTATCTGCTGCAACCATGTATGATTCAAACATACAATTATACTCATCAAATTTTTATAAATTCTTAAGTTTCATTGATTGTAGTATCTTGTTTGCTTCAAGAGCTTGATTGGAAATATCATCACAAAAAAAAATAGTAAGCAACCATTTAAATTCATCAAAACTAGCTTGGAAAACATATCTTTACCCAAGTTTCTCAGGTCTACATACAAAGGATCTGTGGATTGCTCTTGGTTTACTCTTGGGCCTTTTCCTTGATCTGCAGATTATTCCACCAATTTCTCAATTTTCCAAACATTAATCTAACAACATATAGAACCTTTTCTTGTTTTGTCCATGAACCACTTCTTTCAAACATGTTTTCAAGGGTGTTTGTCCATGTACATATATCATCATAGGGATTCACTAACTTATCAATGTTCAAAATATAACCACTAGAAGCATATGGTCTCATTTGTTTCGGTTTAAGGTTTTCAGTGACTGGTTCTTGAATTTATATATCCATTGTTAATTTCTTTAGTGATTCCCATGGTTCTTTTTCTTCAATTTTCTTATAACCAAAAAAATCTAATTCTAACTCAGAAAAATCATTATTTACAGAAAAATTAGAATCACTCAAACTATCAGACAAAACTAAAGTATTTACATTAGATGTCTCAGCTTCAGATTCTTTATTAGCGAAACTAGGTTCATCCATGTATACTGGTTCTGCTTGTTCTTCCTCTACTCCCACTTCTTCAAGCCAATCTTTCAAATGATCTTCTTTATTTGCTAAGCTATGTTCCTTTATTTTGGGCATAGGAACATGGGGTGTTGGCTTATGAGAAGGTTTTCTAGAAGATGATGCTATCACTTCTTCTTTCTTTTCAGTCAACAAAATTTTCCTTCTTTGTATGATTACTTTCTGTTGTTTGGGAGGAACTGGTGGTTCAACCTTCTTACCCTTCTTGTCTTTGACTTCTTCTTCAAAGCTATCTTGGCCAATTTGTGAAACTCTTATCTTTTTAGTGAGCATTCTGACCTTTTTCTAATTTCTTTGCAATAGAATCTAAGAGAGTCTTATTCTCAAGGTCATTTACTTTCCTTGCAGTCTCAAAGTTCTGTTGGTCATCATAAATATGTGTGAGATAGCTATCCTGGTGTTGTTGGGTAGAGACAATAGTTTTAACACTCTTGTGTACCTCTTTTATATCATAACTCATACTGGCTATGTCGTTTGACAGGGTAGAGGTATACTACTCAGATCTAATAGTAGAAGTATAAATCTTTTGTTGATCAGTTGAAACATTATCTAATTTATTGACAACTTCTAAACACAAATCACCAGAAAATCTAACATCAAAAGCCATGTCATCAATATTTTTCATGGGCTGAGATCATCCATTGAGAAATCCAATTCCTCTGGGCTTCTGAATTCTTCTACTTTCTACCTAGATCTATATGAAGTCTAGCCTCATACCTACTCCATAACCTTTTATCAGGGTTAATAACAGTGAATGTTTTAGGATTTGGCCATCTACCAGGCTCATATCCAATTACGTCTTGCTCTTGATTATTCATTTCTATCTTATAAATGGTTTTCTTTTTAGATCCAGCTCATGGGAGCTTTCCTTTGGGGATTCTTTCCCTCATCATGCATCCTTTTTCTCCCATCTTTGTGATTTTTATCCCTTTACCCTTATGGTATGATTTTTCATCCTCTTTGGGAGTCAAAGCAAGACGTTGGTTGACTTTATGGGCCAATCTATCCATGTGTTCAGGGTTACTGCTTAAATCAGACAATGTGGCCAAAGTGGCTCTTAATGGACAGGGGTTTACAAAGGGTTGCTTATACATTGGGAAATGACTGGATGAACCTAAAGATTCCTCAGGATTATAATCAATGTATGGCTTATTGGAAGTACTAGGAAAATTTTGTGATAAAGAGTAAGATCTAGATGACATACTGGGTCTTCCTCTAGTTAAGGCTTCAGGTTGCTCAAATGAGGTCTCATCAGGAAGAGATTTTAAATCTATACTAGCTAGCCTTCGGGTCTATGTGCGGGCTCTTTCAGATATCCAACTTCTAAAAGGATTTGGAAACTCCTGGAATCTAGGATGGGATTGGTTGATGAGTTTTTTGATCACGGGAAAACTAATATCAAACCCAGTTGTATCTATATGTTTACCAAAGTCATCAACATTTGAGTTTGCTTCTAGATAACTTAACCCCGCTGGAAATTTAGATGGTGGAAACATAGTATTCAACAGTCTATATATACATCTACCCCTGATTGTGGCATAGACTAAATCAGGTTGTAGGATGACACCTTTAACTTGTAAGAGCAAGCAAAAAGCTGATTGCACGTATTTATCATCAAGGTTGATAGTGAAATTTGGTTGGATTGACATTCGAGCATCACCTCCTCTACTTTCATCAGAAGCTTTTGTGAGGCGACCTCTGAATTGACCAATAATTGCTTGATCCCAAATTCTACAATAGGTGTCTATTAAACTAGCAAAATATTCAACACCAATGTCATAATTGAAATGAGGGTGTAAGATAATTTCAACCAAAGAGAAATGGACATGAAAAAACCCTTTTTCTTTCCAACATTTAATATCCTCTTATAACAAGAAACGAAGATACACATGGAAAATTCCTACACTAGACACTCTTAAATTTATCTCAGACTGGCGCACAAAGTTCATCATTTTAGCCTTTATCCCTTTTGCAGGATATATATAAGATATTTTAACATCAAGTAACTTAAAATTGCCATTTTCATCTACATATTCTTCTTTGTCCTAGAAATTATTATGGATGATAGAAGAGAGAGAGAGCTACTTGCATTCATAGATCTTTGACTAGCCATAATGAAGGGATCAAAACTTACTTGAGGTTACAAATCCTTTTGTTGCTACATTTTTGAACTTACTTCTCACCCTTCACTCTCCTATCCTTCAACTTCAACATGGGATTTATGGCCTTACTGCGGGTCCATAGTGACTAACGATCTCAACTCCTTTTAGTTCTTCAATATTTGATTTATGACTATAGGGATCTAATGGAACAACAACTTCTCTAATACCCAAATCAGACCCAGAACTATGACTATGAATACACAAACTATTTTGACAAATCGTCTAAACCTAGATGAACAATAAACTGCATTATAAGTATCATGAATCTGTTGCTCAATATCAAGCATATACATACATAAACATATATATAAATGTGTGTGTGGGAAATGTTAGTATCAAAATGAGATAACAAAAACACACCAATGCAACATTAAACTAAAGAAAGCTAAATAGAATGAAATCAAAGAAATCAAACAGAGCTTCTTCAGAATCGTTCCATTGTCCTCTATCTCCAGTGACTTGCTTGAAGCTACTGCTCTCAGATTGTGTAAGCAAAGCTTCTTAGAATGGTAACCTGCAGAACGAGTATGCAAAGGGAGAGTACTTCTCTATCCTATATGCTGGTGGAGTGAAATGTTGATATACGGATATGCACAGGGGCTGTAGATTATGCACAGGGGCTGTGGATTATGAATGCTTTTGAAGCTATGATATGAGGATGATAGGCCATGATATGGATTGCTAATATGCTAAGCTATGCTATGCTATGATTCTAGAGGCTATGGATGCTGGAAGGCTAATTGACTATAGTTTTCCTGTGTGCAAGCTTCTCTCTTTTTCAGAGACTCGACAGTCCCTTTTATAGATTTTTATAGGCAAGAGCCTGGCTAGCAAAGATCAATGGCTATGAGATTGTATGGTAAAATTGAATGGTGAGAGATGGAGAGGTTGAGAGGAATATGGAAGATGTTGGGAGGTTGGAGAGAAGAATGGAGGTTTGTCTTCAACCCACGGGAACAACTTTGCTTAGAAACAGAGAAATTTGTTTGATTTTCTATTTTGAAGTTATTTCATGGTTGTTGCAGATAATCCAAATTAAATAAATAAATTTATTTAATTTTATGTGAGTTTGAGGATTTAAAACATTTTTGAAATATTTGATGTGAATGGACATTAGAAGATTTAATTAAATATTTAGAATATTTAATTGTGAATGGACTTTTAGAAGAATTAATTAAATATTTAGAATATTTAATTGTAAATGGACTTTAGAAGAATTAATTAAATATTTGGAATATTTAATTGTGAATGGAATATTTTTAGAAGAGAAGAATATTTAATCTTTATTTGAATAAAATATTCAAGCAAGATTATATGATAATTAATATAAATAAATCATAATGTTTATTTAATTAATTAAGAAATGGATAAGAAAAGTGATTAAATAAACTTATTTATTTAATCGAAATGAAAGAATGAACAATATAAATAAATTATTTAGATTTATTTATACAAAGATTGAATTTAGAGATTTAATTAAATATTAAAAATATTTAATTAATTACTAGACTTATTGTGATGTGACCATTTTTAGGTGTATACAATATGTACATATACATATATATGTATATACTAAATGTACTATATATATATACTATATACATATAATATATACATATATATATATATATACTATATACATATAGTATATACATATATATATATGTATATGTATATGTATATATGTATATGTATACATACATATATATATATATATATATATGTACACATACATATATGTACATATGTACATATATGTATGTGTACATATATATATATATGTATGTATACATATACATATACATATACATATATATACACATACATATATATACATATGTATATATATATTTATATATATACATATATGCATATAAATATACATATACATATACATATATATGTATATACTATATGTATATAGTATATATATATACACTATATGTATATATATAATCTTTTTTTTATAAAAAGGTAAATATTATTTAACACCAAGCTCTAATTTGGTGTATATGACCCTCTTATGAAAGCACTCAAATAGAATTTATTTCCTTTTACTTTTTTTAAAAAATAAAAGGGTAAAAATTTGTTCAATCAGAGAAAGTAACATAATACATCTAGCAGGAAACACCAACCAGTGGCAACCAGGCACAATCAACCACCATAAACCAAAGACCACTAGACCAACCCTCTAAGAAAACAAAAACCAATCATAGACCACCCATGTCATCCTAAATCAAACCTTGCAATTTATGAGCACACTCATTAGGAAGCTGCTCCCACTCCTCCATTTTCTAATCATCTGTAAACTCAGAAGACCATTTGGACAAGCAATCAACAACATTGTTCCATTCCATAGGAATATGAACAAAAGACACCATCTCAATCATGCTACACAACTGATGAATTTGTTGCACAATGGAAGATAATTGCCAGTTCACCTCATCAATGCTCTAGCTGTTTAACAAATTTATCTTTGTGAGTTAGATTCACAAATGATCTTGCACTAGCCAAGGGCACAAGCTTTTCCTAAAGCTACAAGAATATCCAATACCCCATGAAATTATAAGTCTGGATACCATGATACTTGGAGAAGAAGAAGAGGGCAACCCCATAACTATCCCTCCCTACCCCACCCACACCAACATAACCAGGATTACCTCTAGAAGAACCATCAGTATTAATTTTCAAGGTCCCAACAAGAGGCAGAAACCATCAACCCTCACGTTGAATTTTCCTTTTGGGGCATCTTCTTCCAATGGAACAAGCCTTCTTCAAACCAAGACCACTTAAACCTAGATCTTGAAACACCTTAGCCTCCTCAACATTTAGGGGGGCCTCAACCTCACACTTAGTAGAAATAGTCTCTTGAAGCATACTAAGAATATGTTGCCAAACTTGGGCAACCACCAACCTTTTATCTTGGAAGATCCTACGATTCTGCTCCAACCAAATCTACCATAGAATACACGAGGGCCCCACAACCCACACTATCTGGAGAGGGAATGAAGTAGCAGGGGGTCTCCTTAACAACCTCCAAAACTCAGACAAGGATAAAGCATACACACAAGGGTGCCTCCAAACCACCCACCAGAAATGCCAAATAGCCCTAGAGAAAGAACATTGGAAGAAAAGATGTGATGAAGACTCCTCATTACTGCCACATAGAAAACAAATGGATGGCCCTTGAAAATCCCTCTTCATGATATTGTCCCAAGTAAGACATATGCCCCAAGCCACTAACCAGAGGAAGAAATTGCATTTGGGCCACACAAATTTATTCCAAACATATTTCCTCCAAGGGATTTCATCCCCCTCATACTTCCTTCTGTCCAAATCACGATACCCTGTTGCCACATAATAGACCCCTTCAGGATTCGAGGCCCAAGAAAAAACATCACTTTGCTATAGAGAACTATAAGGTCTCTCAGCTAAAATCTTTTCCAGCTCGGCACGATCCACATCCGAACCCACAAGAGGCCATAGATGAAATCCTTTCCATTTGAAGATCACCCCTTGTCCCAACCGCTCCCTGGATTTAAAATCACTAACCTTCATCCATCCAACATCCAGAAAAATAGAGCCCAAATTTCGTAAATGAGGATGACAAGTGAATAAATCAGGGAAGCTATCCCATGAATCAAGCTAAAAAAGGGCATCATCCAGCTTGCAACAAATCCAAAAGAGCCCATGCTTGATCAAACTAGCACCTTTTTTAAGAGTATCCTAAATCATAGACCCCTTACCCTCTAGAGGGTAATGAGGAATGTTTGTCTCCATAGCACCTCTCAAATATTTAACCTTGAGGATTTTAGCCCAACTTTGATCTTAATAAGTACACCAATGCTAGTAAATCTTGGTCGCGAAATCCTGACCAGTCATAGAAGCTTGGTGAAGACCCAGTCCCCCATATTGGATAGGCCTACAAATTGAGTCCCACTTAACCAAACTCCACTTCTTGGAATCCAAACTCCCATCCCAAAGAAACTATCAAGAGAGTGCATCAAGATCTCTAATAAACCTCGTAGGGGCAACTTGAACCATACACCTGTAAAGAGGAAGCGCTTGGACCACAGCCTTAAGGATCATAATCCTCCTAGAAAAGTACAACCACCGATAGGCCCAATGGTTGACATAACCCATAAACTTGTCCAGAATGAGCTGCCAAGTCCTTCTTGGTAGAGGGGACACAGAAAGGGGAACTCCCAAATACACAAAAGGAAGATTACTTATCTAAAATATGAGAATGCGAGCAATCTGAGTTTGAATAAGCGGAGGAGTATTGAAGAAAAATATATGACTTCCCTTCATTAATCTTTTGACCCAAAGCAACAAGATAAACATCCAAAGCCAACCTGAAATTACTCGCTTCCTTGATTCTTGTCATCTTGATAAGGGAAGTATCATCCACAAACTGCAAATATGTTTATGGAGCCAAACCACCTCCCCAAGATCACCCCTAAATCAACCCTTTGCTCCAAAAGGCTTTAAGGGGTCTGCCCAAACCCTCAACCATGATAATAAAGAGATATGGCGACAAGGGGTCACCCTACCTAAGGCCCCTAGAAGCACCGAACAAGGAAGAGGGCACACCATTAATCAACACAGAATACACCACCGACATGACACAACTCATCACCCAATTAATCCAATCCTCAACAAAACCAAAAGCACCCAAAATCATGTGAAGAAAGAACTAGCTGACATGATCATAAGCCTTAGCCATATCCAATTTGATAAACATAGCCTTCTCTTTCGAGGCTGCCATGGAGTGGATAGCTTTCATTACGATCACCATTCCATCCTGAATATGTCACTAGCCACAAAACCCCCCGCTCCTCTAAGATGAGATGACCCAACCAGGGCTTTAATCACTCAATAATTAGATTTGCAATGATCTTATAAACAAAATTACACAAAGCAATTGGCCTAAAAAGATCAAAAGAGTTAGCATCCTCACATTTGGGAATAAGAGCCAGGAAAGTTGAGTTAAGAGCTTTTGGCATTTGTTTACTATGCTGAGATTCTTGCACTACCTCCAAAAGATCCAATTTGATAATCTCCCAAAACTCTTAAAAAAAATAACAGGAAATCCATTTGGACCCGTAGCCTTTGCCTTTTTTCATGTTGAAAACAACCTCCTCCAACTCATCAAGAGAGATAGGTCGAGAAAGTTTAGCATTAGCTTCTAAGGAGACCACATAAGGGATACATGCCAAAACTTGATTCATCTTTTACAGATCCTCTAAAACATCTTTAGAGAAAAGGGTAGAGAAATATCGAATAGCCTCCTAGGAAATATCATGATAAGAAGATAGTTGTCACCCTAAGAAGATATTGTTGGACTCAAGGAACACTAAGATGGGGGGGTGAATCAGTGTTCAACAAGATTTAAGTTACAATCCAGATCTTAAACCATTTACAACATATAAAAAAAAGTAAAGATCCAAGCACATGAAGGAAACAATCAAAACATGATAACACCAAGATTTTGATGTGGAAACCCTATTAGGGGAAAAACCACGATGGAGGTTAATCCATAATTTATACTCTATTAAAAGTATGAAAAAGGGGAATGCACATGCATTCAGGCACATTGCCTAGAGCTCACTGCCTTACAATATATTTGGATTACAACAAAAAGTTGAACTGAGAAAGTAGCATCTACAAATGTTTGATTATAGTTCTGGTTAGGCTCAGTAGATGATCTTCTGTCCTTTTGATTGATTTTGCACTTCTGGTCTACTCTGCTCTAACTCGCATCACAAAATCTTTAATACACAAGTGAAACTGTGCATAATCGCTCAATCACCCTTCTGATATTCGCAACACACATCAACACACCTTATTCACACAACAAAATGATATAATTGATCATTTACATAAATTCGCTATCAAAGATTTAGTACTGTTAGGGTTAGAAAGGAAGATATCTAACAATTAAATGTAGATTTAATTAATAAATAGAGAAACTAAAACACACAAAATAAATTATAACATAGAGAATTTAACGTGGTTCACCCAATCCGGGCTACATCCACCAAACCGCAGCCATCCAATGATTTTATTATCTAGTACAAAAACACTATTACAATCTTGCGAATAATCGCGTTTTTCATCATACTGTAACACCCATCGGAACCCCTTTTTAACAAGCTTAGAAGCTTCCAAATTTTGGGTTCTACAAAGTTGGATTTTTCTTTTTTCGTTGATTTTTTCCTTTTTTGACGATGATGTGAAAAAGTAGGAAGAATTTTTTTCTAGGGGGCTGCTACCCCCGAACCCCCGCCCGGGGCCTGGCTCAGAACCTCGATAAGGATACATGTCAGGGTGTATAATATAACATGACCAATCACCACATACCAACAATCGCCCACTTGGAGACTGATCCTGGACGACACTGCTGCACTTACAACTCCCACTGGAAATAAGTACCTTGGACCCTGCTGCTCTGTTATACTTGAATTCAACCTTGAAGACCAACCAAAGCTGAAGAGGAGCTCAGCTTCTCCCTTGTCACCACCTTCGTAAACATATCGCTGGATTGACATCTATATGTATCTTGTCTAGCTTGACCTGTTCATCCTCCAACACCGACCAAATGAAATGATATCTCAATTGTATGTGTTTTGTTTTAGAATGCAAGGCATAATTATTTGCAAGATGTATAACACTCTGGATGTCTGTAAACAAGTAATTTTCAGCCTGTTGTTTTCCCAACTCATCCATGAAAAGTTGTAGCCATATCATCTCCTTTGCCGCCTCTGTTGCAACAACATACTCTGCCTCTGTGGTGGATAAAACAACCACCTATTGCAATCGAGAAATCCAACTTACTGAGCAGTCCCACCAACTGTAAATACATAACGTGTGGTACTCCGCCTAGTATCTATATCCCCTGCCAAATCTGAGTCAACATAGCCTTTTAAATCAGTATTAGAGCCCCCAAAACATAAACATTTATTGGATGTACCTCTCAAGTACCTAAGAATCCATTTTACTGCATTCCAATGCTCAACTCCGGGATGACTCAAATACCTGCTAACAACTCCTACGACATGTGCAATATCCGGTCTTGTGCATACCATGGCATACATTAAACTACCTACAGTTGAAGCATATGGTATCTTGGATATTTTTTCTTCCTCCTCTTGTGTCTTTGGATACATATCCTTAGTCAACTTAACATGACTAGGCAAAGGTGTGCTGACAACTTTTGCATTCTCCATATGAAATCTCTGCAACACCTTTTCAACATAATTAGCCTGAGATAAAAACAATTTGCTATTTTTCCTATCTCTACAAATTTTCATACCAAGGATTTGTTTTGCTGCCCCCAAATCCTTCATAGCAAAATATTTTGCTAACTGCTTTTTTAGCTCACTTATGTGATCCATGTTAGACCCTACTACAAGCATTTCATCAACATATAAACATAAAATAATGTAGTTGTCATTATCCAACCTCTTAAAATAAACACAATGGTCAGAATTACACCTATTGTAGCCTTGCTCAGCCATAAAACTATCAAATTTCAAGTACCATTGCGAGGTGCTTGCTTCAAGCCATATAAAATTTTATTCAATCTGCACACTAGTTTCTCCTTACCTTTGACCTCAAATCCTTGTGGTTGTTCCATATATATTTCCTCTTCCAAATCACCATAGAGAAAGGATATTTTAACATCAAGTTGTTCTAAATGCAAATCTTCAGCATCCACAATACTTAAAACAATACGAATAGAAGTCATTTTAACAACTGGAGAAAAAATCTCATCAAAATCAATACCCTTTTTCTGTGCAAATCCCTTTACAACTAATCTGGCTTTAAATATCTTCTTACCTCCATCCTCCTCTTTTAGCCTATAAACCCATTTTTTTGGTAAAGCTTTTTTACCTACAAGCAACTTGCATAATTCCCAAGTCTGATTTTTCAGCAAGGAGTCCATTTCTTCTTCCATTCCATGCTCCCACTGAACCTTGGTATCCACCTGCATAACTTCATCATAATATTCCGATTCACCGGCATCAATCAACAAAATAGTATACAAAGAGGGAGAAAATATTTCTGGAGGTCTACTTATCCTTGAAGATCATCTAACATTCACAGGAGTTTGTGGTAATTTTTGTTGTTGTTGTTGCCTAGCATAAGGAACCACTGAAACATCATTGTTTGGAATATCATCCAACACTGCATAATCATTTTCTTCCTTCTCATGCTGCAACAATAGATCTTTGTACAACACTTTCTCATTGAATATGACATCCCTACTTCTCACAATTTTTTGATTTTCAAAATCCCAAAGCCTATAACCAAATTCATCAATGCCATAGCCAACAAATATACATTTCTTTGATTTTGCATCAAGCTTGGTTCTAATTTCAGAATCTACATGTGCAAATGCTTCACAACCGAAGGTTTTGAGAAAAGAATAACTCACCTTCTTACCTTTCCATGCTTCCTCTGGAATACCACAACCCAAAGGATTAGAGGGACCTCTATTAATTAAATAAACAACAGTGTTTACAGTCTCTTCCCACATTTTTAAAGTCATCCCAACATGCAATCTCATAGTTCGTGCACGCTCCATTATTGTTCTATTCATGCGCTCAGCCACTCCATTTTCCTGTGGAGTCCTTGGAACTATTTTCTGCCTACGAATACCATTAGAGGAACAATAATCTTCAAAATATTTGCTGCAATACTCATCACCATTATCAGATCTAAGACATTTTAGGTTTTTACTCGTCTCATTCTCAACCAAGCTTCTCCATTTTTTAAAAGTTTCAAATACATCAGATTTATGCCTAAGGAAATAAATCCATACCTTCCTAGTTGCATCATCAATGAATGTAACATAATACTGAGAGCCACCAAGAGAAGATACCTGAGCTGGTCCCCATACATCCGTATGCACAAGCTCTAATTTCTCATCTTTCTTTTTCTTCCCGTCCTTGAGAAAAATTACTCTCTTTTATTTTCCATACACAACTTTCACAGAAATCCATATTAATATATTTTAGACCTAGTAAAAAATTATTTGAATGAAGTAATTTCATACCTTTTGCACTCATATGCCCAAGTCTATTATGCCACAGTGTTGATTCAAAGTCCACAACAACTGTATGATCTTCTACCTATTGAATTGCAACAACTGTTCCTGAACATTGACCTTTTTTCGTAACAATTAAAGTAGAAGGAACAATATGACCTGTAAAAAGATATAAGGTGCCTACTTTCACACCTTTGCTACCACTAAGGCACCCTTTGTGACCTTCCAATTTTTATCACTAAATGTAACAACACAACCTTCATCATCTAGTTGCCCTGCTGAAATTAAATTTTTGCTTAAATTTGGAACATGCCTTACCTCATGTAGTAGCCAATGATTCCCATTTGACAACTTAATCTTGATTCTTCAATTTCCAACAATCTGACGGGGTTCGTTATCTCCTAAATAAACCAGCCCAAAATACCCTTGGACATAATCAAGAAAATAACTTCTATGGGGGGTAGTATGAAATGAAGCCCCTGAATCTAACACCCAAGAATCATCAACACTATCAAGGGAAAGAATCAAAGCATCCTCATCAAATTTATTACTTACCACATTTTCCTCTTTACTCCCTTTTTGTCTCCTTTATTTTTTTTGAGACCAACAATCTTTCTTTAAATGACCCGGCTTACCACAGTACCAACAATCCCTCTTGTCTCTAGATTGAGATCTTCTATCCTTTGATTAGGATCTTCTATCCTTTGAGTTTAATTACTCTTCCTCCTCCTACATGCAAGAAATATCATAAACATGATAAAGAAAAACATTCTTTCTATGCATACCATTGAGTGCTTGGCCATTCCACTAGTGAATTCAAGGCCTTGAAAGATAAAATACAAAAACTTTATGATTCAGGTGCCATCACCCATTTATTTGCTGATGCACTTGCCTCTTCTTTGCATGACAAGTGATATTGAGATCTACCTCTATCCTATATTTTCTAAGTATCTTGCATGATTCTCCTCCCCTGTATGTTGGGGGAAGTGATAACTTGTTCTGGAGATATGTGCCCTTCTTAGGGACTCCCTCTCTTCTCTATGTATTTCAATTGAAGCGTCCCTTGAGTGAACCCCTCTTCCTTTTAAAGGGTTCCCAAGGGAACCTCTTTGAAAGATTTTATCTCAAATGAAATCATTCATGTCAAGCTTGGGGGCAGCCTGACTAGACCTTTCTTTTCAAGCAGTGTGTCCCTTGAGTGGACCCCTCTTCGTTTGAAGGGTTCTCGATGGACCCTTTTGAAAGCCTTCCAATTTATCAACGGTCTGCATAACTGTCTGCTTGTTTGCTTGTGTGTCTGATTTATTTTCTAACATGTTTTATCTATGGATTAACATGTTGCTTTGCATGTGTGCCTGTAAAGTCACTTTCTAATCTGACTCTGTAGAGTCCCCTTCTTTGGGTTTCCCTCATGTGAGAGATCTTGGGGGATGCCTCCTTGCAGGTCTACGGGCCTGTAAGGCGCTTACTTTATTGGGTTTGCTTCATGTGAGAGATCTTAGGGGATGCCTCCTTGTAGGTTTGTGGGCTTGTAAGGCGCTTACTTTACTAGGTTTCCCTCATGTGTGAGATCTTGGGGGACGCATCCTTGCAGGATTGCAGGCCTGTAAGGGGCTTGCTTCATGGGGTTTCCTTCATGTGAGAGATCTTGGGGGTTTCCTCCTTGCAGGTATGTGGGCTTGTGATATGCTTTCATCCTATAGGATTTGTCCATCATTGGTTTGAGGGCCTTCGATGTACTTTATGCAACTTCTTAGTTCTGTGGAGCTACAAAGTCCTTTTTGTTCGAACCTCCTTAGGAGAGAGTACCTGTGGAGCCTTCTCTCTTGGAATTTTCATGCCTCCTTCGTGATCTCTCATTGAGCCTTTCTCTGCTCTCTTCTCTTCCCAATTGTATATACTGGATTAAAGATCTACATCTTCTTCATCCTAAGTATATGCTCTATCTCTCTTTGAAATTGGTTGCTTCCCTATATTTTGGGTGTATGCTTCTCTTGAAGCAATCAATCCTTTCATTATTCTCTTTATTTTAGAATTCTTCTATTTGTTATTTTTTTTTAATTTGGGGATGATGCATAGTATTGAGACAACCTTCTACATCGAGGTCTCTTTCACTTTGTTGACTTAAATCCTTTAGTTTTTTGTGTGCTAACATTGCTATTTGGTGTAAGTTTTTCTTGCCTAATGCATATGTTTTGTAGGTCTTCAACTTGGGAGCATACTTCTTTGATTCAAAGAGTTGTCTGCTTCCTCTATAGTATCCTTTTGGCATAAAGGTGTTATTTGTGTTTAGTATATTTCCTTTAGCATGCATATTAGTGTAGATTCATATGCTCGCCAAAGTGGGGGAAAAATGTAATGTCGTAAAATTGCACCCCTTGTAATTTCACATACATTCTTGTACCCACTTTAGTGTCCACTCCCTTAGTACTTGTGTAGGCTCATTTTAGCTCTTGTATCATCCTTTTTCTCCTCTCCATGATGCTTAGAACCCCTTTTCAGTAGTTACCCTCGCACGTTAGCTTTGCGTTAAACCTTGTGCTTTTCCGTTCATGTCATTTATAGTGTGATGTGTTTAGACACTAGCACACTGCACAGACGTCTGTGCACCATGCTAGCATCATGTGATGTTTCAACATTCAAATGAATGCATTTGAGCATGTTTTCCACTTGTCATCTACTTTTTTTAGTGGTAATAGTTCGAGACGCTTGCAACTGCCCGAGAAGCTTCTTTTACCTCTTTAAAAAGTCATCTTTTCAACTCATTTGATCTCTATTTTCACCTCTAGCTTCTTTCTAGCCTTGATTTTGGCACTTTATCTTGTTATTTTGTTTGCACTACTTCATATAGCTTGCTACAACAACCTTGAGCACTCTCAAGCTCTTACAACACTCTTAGCAAATCTCTTGGTTCTCGCAGCTATCGCTTTCCCTCTTTGGCTTGCTTAAGCCTTGTAGCTGATATCTCCTTCACTTCATGCTTGCAAGCATCCTGGGATTCCATATCCCCTATCTATTGCATCCTTACTTTGTGATATAGGTTCTCCTCCTTGAGCGGGGATTGCTTTTATCACATTGCATATGCTTACTTCTCTCTCTCTCTCTATCTTTTTGGCTGTCCATGGAGGTGAGAACACCAAAATGAGGGTTTGACTAAGGCAAACCCCTATACAACCCCAACACTTTCTCTAGATCTTACGCATGTAGGTATTGAAGACATTCATGTGATAGAGGCTTCATCACTTGCGTGGTTGTGAGCATTTCCTTTCTACCTCCTATTCTCTTTATCATTTCTATTTCACTTTATTTCAACTTTATCACATTCTGTTTGTTACCTAATTTTGCTTCCAACTCAATCAAGTAGAGTTGAGTTTGATTTGCAAAATAAAGATAAAAGGTACACATTTAATTCTCCTATGTTCATTGATATGCAAAAAAGAATTATCAAATAGATTGCATCACATTATGCAAATGTATACAATAGAGAAGAGAGAACAAATGTTGCATAAAAGTTGTCTTTATTGATAATCATAAATGTATGGTGTCCCACACAAGCTATGGGACAAACTACTTCAATACAGTAAAAGAATAAGCTATACATTTGAAGATACATAAAAGTAAAAATGCATATGAAAAGAAAGGGGATCTGTCATTGCCTGAATGATTAATCCCAGTTGAGTTGAGATACTGCATTTTTTTCAGCCTCCCTCTTGCTTGTCCAGCCTCCAAAAGTTGCTTTCCTATTGCTTCAAGATTTCCTACATGTGTGAGAAAGAGTTTGTTAGAGATTTGGATCATAAATATTTACATATGCAACATCTACAAACATATAACCTATCCTCATTAAGCATTGAAATAGTCTGCATACCATAGATATCCAGGAAAATGGAAAAGTTATCATAAAGCATCTATCATATGCTTTGTTTTATCTAATATGTTTGTTCATTATGAAGGTATAGGTGAAATATTTATTGCTAGATTGTTTCATTTGATCATAGCATGTGGAGTAAAATGGACTCCCACAAGGGTTGATCCCAACATGCTTCCCTCTTGTTTCACTTGAGATGGATAATCACAAGTTGGATCATCTATGAAACCCCTGAGGACAAGTTTTACATAACCATGATTATATTGATAAGGGAAAATCACCTTATTAGTAAAGGATTTCCCTTATCAATAAGGATATTCCATTCCATCAACATAGTCATGATTCAAAATTTGGACATCAAGGATTCCATGATTATTTTCATAAATAAGAATAGTCTTGGGCCTATGTAAGGCATAAAAGGTCCAGCGATAGTATGAGCAAGGTAAAAGGAAATTGCAAAGTTTAAATGCTCAGTCAAAAGTTTGTATATGCATGTTTCCAAGATAACATCTATGACAAAAGACTATCATAATGAATTGAAAAAGGCATTGAAAAGATCATGGTTAGTTGAATGAAAAAGTGAATGCCAATAACAACTGAAGGTTGTCTATCAACACAATAAAACAACCTATTTGAAGAAAAGCAATAATAGGGAGTTGTCATTTCAAGAGTGCCAGTGCAATCAAGCTTGATGAGACAACAAATTACATAGAACCTATACAGTCATAAAATGTGTGTGGAGCAAAGGTCAAGGTATAATGAACTTAAAATGGTAGTGTTTTGAGCTAGTCAAGTTGAAGAACTAAAAAGAGACATCAACCATGGATGCATTGAAGAGAAAAAGGGGACAGTCTATTGTTATTGCATCTTGTTGATCAAGTCTTCTTTTGTCATATATGGTGATATAAACATAGAAGACAGTCATGACATAAAAGGCGTAAATAGATCCTGCACAAGGATTGAACCTATTACTAAGTGATTCATTAGACTTGGAATGTCATCAAACCTTGTCAAGTTCTAGTTATATTAGGAAAAACCATTGATTATTTGGATTGGTGTGAGGTGGAGGTTAACATTCATTAATTTCAATGGGATTTTGGAGAAATAGCACATGCAAGCTACTTGGGATAACATCAAACGAGCATTGAAGAAGCTCTACTATCATGGGTTTGAAGAAGTTACTATGAAGGAAATTAAGCAATTTGCAAAAAAGTTATCCCAAAGATGGTTGTGTTCAGTAGTAAAGGTTTCAATTGAGATGATTTAGCATTCTTTATTTATTTGCTTTATTCATCAAAAAAAGGAATGCCCAATCAATTAAGTTCATTGCATAATGTTATCCCTGGTGGCAATAAAATATCATAAAGAACTATATTTAATACACATGCTAGAGGATTAACAACAAAGCTAAGACACCAAGGTTATAAATGAGAAGGAAAGTAAGCTTCTTTGTAAGAGGATTTATCCTTCAAGGAAAAAGGTGGAGTGTTGTATATAGAGACCAATTTCAGTCTGCCAAGCATAACAACATTGGTGGAGAAAGTCAAGGGTTTTAGTTTTAGTTCATGCACATAGTAGGATTCATACCATAATTGAAGTGTAGTTAAAGGAGATTTTCAAGTGGGACTGGAATAGGAAATTGGAGCCCAACCTTTGCTAAGTGGGGTTAGATGATAAGGATTGAGTTGAATATGGATTTCATTTGTATTTTCAAGTTATGGCTACAACATGTGAGTATGACCCAGTTTTTTTGTTTTTTAAGAAGAATTATGTTAACAGTCAAGTCACAATGAACACAATAAGTTCATTCAAGGAAGTCAAAACACAATGTACTTGTGCATGATAGTAGCTTCATTACTGAAATGACATTAAGGTTTTATAGCTCGTGAATGGTAGTCACATGTTAATTGCCAAGCCCAAATGATTGTGAGAATCAAGCTATTGAATGTCATAAGGAGTCACCTAAAGTTAGAAATGAGATCAAATGATGGTGTTATCAAGTCAAGAATAAAAGATAGTGACTCAAGATGACAGGGCAAGTGATTATCTATTGCTGAAGGTATTTGCTAGCAGAAAGAGTTACTATGGTGGAATGCTCAGTTTTTGGGAAACTTGTTTGATAATATTTTAATGTCAAAAGACCCTAATAGACATAAAAGAAAGTCTTGAATTTAATGAGGAAAAATATGTAGAGGATGTCAAGTACAAATCTTCATTAGAAATGATAGTGGTTAGGCATTTGGGGCAATCAACAGAGCAAATAAAGTTGAAACAATGAAAAGACAACAAACTCATAAATGCCATGACATGCCATGGACATGCCATGGACAGGGAAATGGTAAGCACTTTGAGGA
Source organism: Sequoia sempervirens (assembly GCA_007258455.2). Taxonomy (NCBI): domain Eukaryota; kingdom Viridiplantae; phylum Streptophyta; class Pinopsida; order Cupressales; family Cupressaceae; genus Sequoia; species Sequoia sempervirens. Next base: position 68,735,653 of record VDFB02000008.1, read on the forward strand.
ATGTCATCAAAGCATTGAAGATTGCTAATGGGGATGACACTTGCTATTTTTTACAAGCTCTAATATATCTAGTTTATTGAGTCTAGTGGTTTCATCAGTGTTGTTGATACGAGATGCATAGAGATAAAAATGACAACTCTCCATTTAAGATAGTCACTAATGTTGAGGCTGACCATCATGAGTAGGGGCAGTCAATATTTTTAGTGCTTAAGACAACCCTCAGCTGATAGGCTTATAGAAGTTAGAGAAGATGGTTCTTCACATGAATATAGAGAAGGGTCTTCCCTTCATTTTCTCAAAAAGTATAAAAATCAAACCCGCGACCTACATACACAATCAAAGTCATGGCCACAAGTAATATAAAAGAAAATGCTATAGTGAATGAGAAATATTTTCCTCCAGAGAATTTAAAAACTCATGTATTTGCAAGAAGATGGAACCCAAAATGTGGAGAATGAAGATTCAAAGCCACGACCTTCTAGAAAGCAAAGCATGGAAAGTTTTTTTTCTTTGTGCCAAGATAAACACATAAAAGGGATTTTCATTCTGAAAACATAAAAATGCCTCGAGAAATGCACAAAAGAATCAAATATATTCCCCATTTGCATCAAGAAAACCACATAATTTGCAAGCATAAGCTCGAGATTTCTAGAAGTAAAGGGAAAAAGGCACAAAAAAAAAGATATTTCCATCATTTATGCACAATAAAAGAGCTCGTGACAACATTGGTTTCACAAATTTTGAAGAGAAATGCATTTTTAGTAGGAATGAGTGCTTACCCACGTACATTCCACCATGAATCTACATATTAAGCTTTAGAAACCCCAATCATGGCAGCCCATGTGGCTTCATGAAATTGCTAAGACAAAAATGAAGTGAATGAAGTGTTTTGGCTGAGTATTGGTGCTTAGGGTTTTTTCCCTCAGTTGGATGATAAGAAAAAGGGCAATTTTTTTCCTTTATTTTAAATTTTCATGTGTCAACTAATACCCTTGCATTTCATTTATATGACAAGTGACTAAGAGTGTTCACTCATCGACCTTTGGATTTTGCATTGTCTGACAAGATACAGGTCGAGAGTAGTGCCTTTTATTTTGCAAGTTTGATTTTTTTTTGAAATGTAAAGTATCATTAAAGTGATAATTATAAATCAATTTAAATGTTATGTAAATGCAAAAATAAAAAAAACATGTGCTTTCGAAGAATAAGTCAAGGGAATATGGTTGAAAAGTAATGAGTTTTTCCAAGCATATGGGGTAGTTGGAGGAGATTGACCAACATGTGGAAAGCATGAAGGTTGATTTTGACTGGGTTTTTGGAGGGAATGAGAGCATCTAGGGGTAGTTTCTCATGCTTTTATGATGGGTAAGGACAAGGCTTGACTTTTTCTTCACTTTGGAGTCATTTTGGAGGGGTTTTGGGGGCTATTTTTAGGGTTTTTTGGTTATACACGACCAAGAAGCTTCTAGAAGTATATGTGTGGGGCAAGCTTCAAAAAACCATAAGTAACTTCAAACATCATTTTTGAAGTTAGTTCTTTCTTCTTTTAGCAAGTATTGTAGCTCATTTTTGGAGTTCTTTCAAGTGAAAGATTTTTGTAACTCATTTTGACAGACTTGTATAGCAATTTACACCTTGGAGATCAATGAAGATAAGTAATTTTTCCTTATTAATCTTCTATTCTATTATGTGCATTTGAGTGATTGATACAATTACTTGTGAATTTTATTCATTCCTTGTATTTGTGTCTCATTAGTAGCACATTTTTGCAGAAAGTATATGTATTTGCAAGTTATAAGTTGTGTTAGATGTAATTGATTCAAGTTGTGAAAAGCATTTTTTCCTTCTAGGATTGTATGCATTAGGTCCTTCTCATGAAATATTTATGCAAAGCATATAAGTATTTGAGTTGTGCATGTTAAGCTTTCTATTTATTGAAATTGTGTGTATAAGCAACTTTACAAGTTTTAGATAACATTTAGGTGCATCACCATAGGAGTTTAGTTTCATTTCATGTTGCTTCCTTACCATTTTCCCAACAAGAAGTAAATTAGGTGAGTACCTTAGGAGCTAGCCTTCTTTGGAGGTCCATTCCAAGTTTAGGCAACCCACAGGCCTAGGAATGTTCCCATGTTTCTCCAAAATGCTAAGTTGTACAACTTAGCAAGGGTACAATTTTGGAGACAACACTATTATTTTCTAGTACTTTTGAAGTTCTTAGTAATTATATTGCTAGTATTCGCTAAGCTATTTTCTATAACATTCTTGATTTTTGGTCCCTACGAATGCCAACACACCAGAGAGATGCTAGTGTGCCATGTTTTCATCCCAGACCTGCGCTTCCATCCTTTAGCCGAGAGCTTGCCAGTTTGTTTAGAAAATATTCGTGACTTGCTCTTTCTGATTCTAGAACTATCTCACTGTTCCTTGAGGTAGTTTAGGGTAGTTCACCCCATGTGGCTCTCTGAATGAAGAGAGCTCGTGAGTAGAGAATTCCCATTCTCTACAAATACAAACGATGGGACAACCATAAATCTATGATAATAGATTGCCTTGCTTCACATTGGGAATGCCTTCGACATAATTATATTTCATAGAATTAATTAGATTATTTAAATTATAAAAATAATCATTTTTTATGATGAATAATGTTATATAATTTTGTATTATAGAAATAAAAATATATTGTTCACATAAAAGTAGGTGAAATAGAATCACATCCCAAATTCTATGTTGGAAACAAAAACATCAAAAATAGTTAAATTGTTAAGTAATCAAGGTTATATGAGATGAGAAAGGGGGATCCTTATCAAAAGGAGGTCCCGAGCCATCTATAGGATCCTAGCCAATAGGAATGGGCTTCCAACTTGTAATGGTATCATCTCTATTTTTATCTTCTTCTTGAGTAGGATTAGCATGCATCAAGGAAATTGTGAGGTCTAGCTAGGGAAATTTCCCATAATCAAAACAACTAGTATGACCATGCTAAGAAGTAAGAGAATGTCCATATGGAATGGGAGACCAACAACTGTGTCTGTGATATGGAGAGCCTTGTGAGACACATCTAGAGCTATGTTTGTGGCCTCAATAATGCTTATATGGTGGAGAGGCATACCCCCATGGAAAATAGCCCTTTCCACTAGCAAAAGAAGGAAACATAGGAGCAAGTAGGAAAATTTCAAAGCCACTCTATTAGCCTAGAATTATACTTTTAACATAACATTAGATAATATAATAGCTATATGTAATGCCCAAAATTTTCTACCAAATTACAGTTAAGGACAAAACACAAATTTCAAATTTTGACCAAAAACACTAGAATAATTCACAAACGACTGCTTCATATACATGCACTCCATTAAAGAATAACATCATTTGACCAATCAATTATATGAACTTGGTTAGGTAAACAATTGTTGTGAAAATCATGGTCGGCTTCTAGTGGAGACATGAAATCCACATCACTGAGATAGAACTAATTAGTTCTACTAACTAATTAATAATTTGAAACATAATTCAAGTCACATGTTAACAATAAAATATATATCAATAGCAATCTCAAAGTAATAATAAGAGAACAAGAAAAAAGGGCGAGACCTAATTCCTCGGGGGCTCATCTCTAACGACCTTGCCTAGACATATTGCTCAAATGATTTGTAGTTTGATAACTTGATCTCACTGAATTCATATTTGTTTGACCAACAATCACATTTCACCAAGGTTTAACTCACAACTAACTCACAATGGTATAAAAAGTACATAAAATTATCAACAATAGTAAATCTATAAGGGCTCATTTTCACTATAAGGAGGAATGGTTAACAATCCCAATTATGACACTATGCAAGGACCACGTGACATAATAAGATAACCAAGTATGATTTAAGATGAAGGTGCCGCATCATAACTTAAATAAATGATTATAATTGCAGTTGTGGTTTTATTCCAAACAATACAAGGGTCACAATATAACCTTAATAAGATTATGAGGTGATGGGTTAATAAGACAATTCACATATTGAATCTTTCTAGATAATTCAACCATCATACTCTTGATTGGCTCACACATGGGGTATAACTCTTAGGTTTGAAAGATGAATCTACCTTAAACACCATCATAAACCAATAACACCAATATACGCTAAACTCAATTCTCTACTCAAATTCATCCTATGCCTCTATTCCATTAGTTATAAACTATATGAGTGGGTATGCAACCCTTTCTAGGGTCCACCTCCCTAGACAGTTTCATAATTGGCTGCCACCCACTTAGGTGAAGCTAGGGATCAAAAAACTCTTTAAGAATATGTTAACAACATATGGGGTAGAGAATCAATCCTTGATAATTTGATAAAACCTGATCATGTGCATAATATAATTTGAATGAATAAAAATTAATACTCAACATTATGAAAATGGAAAATTTTAATGAGGATTGTATCTATGAGAAATTAGATAATGGTTTAGAATGAATATCATGATTATAAAGAAAAAAAATATTCTAATCATTTTGGGGTGATGATAATTGTGTATTAACATAAAATGTATTATAGGTATCTTGGCAATAATATCTTATATTTCCTTTATCGGGCATCTATTAATCAATATGCGGTTGGAGGATAATCAATGGCATCTTGTGCAATATCACTCTCTTGTTAATCCGAATATATTGAATATCAAGGTTAGGAAAATCTAATACTAGATTTAAAATTTCATACTACTTACTTTCTAAGGATCATGTTCAGTCCTAAGAATTCTTTCAAGAGATGCACCATTTTTTTTAAAAAATTCTATTTGAATAACTAATGTACATCACACAACACAAAAATTTAATGCCTGGAATTAATATTTATTTTGTTGAGAAATGTGTCATATATGTTATTTTGGTGCATGTGAATGTATCATACAATAAAGTTACTTTGCACATAGATTACTTAGCCACAAGAAAAATAGGTATCAATTTTTATATTCTCATAATGCACTATTTATTTATAGGTATAAATTAAAACAATTTCACATATATAATATATAATGTGTGTATGCATATATATTCTTTCTCCTTCTAAATTATTTCGACATAGATAATTACAAAACTGAAATATTTTATCTCATAACATATAGTTACATGTTACTTGTACATATCTTGTACTCATAAAACAATTTGGGTTTCCTTACTAATATGAGAATAAAGATAGATGACATCATTTTGATAGAGAATCATCTTCAGAGAAGAACATCACTATTATGTTGATAGGTAATAATTTTCAAGCCTATCGGACCCAATTTATTTTAGCGTTGCATAATGAAAGAGAACATAACTAATAGTTTACAATCTTCAATAGGTGGATTGAAATAACTTGCACATCATATATAATGTTATATGCACATATTATGATATCCTTTATTGTCTTCCATTCACATAAAATAAGATGATATTGCAATACAAAAATTTATCTAAATAGCTATCAAATAGTGTCATGAGTGTGATACTCAAATTTTGCTGAACAAAGCATTCCGACACCCATTATTCTTACCACTTATTATGTATCAAAAACTTATATGCAAACGATTGTTACTGGCATTTGAAGGCCAAAAAGGACACATAAACCCAAGCTCTATTTGTTTAGGGATAACATTAAAATTTTCATACATTGGATTATGAACAAGGGTTTAGCTGGAATGTAATGGAATGGTCGTGGGATGTCAAAATTCTAATCTCAATCTAAAACATAGAGATTACACCAAAAAGCTTCACAGGTTTTTGACCTTCCCCAAAATTTTCTTATCTCAAACTTAAGCCTAAATGTCTAATGGTAACTACTACTTAGTAGTAAAATTTGTTGGCTAAGCCACATATTTTAGCAACAACAAGAATTATCCATTTTGAATTTAATATTCCTAAAAAAGCATATGTATAGTTTTGTTATAAACACAAACTCCCATAGATTACCCTTGCTATAATCAATGTACACAATACATAGCCAATTCTCTCAATACACACGATATGGTCCAACATACAAATACATCTACATGCACACAAATACCAAGTGGGTATGCTTAAAATCAACTAAAGATAAACCCCCATACCTGCATAAATATCCTACAAGGCCCCAGATGGGGTCTTAATCCCTTGCTTCTACTCCACAATCCTTTGTCCTATGTGAAACCCAAATAAGGGACTTCAATCATACAATAAATCTGAAATACCAATGTGATTCTATGCATTCTAACCTCCACCACTTGGAGAAAATGACATGCCTAGCCACCACTTTCTCCATTTCCTTTAGCTTTAATCTCTCTCCTCACCTATCTAAGATCTCCCAGATTTAATCGGTGACTAGCCCGATGCTTTGATCTTCCACCCAAAAACTTCTGAAAATACAACCCACTTTGTTTTCGCTCCTTCCTTACTCTGCCCATTATCACCTTTCTTTCCTCCCAAGCCACTCATGATTCAAGCCCATGAAAACTCATGAAAACATTTTCCCTTTCTCTACACAGCTTCAAAAATATCCTCGTTCAACTTCACTCCCCTTGCTTCTTTGACAAGCCACCTCCCTTGAGCCAAACACCACCGACCTCATTTATTACCTCAACTATTTTCTAGCATTTTTCCAACTAGGGTTTGTATTGCATTTCATCCAATTTTTTGTTTTCTCAATCTCTCCTAGCTTTCATTGTCAGCCTTTTCATTACTGGTGGCATCCATTTCTTCCATTCCTTTGCAAGAATGTAGTTGGAGTTGACATATCATTTTCTATGCCATAATTCCATTTTCCTAGCCATTGAAAAAATCCAATATTTGAATGTAGGATGTCGATCTTGAAATTTGTTTCGTGGTCTAGCGTATCTCATTTACCTGCCTTGCATTAAAACACAATTGTCCAGTTTGAATTGATTTAATACGACCATAAATCTTCAAGTGATTCAAAAAAATGATGTGAATCATTCATTCGAGAAATCATCTTGCCACTTGTTGCTAACCCGCATTAGTCAACCCAAGTCAACATGAGCATTCTGTGGAATGGAAAAATTCTGCTATTTGTCATGCTTGTCAAGGGTCGAGGATCGCTAATCCCTCTTACCTCATACTTGAAGTGCATTGTAGGAATTAGCAATCAAGACCAAACTATGATGCCTGATCCTTCCCCAAACCTGTCAGGGTTCGACCATCAACCTTACCCTTTACCTTCTTCCTTTCTTTACTCCATCACAACCCATTAGACCAACCTCAAAGACACCAAAGCACAAAACTTTGAACAATGCTTTAAGTTATTGGAGGTTGGGGTTCTTTCTTCCACCTTATTGCTTACATGCCTTTGCGTTAAGGTGTAAGACAACCTACTGACCCACGATGCTTGAAACAAACCTTTTCAAGCATTTCCAAACTTAACCCAAGTCAGGGGTCGGCCTTTGGGAATTCTTCTTACCGCATACTTAACAAAATACTAAGGCATAATACTTAAGGCCGAATTTGTGAACACTGAAGCCATTTCGGGTGTTGGAGTTTTCCCTTAACACTTACCACTTACCATCCCTTCAATAAGGCGTAAGCCTTCCTACCAAACTATGATGCCCAAACATTTCCTTCACAAGATTTAACTTTTCCTTTCAAGTGTCAGTTTTTGAGGTTTCTTCTTACTGTACACTTGACAAGTTGTTTAAGGCATAAGCCTTAAAGTCAACCTGTGAACACTAAAATCATTTTGGGTGTCGGGGTTCAAGGTTTCATCTTACCCCTTCCTTTGTTTAATGTTAAGGCATAGGCCTTAACAACAACGCACAAACACCAAAACTATTTTAGGTGTTGGGGTTCCATCATACCTCTTTTTTAACATTCACAGTAAGGTGTAAGCCTTAATGCCGATCTTCGATCCTTGAAACCTTTTTGGGTATCAATATTCAGACTTGTTGCTTCTCGCATCCTTGCCTTTATGTTAAGGTGTAAGAATTAACGTTGAAGCCCAATGTCTGATGCCTTTCCGACTTTACTCATACTTCATTTCTTTGAGGCATTCAATATAAGGTATGACTAAAGCCTAAAGTATGATTTCTTGCAACAAAGGGTAAGCCTCAAGCTTGAAGTCTAAAGTTCGATTGGTCTTAGCTAAAAAATGACACTCTTTTCTTCTTTAGCAAGCAATATAAGGTAAACCCGAGGCCCGATGCCCAAACTTTTGTAACTCAAGTATTTCTCTGTAACTTCAACTATCTTCCATTTTGAACTCCTTATGATTCCCTTTTGACATCCATGAAAATCATATTACTAATAGCTTAATCTAATTATAGCTATATTCAGTCATCCTTTATCAGATTAACTCTTTATTAACATCTCCCCACTATAAATAAATGTACAATGTTCTAATTTAAGGGTAGATCAAAATTCAATGATATGTCACAACTCAATAGCAATATAGACTCTAAGACTCTTCATCTTTCCTTATTTACAAGTATATGACGAACCTCAAGTAAATACTATAGGAGGCATTCAATATCAACATGAGTCAAATGATAAGAAAGAAATGCTACTACAAGTGGACCTTAGCAACACAACATAGCATGACAAATTATAGTATCAATCAATGTATATTTAGTCATATAATTGAATAGAAGCATTCACATAAGAATTTAACTAATAAAATCTTAGAGTCAAATGACTAAAAGTACAATGGAACTCAAACACAACTAGATCTTGTATCATCTAAATGATGCACTTTTAACCTGCATAGTAGAGTAGCATAAGTTTAGCATAAAAGGGGTTGTGACTCTGATATGAAGGGAGGGGCCTTACATCCTTCCCCCCTTGTATAGACTTCCTCCTGGAAGTCTTTTGGGGTTAGAAACTTAACAACATTATAGAATCACACAAGAAATCAAAACATTAAACTAGGAACATACATTAGGGACATCCCTTTCATGAATTTAATATCCAACATTTAGAATAAAAAAATTGCACAATGAAACATTTATCCCACATACTCCAAATATAAAAGAACTAACAACCATTCATGCAGCTATAAAGAATTACCCATGTAACCCTCTTAAATTAAATTAAAACAATGTATCAAAACAAATAAGCATCCTTTGATACACTTCAAAATCCCTTTTACCATAAACATCACCCATGCTGTTAGAAAAAATATTTTCTCAAATGTACAATCATGTCTCAAGAATTATTATCTTCACATTTTTTTCCAAATATGTTAAGAGAACATTTTACCTTATAATCATGACACTCATACCATGTCTCAACAAATATTAATTTTACATCATTTGTTACTATCTTTCTCACATAGTTCACAGGTATAGCACCTCACAGTTACTTGCAATTTCACATATACCTCACTATATGAAAACATTACGCACAAAAGAAGGCTCAAACAATGGGGTTTACAAGGATGGAGATTCTTGGGTACCATATCCATTAGGAAAAATGGTCTCGAGGCCCTTCTCTAAGGACCCCTCCATACATCTTCTAATACCTTCCCCTTGTTTGTTTAAGGGGGTTAGCCTCCAATAAGTAAGGTACAACAAGAACAATCATAGAACTAGGGGAAGAATGGATTGATGAATATCCCATACTAGTCCCATTTGCAACCCCTTTCAAATAATTCCCCAGTGCATCTACTCCCCTATACGACTTGCCAGGAACCCCCTGGGATATGGCAGTTTATATATGCCACATTACACCACACTTGTCAATAGTTAGCAAATAATAAGAAAGCCTCAAGCCGAGTAACATAAGATCATAAACTAATGTTTCAATAAAACTCCCAAAAGAGGAATTTATAAATTCATGAGAAAAATAAAATGAAGATCAATTGTAGCTACATTGCAACATTCCCATCTTAATTCAAAAATGAAATTAAATGAGTCCTTGAGGCAAAGTTGACCATGAAAACCTTTAAATGGCTAAATATCCCCAATAAAAGAAATGCAACAAATTTCACATTGCTGGCGTAAAATAAAACAAAACATCCATTAGGAAATTACAATAATTTGTATTTCAATGATAAAAATGCACATTATGAGCACCATGTGACTTTGATAAGCCACCTAAGGGGAGGAGGGGAATGGTGGTTCTCTAATCAGATAATTATAATAGCATGCAATAAACTGGTGGTTCTTGACCACATAAATATGATAGCGTGCAATATCATGGTGGACTCTTCCATATAGTATCAATGCCCTGCATTACTGAAGTATTCAAAATTTGTAATCAATATGGTCCATGTAATTCCATCCTTTACCCATGGGTTATAAACATCAAGTAGTAGGTTTTCACTATGAACCAATATGTGTGGCTCTATTATGTGGGGGAGTAGGTCACGGTCAACATCCATGGAAAATTACATCATGAAATTGTAATTTCCTAATAGATGGGCATGCATCTGTCAACCCCTTAGTTACACTAGTTGACATCTCACTCCTGAAGGGGGAACCATACACTAGGGGTACACATTTAACATATATACAAGATTTACAAAAAGGAATACATCACATTCCATTTAGAAGGTACACATCCACACATCTCATGTTTACACCATTTCACAACTAGTTAACTTATACACAAGATAGTCACAAAGGGTGCATATCAGGATCGTTCTTGACATCTGCTCACCCTTATCCAAAGTCGGGTACCTTGTATCTCATATTTGGGGCACAACACATTTATTGGTTTCCACATGCCAAATCACATAACTATCAAGAGTTATCCATGACAATTTCCATAGTACACAACATAAGCACCAATACGAGGTATTCACATTCACCAAGAACAAAATAACTTCTTTTCCAACTTTCATCTTTTAAAGAAAAAAAAATCATTTCCTTACACATAATTAAACCACAAAATAATCTATTCTACCAAGTGGCATACACAATCATGATAAAGCACCTTCTCAACAAGGCTACCCAATACTCAACACACGATAAGGAAAACATAGTCTAGTTTGTGGGCTCCACAAGCACAACATTATTTTCACTCAAAATTCACTTAATCATGCTCTTAACAATTGCATCTCTAATGAGTTAATATTTATATGATTTTCTATCAATAATAATGCAATTGGGAACCTTAAGTGTTTCCATTGTAAGGCTGCTACAATGCACATGAAATTCTACTTTTCAGACACACCATGCAATGAAAGAACAAACATAGATTCATAATTTAACAATGCAAGGTTTACTATTGCATTCATTCCCTCACCACCATCATTATTTATTTACTATGCATATTATTCCACTATTTTGTTTTACCTCAATATTAATTGATTCCATGCTCAAGATCATACATACATCCTAAGGAAAAAATGCGGTTTTGGGACTAAGCCCTTTTTACCCCAAAGATTCATCCTAATCAAACATCTTTCTTTTATATTTACAAGATGACTTTACACAAAATATGAATTCAATTGGTTCCAAGGCAACATGAAATTTTAGGAAGTACTTCATTTACCCATACACAAGAAAGGAATTACATTTTTAAATCACTTTTAGACACATAAAGAAAGATCTCATACCCCAAACATGGTTAAATCACTACTTTTTCCATCCAATTTTAGGGAACACAATATATGATTCCCTTAAGAAGAATTACTATTTCACCACTCTTTTACCACATATAATATATGAACATAGTATCATTTATTTTATAGTCAATTGCATGATTCACATCAAGGTACATAATACTCAATCAAATCTAACAACAATTATCAAAGAATAAGGAAGGAAAAGACATCATAAGGTCATTTCAACCATTAATCACAACAAGGAGATAAGCATGGGAAGGAAATTCACACAAGCAACACCACATGGGAAATGACACTAACTAAAGATCCCAATGCTACAACCATGATCTAATACCAAATATAATGCCCAAAATTTTGTACCAAATTAAATTTAAGGACAAAACACAAATTTCAAATTTTGACCACAAACACTAGAATAATTCACACAAGACTACTTCCTATACACACACTCTATGAAAGCATAACAACATTTGAACAATCAATTATAAGAACTTGGTCAGGTAAATAATTGTTGTGAAAATCATGGTTATGTTCTAGTGGAGACATGGAATCCACATCACCGAGATAGACCTAATTAGTTTTACTAACTAATTAATAATTTGAAACATAATTAAAGTCATGTTAACAATAAGAATCTCAAATTTTATATATATATATATAATAATCTCAAAAATTAATAATAAGAGAACAAGACCTAGGTGCCAGACCTAATTCCTTGGGGGCTCATCTCTAACGATCTTGCTAACGTATTGCATAGAGGATCTATAGTTTAACAACTTGAGTTCACCCAACTCATATTTGTTTGACCAACAATTACATTTCACCAAGGTTTAACTCACAACTAACTCACAACGATATAAAAATACCTAAAATGATCAACAACGGTAAATCTATAGGGACTTCTTTTCACTATAAGGAGGAATGGTTAACAATCCCAATTATGATGCTACACAAGGACCATGTGACAAAATAAGATAACCAAGTATGATCTAGGATGAAGGTGACCATATCATAACTTAAATAGATGATTATAATTGTAGTTGTGGTTTCAATCCAAACAATACAAGGGTCACAATATAACCTTAATAAGATTATGAGGTGATGGGTTAATAAGACAAATCACATATTGAATCTTTCTAGAAAATTCAACCATCATACTCTTGGTTGGCTCACACAAGGGGTATAACTCTTAGGTTTGAAAGATGACTCTACCTCAAACACCATCATAACCCAATAACACCAATATACACTAAACTCAATTCTCTACTCAAATTCATCTTATGCCTCTATTCCATTAGTTATAAACTATATGAGTGGTACACAACCCTTTCTAGGGTCCATCTCCCTAGAAAGTTTCACAATCGGCTTCCACCCACATAGGTCAAGTCGAGGATAAGAAAAATTGTTAAGGATATGTTAACAACATATGCGGTAGAGAATCAATCCCTGATAATTTGACAAAACCTGATCATGCGTAATACAATTTGAATAAATAAAACTTAATACTCAACATAATGAAAATGGAAAATTTTAATGAGGATTGTATCTATGAGAAATTAGATAATGGTTTAGAATGAATATCATTTTTATAAAGAAAAGAATATATTCTAATCATTTTGGGTGATGATAATTGTAGTGCCCCTCAGTTTTCTTTTTGTTTCTGACAATGCCTTGGTTGTATTTGGATATTATGATACTTTGATGCACAATTATGATGATACTTGATGAGACTTTTATCACTGATGTTTATGCTTATACCATGCTTAGTAGATCGGTTTATTTGATTGTGTGGATTACTCTAGCTATGGGCACCTTGTGATTATCTGATGTATGTTCTTATCATGTTATTAGTATTTGATTATTGTGCATTGATGTATTTTGGTGTAGAGGAATAGTGTCACATCACTCACTTGTGAGTGCCCTGTGATGCTACGACTTTCCTCTCACAGTGTGTTTGACTGTTTAACTATGTACATGCTCGAATATGTGTTTTGCTCTAGGTTGCAGGTACTAGGCATCGAATCCACCTAAATTGTCAAGTTTGAGCGTGCCTTAATCCCAATGGAGATTTTTGATTTGGAGATAGCATCTAGTTCCCTATGTTGAACCATCATCCTTGACGAGGATGAGTATCTATTTGTTATTCCTTGTCTATGTGGCCAGTTTGAGTTGGTCTGTTTGTGTCATTGTGTATTGCCTTCTATTTTGCTCCGAAGTCATGTACTGCTTGGTATTATGTTCATTTGAGTTAATTTTTTGATTAGTGCTTGATTGATCATTATATTAAAATAAAAGATTATTGTGGATAAAAGGTATTTGATAATTTAAATAAATGTTTTAATTCATTTGTGGCTTTGATAAATAAGATATTATTAATGTTTTATTTGATTTAAATAAATTAAAATTTAGGATTTAATAAAGAAATATTAAAATAAATGTATATTATTATTGTTTTGTGCAAACAAAATTAAAATGGAAGATTAAATTAATAAATTAAATATTTTATTGTTGATTTATCATGTGTAAATAATAAAGCATAGTTAAATTATAAAAATAATAAAAGAAGGTAGTTGACAGTAGTGGAAAACAAAAATAAAATAATAAATTTAAAGAAGAGCATGCAGTAATAGAGATTTGGGGAAAATGGTAAATAAATAAGTTAAATTGCAAAAGAAAAGGGGGCTTTTGCAACTATCCTGGAAACTAATCTCGTTTTCTTCCCGTGAATAATTTTCTTGTTCTTGGAAAAGCTTTCTTTCTAGTTTTGGGGGAAATTGGAATTGGTGATTCTACAAAGTTTGTTGGGGGATTTTGGAGAAAATTGAAGCTGCAGCTTGGAATTTGGACCCGACATCAACTTTCATCTCAACCAATTAAGTTTAACCAGGTTCCATTTCCTTGAGAACTCTTGCTCTGTTTTGGAACAAAAGCTTGAATTAGTATGCTGTCTTGGAACAAAACATATATGGGTTTATTTGATTTTAATTTGTATCAATTAGTGAATGTATTTTGTTTTTAAATTGCAACATTTCTCCCAGCACATGGATTTGTGCTTATCCTACAACCCATGTGATCCTTGTGTTTGTATCTATTTTTTTTTACTCTTGCCATCGACAATGGTTTGAAACTTTTTGGAATCTTTTCAATAACCCAATGGTACGCTTTCTTTATGGTGCTAATTGTATTTGTTTGAAAGTTATTCAAGCCTCTTTTTTTATGAATTCCTTCTGGAGGAAAGATTCTTCTGAGGCAGTTTGTGAGTTTTAGCGCCCTCTCTTTTTCCCTGTGTGCATGTCATTTGTAACGAATTAGGGCTCTTCCTATGGTTTTATCGAAGTTGTATTTTGAGAGCTATTCCCTGCTTGTTTTCTTCAATGCTTATTTTTTTAATTCATTTCGATGGCTAAATGGTAATAATCGACATTTGTAAGACAAAGTATGTTTGATTCTTTCGGCCATTATTCAATGAATATCTTGTATATGTTAAGATTATTCTGTGTCTACGAGATGTTTTAGATCAACCAATTCTTGGCTAGTGGTGGACACTTTTGTTCTCCCAGCAACACATATGGATAATGTGTTCTACTTACTTCAATGCTTTATGTGTTGTGATTTGGAGAGATAGTCAATATATTGAATTGTTTGCATGCATAATAGTAAATTTGGTATGCTGTGATTTGTTGCTACATCTGTTTTGGTGTATTATAATTGACAAGTTTCTTTTAGTTTCCCTGTGTTGCCCTTGTTTTCTTTAATTGTTCCATACGCCTCTAGTGACTGTATGTCTCGCTCCATTCTGCATCCTCTTTTCTTTCCTTGTGGACCCACAGTTATATAGTACTTTGTATTGCGTTTTGGTTTCTTAAGCTTATTGTGGCCTGTGTGTTTTTACTCTGTATTGCATTTTGGTTTCTTAAGCTTATTATGGCTTGTGTAGGAGAGTTAGTTGGGAATTTTTTATAGATAATGCAATAAAATTTGATAATTGGATTCTTGGTTTATTGTATATGCGTCGCTGTATATGGATTATCTGAGTGTTCAATGTTGATTGTGTTGAACTAGGGGCTTGGGTAGTCTACACACTAATCAAGATAAGTGAATGCCTCACCCATGCCTTAGTGCTCGTTTAGGCTATGGATGGGTTGAGAAGGCTTGGTTGGAAAGACCAACTTCCTTGTCCTCACGAAAGGAAGATTGGTTCCACATGTGTCACCCTATGGGGCCAGTGCCTAGTGAGAGGCTGTCAGGGTACCCATGTCAGGACCATGCGATGACACTCTTCCCTTTGCAGACTAGTATTCCCTTGTTTTTTCTCTCCCCTTGGTATGTGATGTCCTCTAGAAGTAATGTATGATTTTATGTGTTGTTAAGTTGTTTCAGTGTCAGTTGTCCTCTGTTAGCCTTGTTATGTTAGTTTGTGGTCACATTTTTGTTGTTTTTGTGGTGGGACCAAGTGCTATCTCCTAGCACAGGGGGTGAACCTTAGGGTTCCACATGGTCGGGTGGAATGCACCTTGTACTCCATTGGGTTCCCTTCTCTGTTGATTGTTCGTGTGGCAGCTAATCTTGATGATGTGAACTCCTGCACTTGATCCAATTCAATTGAATTATCTTTCATGTACTTGCATTGTACCATAAATCAATTATATCATGTATTATACTTCTGATTTACTCTCCTCACATATATACAAGGAGACATTGTTGTTGAAGATGTAAAGATGTAATGATGTAATTAATTGTTGAACTCTCTTATGTAATGGATAATGTAGATGATGTTATTGCATATGTTAGTTAATTGGATTACTATAAGATGTCATATTATTGATACAATACAGATAATTCATATTGGTTGATCTTTTAATGTGATGTATGAAATGAAACTCATATTGTTAAATGGAATTTGTTAAATGTGATGATTTATAGTTCTTGCTAGTTTAGTTAATGGGATTATAGTAGCGTAGTCATGAACCTTAGAGGACTTAGGTTAGAATTCAAGCTATTGTTCATTTGCAATCTTATGTATAGTGCACTTAAGGAAAAAATCCCTTTTTTAGGTGTTTTAGCATGTTGTCCTCTAGGGTTTCATGGCGGGGCATTACGATAATTATGTATTAATATAAGAATGTATTATAGGGATCTTGGCAATAATATCTTACATTTCCTTTACCGGACATCTGTTGATCAATATGCGGTTGGAGGATAATAAAGGGAATCTTGCAATATTACTCTCTTTCCAATACAAATATATTAAATATTAAGGTTAGGAAAATATAATACTAGATTTAAAATTTCATATTCCTTACTTTCTAAGGATTTTGTTTTTTCCTAAGAATTCTTTCAAGAGATGCACAAATTTTAAAAAGACAATTTATTCATAACTATGACAGATGACGCAATATAGGTTAACTACACTTGATCCATACATATTTGAAGCATATTAATTCACTAAGCATCAATCCCAATAAGATCATTCAATGTAAACAAAGTGAAGAAGCCATTAAAACTATCATTCTAAAACATGAAAGCTTGATAAACATCTACTCTAAGACATTGAAACTTATCCTATTGGGTTAGTGGTGTTGCATTGATGTGGAATGACGACCCTTTCCCAATCCCTTGGATAATATGAGTGTTTCCAATCGATTTTATTGATTAAAATTAATTAAAATTGATGAAAAAGATGAATGAAAGCACGATGCAAGCTAGATTAACATGGTAAAAAGCTAAGATGATTGATGTGAGTTTATGCAAAGCTATTCTAAATGTTTGCAAGATTCGAAAGATTAAAACCCTAGTTTCAAAATATGCTAAATGGATGCACCTAAGTTACCATGGAAGCCATTAATGGATTCTCTAAGCTAATAATTCATGTAAATTAATCTAAAATTCCTTTTAAACATAAAACATGGATGCAAGATGAGAGTGATTTTCAACAACATAAGTTTACTCTAAAAAGGTGGATCTATTTGTCTCCAAATAGTGATCTATCTATAGGAAAGGAAACTAGAAATCAAGGGATCAAATTGAAAAGATCAATCAATGACCAACAATGAAAGGAAGATGAAACACAAATTGAGGATTCCAATCCATGGTTAGAGTTGAAAGTTGAAAAGGATCAACTAATTTAATCAATGGTCCAAATTAGCTTTCCACAAACACACTTCCTAAGAATTAGGAAGAGGTTAAGAGATATTTTGGAGGAATGAGTGCATAAAAGGGGATATTCCATAGGAATATTCTTTTTTGGAGGAATGCACAAAAGAGAGAATATTCCAAGAATATTCCATTGTAAGTGGGAGGGTGAGGATAATTAGCAATTTAGTTAATTAAAACTAAATTTAAATATGCAAGAGGAGGAATAATATTTTATTCATTAAATAATTGATTTAATGAAAAGGGGGATGTAGTACGATATTTAATTAAAT
Organism: Sequoia sempervirens; assembly: GCA_007258455.2. Lineage (NCBI taxonomy): Eukaryota > Viridiplantae > Streptophyta > Pinopsida > Cupressales > Cupressaceae > Sequoia > Sequoia sempervirens. Next base: position 68,753,609 of record VDFB02000008.1, read on the forward strand.
AGCTTAGGGTTATTTAATTAAATAAGAGGACTTAGGGATTAAATTAAATAATTTGGTTTATTTAATTTAACAAGGTGAAATGTTAATGCAAGAGGGGGTGAATTAACCTAATTAGGTCAATTAGATTAATAGATGAAAATGATGCATTTAATTAAATAATTAGGCTTATTTAATTAAACAAGCGAAAAGAGGAAGGGTTTTAGGACAAAATTATGTTAATATATTGGATTCAAGTGTGTATATCATTCAGGACATTTTTAAGTGTCTACATTTTTCCCCTCTTTGAAGCGAGGTACTTGTTATGTTGGTTCAAAGATTGATGCTTTTTCAGATTAAAACTGTTGCTTAGATCAAAAAAAAAATTTAAATTTTTTTTTGGATGCCCCACTGTTGCCCAGTGGAAGGAAATAAGTTGGTACCCTACCTTGTTGAGAGATTAGGCAGAAAAACTTGAATTTTGGGTTGATCTCTCGACAAAAATTCAGGATTAGTTCAACTCAGAGAGGACTAGAAAGCACAAATGTTTGATGTAGATAGATTTAATGATGTATAGACAATCATCAACCATGGGTAGCCTCATGTATATTTTGATATATCACACAAATTTGATACTTGGATAGAATTGTTAGTTAAGATAGAAGAATCAGAAGAATATGATGGATGGATTAACCATTGATTTTGAGATTGATTTAGAATTCCAACAGGCCTATGATTCTTCGAGAATTTATTAGATTATGGTGATGAAAAAGATGATGATTTTCTCATATCTTGGGATTGGGATTCTCCGTCATTCCTTATTTTTGATATAAAACATAGACATGATGCATCAAGGTATTGATAACTAGGATGGCGTTGTATCTAGTGTGATGGACTTTGACTCTATAAATAGATTGGATAATTCTTGTTCACACCTTGACATACAAAAACCTCATTGGAATTTAGTTTAGAAGTTTAGAATATCTTGGACCAAAGCATATGCAATAGTCAACAATCTACTCCAAATGACTTCCCTACACAAAACTAAACAAGTATGCGCCAAGATTATTTTACAAGAATACCCCACAAGCACAAAAAATGAAAGATAATGATCAATGCCCCATTCCTTTCTCTCTAAATCATTTAGACATCATCGAGATGTCCTTGGAATGGGTCAACAAGATAAACTATAAGACAATATCAAAATGAACAAATAGTCAATGTTATCTATATCTCTTGCCAAAAGGTGTGTTTTGAGGATAAATATCCAAGGTGATTACCAATGATAATGCCCATTGTAGGAAGGATGCATCCTAGGACGTGTTATTAGATGTTGGCGGATTGATAAGTTGTTTGAAAGGCCATTGATATAAGGTTCAATTGACATGTTTGATAATGATCAGGAGTTTTATTTTTGTTTTAAAGGTGCTACTTTTGCTGGTTGTTGTACTTGTTTTTCATTTGTTTTACCAAAGGGTGAGGGTGATGATCGATTTATTATGGATGAAAGTTTATTGCAAGTGAAAGTGAAATGGGATGGGTGGTTTTGGGGTTTTTTTGAATATTTAAATGTTTTTGGTGTTTTGAAATTTTTTTGAGGTTGTTTTTGGTATTTTTGAAAGTTTATGCAAATGTTTTGGTTTTCGATTATTTGAGGTTGTTTAGTTTTTTTCAACATTTTCCAATGTATTGGGTTTTCTGAGTTTTCAAATGTTTTTGGTTTTTTTCTAAGTTTTCAAATGTTTTGGGGTTTTTTGAGATTTTGACCAAGAACCTAACCTATAAGACTATCCTAGGGGCCTTAGGGGCTTATTAAAGATGAACCTTGCCTATGTTATACACACAAAGATCACCTAGTTCGATTGAATTTGAATTATTATTGATGAGAAATGAATAATTGATGGATTACTAGTTTATTATGATGGACTGCTAAAGGACTGACCTAGGGTGTCTCGAGGGAACATCAGTGATGGCCTTGCCTATGTTCAAGCTTAGAGACTTGACATGGTTCTATTTTTGGATTTTCAATGTTTTGACTTTTTTAGGGATTTGATGTGTTTTGGATGTTTTGGATTTTGACTTTACAATTTTTGAATGTTTTTGGATTTGAGCTATATAGGATTTTGAGTGTTTTTGGATTTTCAACTATACAAGATTTTGATGTTTTTGAATTTTTGGATTTTTGCAAGTGTTTTTGGATTTTGATGAGATTTTATGAATGTTTTTGGGATTTTCGATGAGGTTTTGAGGTAAAAAATACCTAAATCATGATGTTGATGTCACACTATGAGATATAAGACATGGATCAAGAGTTATTTGGAAACAAGGGTGCAAGGACCTTCCCTTAGTGTTTAGCAATGCTTCATAGTTTAATGAACAAACCAAGATAGGTAATGTACATGCAAAGAGTTCAACGGAGTTTTATCATGCTAGATATGGGCTATTGAACTTCATGAGATAAAAATGGTAAAGATCTTTTCAAAAAAATTCCATGAGTATGGTTGAAGTATATGTCTGATCTTTGTCAAGATCAAGATAAAGTGGAATATCTAGGTGAATTTGGATTGGATGGATGGAGGGAACATTGGATTTATCATGAAAAGGATGAGATGCTTTTGTCTGAGAAGGATCATATAGATTCTTGATTCTACTCATGATGCTTGTTTTCTAGGTTTTCAACATAGTACTTTCCTAAAGCGCCACCATAGTGGTTTTCACTAGAGGACAATTTTTATTTTTACTATTTTTTTGTTTTTTTTGTTTTTTTATAAACTTTTTACCTTCATGTTGAACCACCTAGTGGTACTGATGTAGAGGCCACTGTCATAATGTGCCAACAATACCTTGCTTGAAGAAGCTACTTTGCTAAGATACAAGAACTTGAATGGAACTTTTGAGAGTGCTGATCTTCCTTGTTGGTATGAAATTAACCTTGCCTATGTGCACCCATCATGATAGAGTGCCTTCAGAATCCTTATGATGAAGGGTAGTTGTTAACACACAGTTAACATGAGAATTGGATACCATGAATGGAGTGTATGATGTCATGCATGAAGGAATATGGGATGGATGGATCGATGGTTTAGAACCTTTGACTCTCCAAACTTGGGAAGATGAGCAATGATGGGTGGGAATGTAGGTTTTCGTGGAATTAGGACCAACCATTGGATATACTTCATTCTTTGCTTGAGAAGCCTGATTTTGTATTTGAGGACGCTTTTGATGGATATATTTCCCTTTTTTATTTTTCCCCATAGTTTCTTTGACTAATGGAGTTTTGGAGGGATTATTTTCTTTATTTTCTTTGGTATCCATTTGTATTTTCTTTGTCCTTTTTGCTTTACTGCTTCATTTTCTTTGATGATCTTCTCCTTGATTTGATAGGAATCTTTCTTTTTATGTTGGTCCCAATTTTTGTATGAGATGATGGGTGGATGATGATTCGTGATGACTAGTTGTAGTGTTGATAGTATTTTCATCATAAGGATCCTTCATGACCCATATGTTGATGTTTGCATTAGACAAGATTGCCCCCAACATTGTAAAGGTGTTAACAATACCTAATCCTTTGCCTTGATAATGTATCCTCTGATCCATAGCCACTGAATATGACTTGTCATGAACAAATGATATTTCTATGGGTTCCTTCTATTCATAAATATGAACTATTTGCTCTGATTCTATGAAATCATTATCTGTCGATACTACTTCAAAAGATGTTGGTGCTGATTCAAAATATGTCGATGATGCACAATCACTATTAGAATAAAAAATATTGACTGTAGCTTGCTCTTGTGTAAGAATATCAAGAGTGGGAGACTCTTGTTTTGGATGAAGAACGTCTATATGTCCATCAGAAAAAAACATCTCAGGGGTGATATCAGGGACATATTTGGAGTTTAAAATAGTTTTGAAGATGTCCCTCAGCTCTTGGTGAAACTCTAGGGATATGGGTTCTTGATCTTGAATCGATTCAGATTAACTTACGTTATCCTCAAGAGCCTCCTCTTGACATGATCCTTGGGTGGATGATATATCCTTGGTAAAATACTCTTCACAACAATTTGTGGGTATGGGTGTAAAAAGGGATATTTGTGGCTCATTTGGAACTTCTTCAATGTGCCCAATCATGAAGTCATATGTGGGAGAGATATTGTAATATGATACATACTTGATGCCATTACGGTATGAAATATTGCTAGACATTGTTGATGGGTCTAGACTTTGTCTTAAAATAGTATCTTGATGTATGTCTGATTCCTCATGTTGTGATGAATAAATACCATAAATATGTCCCACCATGGTATCATGGGTATGGTTTATGTTATTTGAGGTTGATGCCTTTCCTGAATCTTTTTCTTTTGTATGATCAAGCATAAGGTGTGTAAATTTTCATATTTTCATTCCCATATTTTTGATCGACATCAATGTCTCCTTGTTCAATAATATATTCTATTAGATGTTTTAGTCTAAAACAATTTTGTGTGTTATGACCTTTGTATTAGTGTAATTCACAAAAATGATCGTCTTTATAGCTACGAGGTTTGACTTGTGGCTCTTGATAGTTTGAGAAATATAGGAGTGTGATAAGATTAGACTGTATCAACCTCTTCAACACATCTTCTATAGGTTCCCCTAAGGGAGTGAATTGTCACTTAGGAGCACTATTTGTTCTTTGTTGTCCACGTTGAGTGTTTGCAACATTGATTGTTGTTTGATTGTTTGATAGTGACATGGATGGTTGTTGTGTATTATTGTTTTGAACATTTTCTTGCCTAGGAGCAGTTAAGACCACTTTTGCATCAACAACACCATCACTAGTAACATTCTTGTTCTTGGCCCAAAAGTAGGGTTTGTCATTAGAACTAGTGGATGAGCGGTTGTCTCTATATACTTGTGTGTTTCCCTATGAGTTTAGAGCTCGCTCAATGTTGAGGGCCATAGGGACAAGCTCATCATAAGTGGTGATACATTTCATCTTTAAGTGGAAGGATAGATCTGGATCAACATTTTCTATGATAATCCCCACTTGTTCGTTGGGAATGGTCCACTTGCTTTTACTAGCTCTTTGCCTCCACCTTTTCAAGAAATTAGCGAAGGATTCTCCTTTGTTTTCCTTGAGTGTGTATATATCTTCTAAGCTTACATCCATATCAATATTGAAGGAGAAGTGATCTATGAATCTATCAATGATTTCTTGGAACTTTTTGATGCCTGGAGGTAACTATGAAAACCAATTGATGGTTGGGCCCGCCAAACTTCATGGAAGGAGGCACATTAAGTGGGAATCATTTTAGGAAACCTCCATACATATGACATTGAATTATTTGATGTGATCCAAAGAATTTCCCCTCCCTTTGTATTTATCAAATTTAGGGACCTCAAAACTGGGAGGGAAAGGTAACATGGTGATGTTTCTATCGAATGGGTAAGGACACAAGTTTTGTTGTGTATGGAGTTTCTTCATTTTTCCCATTTGAATGTCTTGCATTTGTTGCATTAGCTCTTTGAGTTGTGATGCCATATTGTCTTATGGGTTTGATGGAGGAGCATAAGGTGTGTATAGTGGGATGGTGGATGAAGTGTAAGTGGGAATTTGATATGATGGGGTGTTGTATGGTGTGTAGGTTGGTGTTGGATTTTTTGGAGGTGATGGTGGTGGAGGTGTATATGCTCCTAATGTATTGGGATTGATAATATTTTTTTGAGGGTTATAGTATAACCCTTGTTGTTGTTGTTATGCATATTGTTGAGCGATCAATGCTTGCTATTGTTGTTGTATGACTAAGGCAACTTATTGTTTTTGTTCCACTAAGGTTTGTTGTTATTGTACAATGAAGGATTCTTGTTGGGATGCTTGTTGTTGTTGTGCAATGAAGGCTACTTGTTGGGCTTGTTGTTGTTGTTGGGCCACTAGGGCTGCTTGTTGTGCTTGCTATTGTTGTTGGGATATTAAGGCTACTTGTTGTGCTTGCTATTGTTGTTGGGATACTAAGGTTGCTTGTTGTGCTTGCTATTGTTGTTGGGATGCTAAGGCTTGTTGATAAGCCTGTTGTGCTTGCAATGTAGGATCATTTTGTTGTTGGGAAATACGAGATGGATTTTGGGAGTTCATGGGTTGTTGATTAATTTGAGATGGTTGTAGGTTTTTTTGTGCTATCATTCCTTGAAATATTGCTGAATGAGAGGGATGAATGTAGATTTGGGACCCCATTTGATTTTACATGATTTGGGGGACCAATGGTAAAGACGACGATGGTGCCATTTGGTATCGTGATAGCAATGACACATTCTGACCTTGGTTTAATAGATTAGAAGGGTTCCCTTGACTGATGTGTGAAGAGTTCCCTTGTTGTGTTTGATGTGGGACCAAAGCATTACCTTGGTTGATGGGGTTTGTGATCAATGTGTTGTTTTGATTTAGATTGATGATAGATGGGTTTGATGTGGATGGTGGATTGACTTGAGTAATTTGGGTAACCACTTGTTTCGATGTATTGATGGCGTGGTTGAAACCACTTGCTAAGGGTTTCCCTTGCGTGAGGGTGTTATATTTCCCTTGTTGTCCTATTTGAGGCACTTGGTTCACATTAATTTATGTAACATTGGGCACACTTGGGGTATTTGTGGTGATGGATGAAGATGGTTATGCTCAAAATGTTGAGGTTATTGTGGCATCATGGAATGTAAGTGGTTTTCCAAATGTTGATGTCTAACTTATATTTTGGGGAAGGTTGGTGGTTAATGGAATGTTCATGTTGTGAATAACAAAACTTGTGTTGGTTCCTAGACATGAAGTGATACCAAGGTTGGTTCCTAGTCTAGTTGCAAGATTAGATGTTAAGGGTTGAATTGGAACAAGGGATGGAGTTAATTGATTTGTAGATTGGGTTAATCCTTGTGTCAAGTTTTGTGTGAGAAAGGTTGGAGCCACATTTTCTAAGGGTTGATGAGTTCATTTGTACCCAAGGAGTTCTTCCTTAGTAAGCTCAAGTGGGTTGTTTGTGACATCTTCTACCTCATACCTCAATGTATTTTGTGGTGATTGTGAAGGGGTAGAATGGCTCCTTGGATCAAATTCTTGTGGATTTGGATCACTTGTGGTGGATGTGACTTTGGTTTCTTCCATGATTCTCTTGTATTGTGATCTTGTTGTAACCATAAATTGTGGGTCACCTATGGGAGATAAATTTTGAGATTTAGAATGTTGAAACTCTCTAGTTGACTCAAATTTTGGTAAAAGGAACCCTCTAAGTTGTTTTGGACCAATGGTGAGAATGAGAGATGAAATGGTGAATGATGTGAGAAGTGATATTCAAATTTTTTTTGGGACAACACTTTTGAATATAGGTTTGATGTTTGATGTTTGGATGAAGGATGTTAATGAACATGCGAATCTTTAAGGTAGACTTGTGACCTTCAAGATAAACTAGTCCAAAAAAGTGATAACTAACTTAACTAAATGCATGGAAAAGGATTCATTTCACATACAAAGTAGCTAAGTTAGGGGATTGGTTTGATAAATTTCCAAGTCAAAAAGTGTTGGTGTGTACAAAATTTTACAAAGTTTGGGGAAGTGAAGTGTGAAATTCAATAAGGGGTGGATGAAATGTTTGACTCAAAATGTTAACCTAGAATGAACCTTTGTTTTGCAAGACCAAGGTATTGAAAAAAATGCTATACCTCTAAAGTAACTCGAATCCAAAGGATCAATGTTGTTTTAAATGATAGGGACCATTTGGAAATAGAAATCTGGGTCACCCAACAAAGGATGAGAAGAAAAATTTCTTATCAAGTTGTCTCAATTGCGGTAAAAATTTAAGGCTTGTTTTCTGATAAACCTTAAACTATGATGTCTATGTTTGAAATGGTCAAATGTGGATCTTCTTTTGGGTATTTTTATTTTGCAGGAGATCATGAAGATAAGCATGAGATCATGAAAAGAGGATATTTATTGCCATGTAGGAGGTGGTAATACTGGCCTTTCGACCACAATATCGACTTTTTCCTCTTGTTTGTCTAAGATGTTTGCCACATTTCTCCACTGGCTTGGCATTTCCTTTGTTTTAAAGTGAAGCTCCTTAAGCTACTAATTATATTTGTTTGTTCTCCTTCAATCATTTCAAAGTTTGGTTGTATGATAGTGGGCCTAAGGTTTGGTTGTTCAACTAGAGCAATTAGATGCCAAATGGTCATGTGTGGGGTTTAATTTGTTAATTTATCTTGGTTAAATGAATTTATTTTTACCACAAACACCTGTCTTGGTTAAGTTTCAAACTAAATTTCTATGTCAAAAACATCATTCATTTCACAAGGTCCATTATGTGAAAATCATGAGGTTATAGCCATAGTTACCTATGTTAACTTTGGGAAGTATGGATTGAGATATAAGTCAAGATATTTAGAAGTCTCTAAGGATGAAAATCCTTAGGAAAAGCATCAATATCAAGGATTTTTCAAAGGGTATCCATGCTTAGCCCAAAGGGTTTGAAATTTAGAGAGAGATTGTTGATGTTTTTTTACAATGTTTTGGAACCAAGAAAGTGATAAATTGACTCACAAGCATTTACAATCCTAGTTTGTGTGGGTACGTATTTATTAGTAGGCTTACCATCATCCCCTAAGAGATGATTAATCCATGAATATGGAATGGAAAAATAGGCTATGTTAAGGAAATGAAACATCTTGACACACCAAGCAAAAGAGTCCCTTCCCTATTTTCTTTATTGCCTCAACCAAAAATCGAACATGGTAACTTCTTGGAATGGCGTTATTCCAATGCACTACCTTAAAATACGTTTCAAAAATGGACTTGGTTATCCACTACAAACAAGGTTTTGAATGACCATATTCAAGATAAACTAGTGCTATACATGCATTGATTCACTCAATTAAGAGGCCTCCCAACCCTTAGAAATATAAGGGTTTTGACATATCACATGGATACTAAGGGAGACATTAGTCGGTATAGGATAAAAACACCAACTGGTTAATGGATTTAGTCACAACTAATTTATTTATGTAGCAGACCAAAATGAAAGCACCACTTGGGTCATTCCCTCTCACAATTTGGGAGGCAAGCCCTCTAAAGGTAACACAAACTATGAAGCTTAAAATGCTTTTTGTCACCCAAGATTTCCAAAAGGCACAAGGGGAGAGGATATGCACTTCTAAGAAGAAAAGTATACTTGTGTGTTTCTCTTCACCCAAGATCGCATGAAGTGCAAGGGGAGAGGATACACACAACAAGCATACGTAAGCAAATCAACCACATGTTCATTTTTAACCTTGACAAGCATAATGAGTTTGTTTTAAGCACCAAATAAAGTGTTTTGATTGTTTTGTTCAATTTTAAACCAAAATTGCAAAATGAGGATGTGAGGGTTTAGTTTTAACCAATTTGAACATTTATTTTAAACCCAAAAGAAATCTAGTTGGTCCTAAAACATGAAATAAAGCATCATAAATGGGTTATAATTGACCCATAAGTGTAAAAACACTTGTTACAATATATAATCAAATGATGATATGCTCCTTCACTTCAAATTTTATTGCCCAAACCTGCAAAACTAGTTAGCCTCAACAATAAAAACCTAGATTCAGTGACATGTAAGTAATCAAATGAAGTCAAAAAATTAAAACAGGTCAAAATTCAGGTTCAGTTTTGTTTACCAATAAATAGTGATGTTGAAATCAATTACGTCACTGAATTTCCATCAGATGCATCGCTATATCTGAAGTGTGTCGCTATATTGAAAAATTAGATGCATCACTCTATAGTAAATAGTGACATCAATAGTGTCGCTATATCAAATGCGTCACTAAAATAAAATTCATGCTACACTTAAAAACAAATTTAGCATCACTATTTAAATGCGTGATGATGAAATTTAATTATGCATTGTTAAATAAATTATGTGTCGTTGAATTTGAATTGAAGTGTGGTGTTGTATACCAACGTGTCCTAGATGCATTGATGAATCTTCAATAGCATCGCTAAATCTGCAAACACAAACAAAATATAAATCTAAAGAGAAATTTGTCAGACTGATTAGTTCAAGCCCTCCTTCTAGCACCAAAAATATGACCGATGACATAGTATAGGTTAACTACACTTGATCCATATGGATTTGAAGCATATTTAATCCACTAAGCATCAATCCCAATTAGATCATTCAATGTAAACAAAGTGAAGAAGCCATTAAAACTATCGTTCTAAAACATGAAAGCTTGATAAACATCTACTCTAAGCTATTGAAACTTATCCTATTGGGGGAGTGGTGTTGCATTGATGTGGAATGGTGACCCTTTCCCAATCCCTTGGATAATATGAGCCTTTCCAATTGATTTTATTGATTAAAATCGATTGAAACTGATGAAAAAGATGAATGAAAGCATGATGAAAGCTAGATTAACATGGTAAAAGGCTGAGATGATTGATGTGTGTATGCAAAGCTATTCTAAATGTTTGCAAGATTTGAAAGATTAAAACCCTAGTTTTAAAATATGCTAAATGGATGCATCTAAGTTACCATGGAAGCCATTAATGGATGCTCTAAGCTAATAATGCATGTAAATTAATCTAAAATGCCTTTAAAACATAAAACATGGATGCAAGATAAGAGTGATTTTCAACATCATAAGTTTTCTCTGAAAAGGTGGATCCATTTGTCTCCAAATAGTGATCTATTTATAGGAAAGCAAATGAGAAATCAAGGGCTTAGATCAAAAAGATCAATCAATGGTCGACAATGAAAGGAAGATGAAACATGGATTGAGGATTCCAATCCATGGCCAGAGTTGAAAGTTGACAAGGATCAACTAATTTAATCAATGGTCTAAATTAGCTTTCAACACACTTCCTAAGAATTAGGAAGAGGATAAGAGATATTTTGGAGGAATGAGTGCATAAAAGGGGATATTCCATAGGAATATTCTTTTTTGGAGGAATATACAAAAGAGGGTATATTCCAAGAATATTCCCTTGTAAGTGGGAGGGTGAGGATAATTAGCAATTTAGTTAATTAAAATTAAATTTAAATGTCCAAGAGGAATAATATGATATTCATTAAATAATTGATTTAATGAAAAGGGGGACGTAGTATGATATTTAATTAAATAGCTTAGGGTTATTTAATTAAATAAGAGGACTTAGGGATTAAATTAAATAAGTTGATTTATTTAATTTAACAAGGTGAAATGTTAGTGCAAGAGGGGTGAGTTAACCTAATTAGGTCAATTAGATTAATAGATGAAAATGACACATTTAATTAAATAATTAGGCTTATTTAATTAAACAAGCGAAAAGAGGATGGGTTTTAGGAAGAAATTATGTTAATATATTGGATTCAAGTGTGTATGTCATTCAAGACATTTTTAAGTGTCTACAACAACCAATGCACATCACACAACACAAAAATTTAATGCGTAGAATTAATATTTGTTTTGTTGAGAATTGTATCATGTATGCTATTTCAATGCACGTGAATGTATCATGCAATAATGTCACTTTGCACATGGATTATTCAGCCACAAGAAAAATAGGTTTCAAGTTTTGTATTCTCATAATGCACTGTTTCTTTATAGGTATAACTTAAAACAAGTTCACATATATAATATATAATGTGTATATATATATATGCTTTCTACTTCTAAATTATTTCAACATACATAATTACAAAATTGGAATTTTTGATCTCATAACATATAGTTACATGCTACTTTTGTAGATATCTTGTACTCATAAAACAATTTGGGTTTCCTTACTAATATGGGAATAAAGATATACATCATTTTGATAGAGAATCATCTTCAAAGAAGAACATCGCTATTATGTTGATAGGTAATAATTTTCAAGCCTATCTAACCCAATTTATTTCAACATTGCATAATGAAAGAGAACAAAACTAATAGTTTATAATCTTCAATAGGTGAAATTGAAATAACTTGCACATCATATACAATGTTATATGCACATATTACGATATCCTTTATTCTATTTCATTTAGATAAAATGAGATGATATTATAATACAAAAAAATATCTAAATAACTATCAAAAAATGCCATGAGTGTGATACTCAAATTCTATTGAATAGAGCATTCCAACACCTATTATTCTTACCAGTTATTATGTATCAAACACTTATATGCAAATGATTGTTACTGGCATTTGAAGGCCAAAAAGGAAATGGAAACCCAAGCTCTATTTGTTTAGGGATAACATTAAAATCACCATACAATGGATTATGAACAAGGGTTTAGCTGGAACCCAATGGAATGGTTGAGGGAAGCCAAAATTCTAATCTTAGTTCGAAACATAGAGATTACACTAAAAAGCTTCATAGGTTTTCGACCTTCCCCAAAATTTTCTTATCTTAAACTTAAGTCTAAATGTCTAATGGTAGCTACCACTCAGTATAATTTTTTTTGGCTAAGCCACATATTTTAGCAACAACAATTACCCAAATGTTTGAATTCAATATTCCCAAAAAACATATGTATAGTTTACTTATAATGAAATCACCAACAACCCCGAAACACTCATAAATACGATCTGGGTATAAACACAAACTCCCACATATTACCCCCACTATAATCAACGTACATAATACACAACTAGTGCTCTTAATACACACACTATGGACCAACATGTAAATGCATCTATACGTACACAAATACTAGATGGATATGCTTAAAATCAACTAAAGATAGACCCCCATACTTGCATAAATATCCTCCAAGGCCTGAGATGGGGTCTTGAGCCCTTGATTTTGCATCACAATCCTTTGTCCTCTGTGAAACCAAAATAAGGAACTTCAATCATACAATAAATTTGAAATACCAGTGTGATTCTATGCATTCTAACCTCTACCTCTTGGAGAAAGTGACATGCCTGGCCACCACTTTCTCTGTTTTCTTTAGCTTCATTCTCTCTCCTTGCCTATATGAGATCTCCCAAATTTAATTGATGATTCTATTCCTTGTGCTTCAATCTTCCATCCTAAAACTTGTCAAAATATAACCCACTTTATTTTCGCTCCTTCCTTACTCTACCCATTGTCCCTTTTCTTTCCTCCCAAGCCACTCATGATTCAAGCTCATGAAAAACTCATGAAAATATTTTCCCTTTCTCTGCACTGCTTCAACACTCTCCTCATTCAACTTCGCTCCTCTCACTTCCTCAACAAGCAACCTCCCTTGAGCCAAATGCCACTGACCTCATTTATTGCCTTGGATATTTTCTATAATTTTTCCAACTAGGGTTTGTATTGCATTTCATCTTATTTTTTTGTTTGCTCGAACTCTCCCAGCTTTCATCGCCGACCATTTCATTAATGGTGGCATCCATTTCCTCCATTCATTTGTAAGAATGTAGTTGGAGTTGGCATATCATTTTCCTTGCCATAATTCCACTTGTCTAGCCATTGACAGAATCCAATATTTGAATGTAGGCCATCGATCTTGAAATTTGTGCCATGGTCTAGCATATCTCATTTACCCACCTTGCATTAAAACACAACCATTAAGTTTGACTTGATTTAATATGACCATAGATCTTCAAGTGATTCACAACAACAATGTGAATCATTCATTCAAGCAATCGTCTCTTGCCACGTGTCACTAACCTACATACCCATGTTAGTCAACCCAATTCAACACAATCATTCCGTAGAATTGTGAAATTCAACCATCTATCATGCTTGTCAGGGGTTGGGGATCGCTAATCCCTCTTAACTCATACTTGAAGTGAATTGTAGGACTTAAGAACCAAGAGCAAACTACGATGCTTGATCCTTCCCCAAACCTATCAAGGTTCGACCATTGGCCTTACCCTTTAATTTCTTCCTTACTTTGCTCCATCGCAGTTCCCATTACACCAACCTTTGAAACACTGAAGCACAAAACTCTAAACAATGCTTTAATTTTTTAGAGGTCGGGGTTCTTTCTTCTATGTTATTACTTACATGCCTTTGTGTTAAGGTGTAATCCAATCTATTGACCTGTGATTCCTGAAACAAACCCTTGCAAACATTTCCAAACTTAATCCTTTTGGGTGTTGTCTTTCGAGCATTCTTCTTACCACATACTTAACAAACTGCTAAGGCATAAGTCTTAAGGCTGAATCTATGAACACTGAAGCCATTTTGGGTGTCGAGGTTTTCCCTTAACACTTACCACTTACCATCCTTCGGTAAGGCATAAGTGTTCCTACCGAATTGTGATGCTCGAACATTTCCTTCACAAGATTTTAACTTCACCTTTTGAGTGTCGACCTTCGATATTTCTTCTTACTATACACTTGAAAAGTCGTTTAAGGCATAAGCCTCAAAGCTGACCCTTGAACATCGAAATCATTTTGGGTGTTGGGGTTCGGGGTTTCATCTTACCCCTTCCTTTGTTTCATGTTAAGGCATAAGCCTTAACACCAACCCATGAACACCGAAACTATTTTTGGTGTCAGGGTTTTGGGTTCCATCATACCCCTTTCTTAACATTCATGGTAAGGTGTAAGCCTTAATGCTGATCTTTGATCCCCAAAACCTTTTCGGGTATCAGTATTCAGACTTGCTGCTTATCACATCCTTGTCTTTATGTTAAGGCGTAAGCCTTAACACTGAAGCCCGATGTTCGACGCCTTTTTGACTTAACTCATATTTCATTTCTTTGAGGCATTTAGTATAAGGTATGATCGAAGCCTGAAGTCTGAAGCCCGATTGGTCTTAGTTAAAAAAGGACTAACTCTTTTCTTCTTTAGCAAGTGATATATGGTAAGCTCGAGGCTTGATGCCCAAAATTTTGCAACTCTTCAAGGATTTTTCTATAACTTCAACCATCTTCCATTTTAACCTCCTTATGATGCCCTTTTGACATCAATGAGAATCATATTGCTAAGATATTAATCTAATTATAGCTGGGTTCAGTCATCCTTTATCAGATTAACTCTTTTTTAACATCTCCCCATTATAAATAAAGGTATGATTTTCTAATTTAAGGGTAGATCATAATTCAATGAAATGTCACAACTCAATAGTAGTATAGACTCTAAGACTCTTCATCTTTCCTTATTTACTTATATGAGGAACCTCAAGTCAATACTATAGGAGGCATTCAAAATCAATATGAGTCAAATGATAAGAAATAAATGTTACTACAAGTGGACCTTAACAACACAATATTACATGAAAAATTAAAGTATCAATCAATGTATATTTAGTCATATACTTTAATAGAAGCATTCACATCAAAATTTAACTAATCTACTCTTAGATTTGAATGACTAAAAGTACAGTGGCACTCAAACACAATTGGATCTTGTATCATCTAAATGATGCACTCTTAATTTGTATAGTAGAGTAGCATAAGTTTAGAAGAAAAGGGGTTGTGACTTTGATATGAAGGGAGGGGCCTTACACTACATTATATAGAAAAATTCTTGTCCACAAAAAAACTTGAGATGACAACAAATTTTTATCTTTTAAAAAAAATCACTCTAAAAGCATGCCAAATTTAAGTGCATCTCATTACCATTTTGGGCCAATCTCCTAACATGATCATATGCTAGGAAAATTGCTCTAACCTAAAGGGATTAAAAAATTAAAAATCCATCCACATGAAACTTGAGCTCATGGGTAGAACAAGAATAATTAGTTGAGATTGATATTAAAATTAAATGTGAAATTTAAATAAATTAATTAAGGCATTTAACTAGATTTTAGAGGGAGGAAAATGATGTTAAAGGTGTTGGGAAAAAATGTCAATATTTTAGAAATTTAGAGTTTGATCAAACAAATACCTCACTACAAATTACTTATGCTTTGTTTTAGTTTAGGTTTGTGTCCATGGAAATGATAGAGCACATGGGCTTGAACTTGAACCGAGTAGAGTGGACTAGCTAGGATCTAATATATAAATTCACTAACCTTTGTGTGTGTGTTGTAAATCTAGGAAAGTGGTTCTTACAAACATCATTTGAGAATTTTCTAAGGATCGTGTTTTCCTTATTCAAGCCCCTAGATGAATTGATTTAATTACTATTAACCATGATTGAATATATCAGACATGCATGCAATATGCATAGGATGATGATGCATGCTAAAGATGCTTAGGATGCTTTGTGATTTTGTTAGAATAATCTCATATGAATTCTCTTCTAATGATTTCTAGGTGATTTAAAGATGAATGAATATTTTTAAATAAAATAAAATAACACATAAATCAACACAAATGTGCACTAGGTTGGCTCAAAATGGCTAGTAGGCAAGTTTTAATTTTAATTTTAATTTTAAAACTTTAGCATTTAGATATATGGTCCACTGGAAATGGTCTAAGTCAAGATTTTATGCCTATGAGTTTATTTTAAGATGAGGAATGGGCTCTATAGGGATTGTGATTGATTTCTAGGGATAAGTGGTGATGGGATCAAGATAGAATAATGTCATGAGCTAAATTCACATAAAAATATGGTACTTGTAGACTTGTTTCCCATAAAACTAAGTCGATTCCACACTCATGGATTCAATGCTAGATGTGGAATAGGAGATTTAAGGATTGAGATTAATTTCAAGGGATGAGTGATGGTGGGATTGAGATAGGTTAATTTTCTAAGATGAATTCATGCAAGAATAGACTTATTTTGCATAAAAGACACTTTAATCAAAGTGGGCCTAAAGTATAAGGGAAAAAGGCACAGGTATACAATTTTTTTTAAGATCTTAAGGAGAAGCATAGGGAAGAAAATAACAAAGAGCTTCTTCTCACAACTCTTCAATGATGTTGGGTTGGATCTTAGAGCTTGTGAGAGTGTGAGGATGCAAATATTTTCTACACAATGTTTTTGTGTCTTGAATGCTTTCTATTTTTTTTATTTTTATTTTGTAAGAGAGGGGACCACCACGTGCAAGGCCCCAGGTCACGAAGGGACAAGATGTGGAAGGCTGCCCTAACTTACCTCAATTAAATGGGGTGTTAGGATATGAGGATGAGAATGATGAGGACTATAAAGTCTTGCAACCACTCTGCAATCTCGAAATTCAAAATGAGTCTAGGTGAGCTGGTTTTTGAGCTCAACACTGTATCTTAGATAACTCTTTGTCCAAGGACGAGAGCATAGTTTCAGGATGACAACACAACGTGTTGGCGTCTCTTAGGTGTGCTGGCATCCGTATGACCAGAGGAATGAAAGTACAATGTGAACTATTAGAAAACAAGCTAGCAACCTAGCTAATGACTTCTAAAAGAGAAAAACAACACTATGAAATATGAGAAGTACAAACGAATATGATAAAGAAAATATTACAAAGCTAGGGTGACGAAGATGATTTCATAGAAGAGCCTCTTCGCGAGCTAGCTCCTCAAAAGCATGTTCACCTACACACAAAGAGAGAGGAAAAATGTTGGGTGGCTGTATAGGGGCCTGCCTTAGTTAGACCCCCGTTTGGGTGTTTCCACCTCCATGAACAACCAAGAAAGTGAGATAAAGAAAACAATATAGTAAAGAGCAAAAAAGCACTACAAAACAGTAAGTGTGCTAACTCAACCAAGTGATAGAGGAGAGGAAAGGGAGCTTACCACCTCCACCAAGAGCACTCAAGGCTGCTTGGGGGAGAAAATGAGAGTACTCGAGCCTCTGATGCAATGGTATTTGTCCCCAACTTTCTCTACCGAAGTGATGGAGTGATGTATTTGCTGCAAGAATGTTGCTTGAAAGATTGAGAGTGAGTGCAAGAGAGTGTGTTGAAGCTTGTGGAGTGAGTGTAGAAGATCAACTAAATGCTTAGAGGATGGAATGCTTGTTGAAGGGGTGAATTTGAGGAGGAGATGGAGAAAAATGACCATATTTGGGTCAATTGGCCGAAGGGGGCACTACAACTTGACTCCCAATGAGAAGTGTAACGCCTTTGCAGGTTCATCAACAAGAATCTTCCAGGGATGTAAGCATGCTACGCGGACGTCTACACGCTGCACGGGCATCCCCGATAGAAACACCTCCACCGACGCTCAAAATAGGCACCAAGTGTCACAAAAGCAACGAGCTTAAGTGGAATTAAGCCTCCGAACTTGGTTTTCTAAAGTGGAGAAGGTAAAAAGGGGAATTTGCATAAGGGGTGCAAATTCACTCCTATACATTTTCCCCCACTTTAGTGAGCACGAGTACTGATGAGTGCTCGGTAAAGTAGATTAAGGAAGGAGTAAGGTTAGAAATGTATACCTGAATCATCAAGGAAGTAGACCACGATCTTGGGTACCTGAAGGTGCAGGGAAAATGAAGGACTTCATAGCTACTTGGAACTATGAAGTTGAAGAAAGAAAGTGCCTTACAGGCTTGCAGACCTGTGAGGAAGGTGTCCCCCAAGAAACTCTATCATGGAGGATACCCCATGAAGAAAGCACCTTATAGGCCTACAGACCTACAAGGAAGGTGTCACCCAAAAGCTCTAGCATGGAGGAAACCCAAAGGAAGTACCCTATAGGCTCTCAGTCATGCAAGGAAGGTAACCCCCAAGATCTCTCTCATGGAGGAAACCTGAGAAAGCGGACTCTGCAGAGTCAGGAAGCGGCCAAGTAGGAAAGTAAGCGGACAATCACACAAACCATCGTTAATTGGAGAGATTTCAAAGGGGTCCCTCAGGAACCCTTCAAAAGAAGAGGGGTTCACTCAAGGGACACGCTATTTGAAAAGAAAGGTCTAGTCAGCATGCCCCCAAGCTAGACACAAATGATTACACTCGAGATAAAATCTTTCAAAGGGGGTCCCTTGGGAATTCACTGTGAAGAAGGGGGTCCACTCAAGGGATGCACAACCCGAAAATAGATGTTCCCTTTCTCATATCAATCCATTATCAAGGGATCCTTTTGAAAGATGTTCACTTCATCAAGGAATTCAAAAGGAAGAATATGCCCTCACGTGAGGGGAAGTTCAAAGATGTTCCCACTTTGGAGGAAGGTTTTCAAGTCCTTTCTCTACATACCCACGATGAAGAAAACATGTTCTGTTAGGGTTCCATGTTGAGAATATGATTTTGAAGAAAAGTTTGTGAAGATCTTCGAAAAAAGATTCATTAGCAATGGATGCATTTTCTGAAAATCAAAATGTTGAAGAAAGGAGTTGTCACACATGAGAGGGACAACTCAAGTAAAGAAGAGAGAAAGATAAAGAGAAAGCACAAGATAGAAAATAACACGAACAAAGGGCATAGGGGGATCTAGTTTAGCAGGGTCAGATTTTTCTGAGCTCATATCAATAATAGGTAACCATGGTGCAAGGCGAAAGGTCATCAATCCCCAACCAAATTAGGAAGAATGCATAGAAAAAAAAGTAAAAAATAAAAAAAATTGGTTCAACATGGAAGGGAAGCCTAAATTCCCCCAATGCTTTGCATCATCCCTAATTTATTGAAAATCAAGCACAAACATGGAAGAATGATGATACAAATAGAAGAAGGTTTATGACACAAAAACCACGCCTATATCTAAGCACCAACAAGGGTGATGAGGGTCATCTAGGCACACATAGCATGATCACGGGGGAACACATCACAAAACACAAACACACACACGATCAAGAAGGGTCCTCCTCCTAACATTGATCAACCAGGAGGTCATCCGCTTCCCACTCTAGGTCATCATAGGGGGAAGGAGGATGAGCCTGCAATGGTGGGATGTTAAGAGGAGGAGCATCTAGACCTCCTACAACAAGGGCTAAGGAAGAGGGCCCCTCAAGGTCCTCTCCACCGAGCTCTTGTGGAGTTAAGGTTAGTGACTTCGCGAAGATCATTGACAAGGCTAAAACTTCATCCACAGAGTTAAACATGCACCCCATAGGAGCACCGTGTTTAACTTCAGTGGATAGGGAAAGCTATTCCTGAGATTCACTTCTAGGTTCAATGAGTGACTCGGAAGTGGTGATGAACTTAGGAGAAGTCGAGATTGGTTCCGTTACTAGGACATAACAAGTCAATGCAGGGCCACCTTGTGGAGAAGGTGGGATCCTCTTATGTCCTTTACTGCTAGAAGGACCACACTCCACCTTTGTCTTCGTTGAAGGAGATGAACTCCCATAGATGAGGCAAGAGGTGTGGAGGAAGAGGAGGAAAGAACCATGACAGATATAACTGAGGTATTAATCATATCCTTGGGTTTCAGGAAAGTTTGGATATCCAGAACGAACATTAGCAAAGGCAGCTCCATCGAAGGAGTGATGAACACCTGTACCTCCTTTGGATTAGGCACATTCATACTCGCTATGGGAGCTAGAGGTAGTGAAAAACTAAACTGAAGAGAAGCAAAAGGAAGGCAAGAGGGTGACACAACAGGAGGCCCTAAAGCAGGGGTGGTTGTATCCTCCTCTTTCCTTCACAAGGTGGCCTGCTCAACCAAGAGAGCCTTTCATCGACGCTTGCACTCACACGCAAGGAAGTTACTATGAATCTTTGAGCTAGAGGCTAGAGGCTGTAAGGGAAAAAAAGGCTCCTTCTCAACCATGGGAATGTCCACTACAGCCATTTCTAGCGGAGGAACGAATTCCTAAACATGAGTAGGAGGAATAGGTTGAGAAGCTATAGGAGGAGTTGGATCAAGAGCCTCGACAACAAGCCTCTTCCCATTCACTGCTTTGGGAGTAGGAGTGGTAGGAGGTTGTGAAGGTTGAGACAAAGAGGACTCTACATGGGAGACCTTCTTCCTTTTGTATCGAATGGGTCTAGGCTCCATCGGTAGAACATGAAGTTGGAATGCAAGACACTTAGGCTTTCGCCAAGCGGGCACCATAGGATTCTCTTACAGATGAGGAGTAGAACCTGATGGTACCACAAAAAAGTGAGAAGAAGTGTCAGACTGAACAATATAAGAAGAAGAAGGAGGATCTCAAGACCGCTTCTCTTCTTCCTTCTTTCGTGCCTTAGCGGCATCACTGTAAGCCTTTAAGCAAGCCCTATGTGAAACAACATAAGGCGAGGGAGGGTACCTCACTTTCAACCTTAGGCACCCTTTCTTATAGTTATGATATGTTAGGTGTAGAAGGTCCATCCTAGGTAGAAGAGGACCGTTGGGCATAGGCTAAGAGTAGTCCAAGGAGTAGCTACCATGAGCAACCGGTGGTCTGTAACCAGTGTCATGGATTAGGTGTACGAAACCCGTGTGGATAAATTTTAAACATTTATGCACAACGGAGGGTACCACATTCATCGCCACTAACGAAGGGATACCTAATTTCACCCTAAAGAGCTCAAACCTAGGGATAATGTCAAATAAGAGGTTCACAGATTTAGGTCCCACCAGGACTGATAGGACAATACTACCTAAAGGGGGCACAAAAATCCAGTTATGTGTGTTGATGGTACTAACGGGTGCATCATACCCATCTTTATGTAAGAAGTTGATTAGTATAATCTCCTCGGTTATGATGTTTACTTGTGACGTCGGATCAATGAGAACACTCGATACTATGTTTCCGTTGATTTGTGCACGGATATAGAGAGGAGATGGTTCCCTGTTAAAACCCATCAACAAGTCCTGTGAAGTGAAGGTTATACCAATACCATTGTCCATAGGTTACACAGAGGGGATAGGTTGATGCAAGAAGGAGGCCATTATGCACACTAGACAATACTTTCACAGAGTCCCTAAAGGTAAAAGGATAAAACAGTGACCCAATTAAGGTTTTGTTATGCAATACCTTTGGAACCTTCCTATTACATGAACTAGGGTTCGCAGGTTAGGTTGTAAGGTGACAACCTTACAACACTTGCACCTACAACACTCCTAGAGTACAAGGAAAGGAACTGTTAGTACCGCAAAAATAGAACCAAAATGGTTCACGTCGGGTTCACCAAAAATGTAAGAGAGGGGGACCACCACATGCAAGGCCCCAGGTCATGGAGGGCTAAGATGCGGAAGGCTTCCCTAACTTACCTCAGCTAAATGGGGTGTTAGGATATGAGGGTGGGAATGATGAGGACTATAAAGTCCTGCAACCACTTTGCAATCTCAAAATTCGAAATGAGGCTAGGTGAGCTGGTTTTCAAGCTCAAAATTGTATCTCAAATAGCTCTCTGTCTGAGGATGAGAGCACAGTTCTGGGATGACATCACGACGCGTTGGTGTCTCTCAGGTGCGTAGGCATATGTACAACTAGAGGACTAAAAGTACAACGTGAACTATCAGAAAACAAGCTAGAAGCCTAGGTAACGACTTCTAAAAGAGAAAATCAACACTATGAAATATGATAAATACAAATGAATGTGATAAAGCAAATATACCAAAGCTAGGGCGATGAAGATGATTTTTTAGAAGAGCATCTTTGCTAGCTAGCTCCTCGAAAGCACATTCTCCTACACACAAAGAGAGGAAAAATGTTGGGTGGCTGTATAGGGGCCTACCTCAGTCAGACTCCTATTTAGGTGTTTTCACCTCCACAGATAGCCAAGAAAGCGAGATAAAGAAAACACTATGGTAAAGAGCACAAAAACACTACAAAACAATAAGTGTGCTAACTCAACCAAGTGATAGAGGAGAGGAAAGGGAGCTTACCACCTCCACCAAGAGCACTCAAGGTTGCTTTTGGGAGAAAATGAGAGTACTCAATACTTTGCTGCAATGATGTTTGTCCCCAACTTGCTCTATCGAAGTGATGGAGTGATGTATTTTCTACAATGAGGTGCAAGAATGCTTCTTGAAATCTTGAGAGTGAGTGCAAGAGAGTGTGTTGAATCTTGTGGAGTGAGTGTAGAAGATCAACTGAATGCTTAGAGGATGAAATTTAAAGGGGTGAATTTGAAGAGGAGATCGAGAAAAACAACCATATTCAGGTCGGTTGGCCGAAGGGGGTGTTACAACTTGACTCCCAATGAGAAGTGTAATGTCTCTGCAGGTTCAACCACAAGAATCTGCTAGGGATGTAAGCAAGATGCACGAACGTCTGTACGCCACGTGGGTGTCCCCGACAAAAATTCCTCCACTGACGCTCAAAACAGGTGCCAAGTGTCACAAAAGAAGTGGGCTTAAGTGGAGTTAAGCCTCAAAACTTGGTTTTCTAAAGTGGAGAAGGAAAAAAGGGGAATTTGCATAAGGGGTGCAAATTCACTCCTATACAATTTTCAATGTAGTTATAATGTGCAAAGTAATGCTAGCTAGTATATGTTGTAAAAATATTATAAAATGCAATTGTAAAGAAAAATATTATCCTCTATATATGAAAATCTAAATGCATTCTTCCATATATGGTAACCTAAGGTGTACTTTAACTAATTTAATTCATTCACTTTTATGCTTTCAATGAAATAATAAGAACATTTGAATATGTAGGAGGGAAAGTAAATCATTTTCTATAAGTCATATATGACAATACACATTTCTTAATGTTATGCAAACTAAGAATGATCTTTGTAAAATGACAAAATAATCATAAATACAAGTATATGTGCCAATGATGTTCTGAAACAATTAACATTCAAGTTCCAATTGTTTTCATATAATTGTCCAAGTTATAAACACTTAATGGAATTTAAACTAAAAGTGATATATTGTTGTTTTGATGATTTTATTGAAACATGAATGTGTAAAAATGATGCTCAAATATGTATTTAATGCATATAATATTCCTAAATGTTTACATAGTTGGACTAATTGGTTTACATGCATAAATATATTGATAATAAGAAAGGGTAGTGAGTACAACAATAAAGTAGGTACCAAAAGAGACTATAGTTAAGATTAGGTGTTCTATTCACCTTGTATATTTATATGCATTTATTGTAATATTTATTTATTTTTAAATGACTTAACATATGCATCTCTAACAATCATTGGATAGAAAAATGAGATACATAGGTGATGGTAGGAGAGATATTCAATTGTTATTTATTTCCTAGTGAATTATAAATATGGTTGTAAGAAGACATTAAATGAGGAAGTTAAAAAGAAGGGTCAAAGTTGGAAGTTACAGTGAATCTTCCTAAGATAGTGGTCATGGAATACAATTAGTTCCTTGATGAAATGATAGGATTGTATTTTACCAATTTATGATGGTTATAACATAATTTTTGATGTGCAAGGTGTCTAAGAGGTGTAAGAGGAGTTACCATTATCAAATGTTTGACCATTGAATATTCGGGTATTGAGTTTTTATACAAGGACTTAGGTGCCTAGGTTGAGCCCATGATCTTGACTCTTGTTTTTGGAAACTATTTATGGTTTCTAGTTTTCATTTTTTTATATGATGGAGGAATGTAATAGAAATGATATTTTAATGTTGTAGGTGTTTTTATGTTGACAATTTATTGTTTTTGATAAGGTAAGTAGTATTTACAGGGTGCTGTACCCTTACACAGAGAACCAAAAGGGCCAATAAAGTTCAAGACCAAAAAACATTAAAAGACTAAGCCAAAAAAAAACACATTGGACCAACAAAAGACAAACAAAAACAAATGGACCAACAACAGACTAACTGGAATTTTCATAGTTCTTATATAGGAGATTAACAACATCATCCCCAACCCATTCGTGGCCATCTTTAGCATTCTTCTTGTCCATTTCATCCTTCATAAATGCCAACAGGATGTTGGTAACATAGTGGACCATTTTGATTGTGAAACGAGTCAAGCTACATAATTTTTTGTCCAACTTTTCCATTCTTTCCTGTAGCACACAGAGCTCCTCCCCACAATCTGTAGTCTTCACAGTATCAACACACTCCACATCCAATGAGTCTGAGGACTGGGAAGCTAAGTTCTCCTTATGCACTTTGCTAATATCAGGAATAGAGTGGGGCCCTCCAACATACTCCTCTTCATCCCAGACTCCTCCTTGTCCCTGCAATCTCTGCTGTTAGACCGCTCCTCTTTTGAGTCCAAGTCATTTACCTACACTTTCTTGTTATTCTTAGCTATCCTACTAGATCTCCTGATGATGGTATCACCATCAGCCACCACTATAGCTGTGACCACCATGTCCCCCTTAGAATCCCTGCCCACCACATTTTTACCTCTGCTTTCCCTGGTCAGAGGCTGCATCAAACCCTTCGCTTCCTCCTTAGCTTTCTTCTTCGGGGTGGGTTTGCTAATAGTCTTGGCAGGGGTCGACTTGAGCTCACAGAGACTAGTCGTAACACTAGTCTAGGAAAAACCTGCATTCCCCTTAAGATTCTTAGCAACAGGTTTAGGCTTATGCATATCAGCAGAGACCAGATGAGTTTTTCTGATGGGACCTTTGGACTTGGCTAGGGATATATTGGTCACAATAGGAGGATCAATTTCCTCAATATAGACAACATAAATGGGTTTGTGTGGGAATAATGCAAGATAAAATTGGTAGAGCCTCAAAATGAGGCCTTGGTGAAGCGATAGGGGAGGAGTATCGTTAGGATTTAGGCTAGCAACCTCAATGCATTTTCCAATAGAACTCTCTAAATCCATTAGAAGGAAGAAAGGAAAAATTAACATAATTTTATGTTGGAGGTGATTTAAAAGAGGGAAGTGGTAGAAGTAGTATGTTTTGTATCTACCTTCCAGATTCATGTACTTCATAAGGGCAAGGTAGACGTGGTTCCAAGGCTACGGAAGAGCCTCTCTCTCAAACCTTGACTGGTTACGAACCAACTTCTCATTCCCCACAAAAATGCATTCATACTTTCATTATCTTGGGCTTTTGTATGCTTTAGGTGCTTCATACTAGAACACAAAAGCCTTGTCACCTACGCTATCACTTCCTCATTCACTTCAAATGAAATACCTCCCAAAGTCACACAATGATCTTCCCAAGAGTTAATAAACTGTGCAGAAAAATTAGGGTTGTGGCCCACTAGACTCTCCATCAGGGGAGCCAGATTTCCTTTAACACATATGTGCCAAACCAACAGATATTTACAAAATTTTCCAGAGTTGTTAGGCTCCATTCACACCCTATCACCACCCATAATGTCACTCTGCACACAGAATAACCAAAAACCTTGTGAAAGCAAAAGGTTAGAGAAAATGGTTAGGTGAAAATTCACCTGCACATTTAGGATTTTAAGCCAAATAAAGAGGCCTTGGGTAATCAAAGCAATGTATAGGTCACATGCTTGAGGAGATAATTCCCTAAAATAAATCTTTGTGAATTCATAAATGAGGATCTCCAAACACTTGTGTCTAGATAAGTAGGACATGATGGGAATGGAAGGTTTTCCTTCCATGTTGTTTTTACATAGAAACCAAGGAAAGATGGCCATGGGGCCAAATTTAGAAACACCTAAGAAGCTAACTTTTAGAGGTAGAGACAAAATAGCAGAAAGGATAGAACCAATTAGGAGCTTGATCTCATAATTATTAGTCAAATCAATATTAAAATAAAAAAAGTTGAAAATACGATGGCTTAGCACAATCCCCAAAAGTAGATTTCATAAGGTACGACCCAACTTGGCCTTAATCACAAAGTACCCACCATAATTCCTCATGATGTCCCTTTTAAAAATGGACTCTACCTCATTATTCAAAATTTTCCATTTGTAGGCCACCTCAACATTTACACCCGTCCACATAGCCCATAAGACAAGCATGTGGACCCCCCATGAAACCCATAAAAGTGCTTGATTAGTTATTATCATGGATCAAGTAAGGGCTCTACTAGGGAATCAGAGAAAAACAAGATAAAAACCCAAAAGGAGTCCCATTAACCAGAACCGAGTACTTAACCGTTGTTACACATTCCATTATGAGTTTGACCATAGATTGGTCAAAACCAAACTTAGCTAAGACTTTTGGGACAAAGTCCCAAATCACCTTATCATAGGATTTTGAAATATCTAATTTAAGGGACATACCAGCATAGTTGCATCTATCCATGGAATGGAGCAATTTATGGGTGGTTATGATAGCATCCAAGATATGATGAACAAAGACAAACCCTTTTTGAGTGGGGTTGATAAGTTTGTCAATGAGAGGTTTAATGTGGTGCACCATAATTTTAGAGAGGGTTTTATAAAAGATATTGCATAGAAAGATGGGGTGAAAATCAACCATAGAATGAGGATCAACAATCTTGGGAATTAAGGCTATAAAGGTGTGGTTCAGTTGTTTGAGAATCTTACCAGATTTGAAAGTCACGAGCAACTAGGATGAGATCCCCACCAACAATCTACCAAAAGATCTGAAAGAAGGCCGGTGGAAAACCATCAGGGCCAGGTGCTTTGTAAGCCCCCATACTGAAATAGCCAACTTGGCCTCCTCAGGAGTGACAACACTGAGGATCTCGAGGTTATCATTTTGGGAAATGATGGTCGGGAGAGGGTCCAACAATAGATTGTCCAGAGCTAGATTAGGAGCCTCAGCAGGAGCCACATAAGCCTTTTGAAAATAGTCCGCAACCAAGAGACCAATTAGGGAGGGCGAATTGGTAACATCCCCCTTCTTTCATCCATTGGACCCTAGATTTTTGTTTCCAAAAAAATTCCTCTTTCCTTAGAATTTGTTACCACTCCATTTGAATCTCTTTTTCCTAGTTGCAAGTAGGTAGACTGACATCCCTCTCCTCCATTTTATTTTGAATAAATTTTAATTTATCCCTGAAAACTCTTTTTTTTTGGAAAACGTCCCCAAAAACCCTTTTGTTCAAACCTTTCACCATACATTTGATATGTTTAAGTTTAAAAAAGATCCTTAACTTGGGGGAACCACAAATAAGAATATTCTACCATTCAACTACTTTGTTCTTGAATGACCAACAACAAAATGGTCGTTCAAGATTAGCAGCAGAGGATTGTGATCCGACACCCTCTTGGGCAGAGCCCGAAGAGTGGAATTGAGCATGCCGGTCCAGTTACTGGAGCAAAGGAATCTATCTAATCTAACTTGAATCAAGTCCTCCCCAAGACGCCTGTTGGTCCAAGTAAATTCTTGGCCCGATTAGTCAATGCCAAGCAGGCCAGTAGAACTCAGAAAGTTTTCCAGATCAACCATGGTATAATAATAATCCACTAGACCACCACTTTTCTTCGAGGGATATAAGGGGGAGTTGAAGTCCCCAGCCACTAACCAATGAGAACCACTATTATTTTTAACCCAGCCATAAAGAACTCACCATAAAGAATTCCTATCATTTCTTTGGTTGGGAGCATAATCATTGATAAGCGACCAAGATCCACCCGGGTAGGCAAAGGAAACACCCACACTACTCTGATAGTAGAATAGTTCAGATCCATTATACCTAGAAGGGTTCCAAAGCACAACAAGACTACCTGATGCCCCATCAACATCACTATAGGAATAAGTGGCCCTCGACCATAAATACTTAGCAATATTATCAAAATTAGCTTTTTTCATCTTGGTTTCTTGTAAAAGTAACACATCTATCTTATGTTCTAAAACATAGTTCTTTAGAGAAAGCTGCTTATGAGATTTGTTCAGCCCTCGCACATTCCATGGCATGACCTTCATTTTTGACCTTTCTTAGAGGACACTTCCAATGTTGTCTATTTACCAATGGCTATCTCATTTGCAATCTCTCTCAACCTCGCTTGTCTCTTGCTGGGTCTTCCAAGTTTGGAGTCACCTCTCACATGTGCCTTTTTCTTCCTCCCTCTTTTCTTTGGGGTTACCCAATTATCCTCTTCTACAACTTTCTCCAGATTCAAACCCTCAGAACTAAAAGTTGTCTCTTCAATAACTCCATTTCCCATATCCTCCCAAATTTCACCCTCTTCACCCATAGTCTCACTTGTCCCAACTAAACCCACCTCCAATAGGGAACCACCAGCTAACTCATCGCCCCCAAGAGCTGGGCCAAAGGATGGAACATCTACATCCAACAACTTATCAACTGCCACATTCTCAGTTAGAGAAAGAGTAGCAAGCCTCAAAGCTAGATCAACACTAGAAATCTCCATCCCACTAAGCGGATCCCCAAAGATTGGGGGTTCAACCAAAGTTGACAAGGTAGATTTGGCCAGATCGCCATCCTTCAGAACATCATTTTCTAGAGGAGGGTGAGCATTAGTAGTAGAGTCTCCCGGGTTGGACTCCCGATTAAATGAAGATTTACAGTAAGAGATAAGGTGGCCAAGTTTGGCACACTTCTTACAGTAAACGACAACATTTTCATAGCACACAGGTTGGACCCAGGTACCAAACTTAGATCACAACTTCATAGAGTTAGGAAGTGTCTTATTCATGCTAATATGCACAAAAAAGTGGGAAAACACTAACCTGGACTTGGATTTGGTGATGGAGTCATAAGTAATGAAATGTCCCAAGGAATCCCCAATACTTTTGAAGATGGATTCATCCTATTCCAAGGGAAACCCAGGCAGGAAAACCCATATCAATGTCAATTTATTTAGATCCACTACAGGTTCAAACCCCAACTTCTAGTGGCATAAAGCCAAACTATCATTTCCATATACCCAAGGCCTAGAAAAGAGAACCTGAACCAAGTCTTCTGAGGCTGTGAATTTGAAAAGGAAGAGACCACTTGACATTGCGTAGATGTCCACACTTCCCTTGAGGTGCCATTTAGCAGTAGCCCATCTTTGAACCATATCTATAGTGGGACAGAAAGAGAGAAAATGACCCACAACTGCATTCTCCATGGAGGAGAGAATCCTATCACTAATTGTATCAGAGATAGAAAAATCTATTTTCGAAGCTTTGACTTCCTCTTCAAAAGGAGGTGGAGGATTTGAGCTCAGTTTACCATGGGTCAACACATCCTTCCAACCTTTAGTTTATGGAAGAATCTTGACCGCCAGAATTTCCACACATACAAGACCAGAATCATGGGTGGCACCGAATGACCCACAACCAAAGGACCAGGCCCTCTAGGAGTGGCTCCCAAGGGACACAAGTCTGCATAGACAAGGCGAGGCTCAAGTCAGGGGGGACAAAGGGGGACCGTGGGGTACCCCCAGGGCAACATCCACCATGCGCATAGGTTGTTAGGCTAAAGGGATAATTTTTTATTGGCATATACTCTATTCTTTGACATTAATATAAGTTTGGGGTCTCTTTGATAGTATATTTTTTTTGAAAAGGTTTCTCCACATAAATCTAGTGTTATTCTTATGTGTTGTTTTTATGTGTTGTTTTAAGTTGCTACTCATTATTAGTACTTGTCATTAGACAATATTATTATAATTAGTAATGCTTAATTAGTGATTAATAATTGTGTTTGACAAAAAAATAAAAGTCATTATTTTTTTTATTCAAGAAATATTTATCTTTTCTAAAGTAGAGATACAAATTTAAAACTAAAAATATTTTTAAAATGAATTATTGTCAATCTTATTGACTAAAAATTTCACCTCTTAAGAGTATTAAATATGAAAGGCCAAAAATACGAAAGAGAATCTAGATAAAAAATTCACTAATAAAATAAAATAATAAAAATATTTTTATGTATATATGCATACATATATGTATATATGTATATATGCACATGTATAATATTAATAGTTTAAACATATTTGAAAATATAATATTATATAAAATAAAATAAGTTTTTAAATATATATTTTTAATACTGACCAATACAAATATCTTATCAACATCTATCTATTCTAAATAACAAATTTAATATACTTAAAAATAATAATATAAGTATAATTTTAATAAATATATTTAAAACATCTCTAGATAGAAAACATTTTTTTGTTAAATGAGAAGGCAGATTCTAATTTGGGAACTCATACTCCCAATTAATGTACATAAATACCCATATACACACAATATAAGTGTTGTGCAGTTTTCGCACACACGCCTCGCTGAAAGCAGGGACCCTCTTTTTCTTCTATTTTTTTGGCGCTTTGGCTCTTTGATTTTGAGGACTTACTTGCTTTGACGTGAGCTTGAATGTTTATCTTTCTTGCATTGATGGATCCCTCTATGGCATTTATTGAAAATCTTAAGTTTTAGACTCATTTAGGGTTTTTCGCTGTTTTCGGGAAAATTCCCTCTAGGCGGAATTCCCCGGATGCTTTGAAAACCCAGTGGTGGCCGCTTTTGCACTGTGATCTAGAAATCCCAAGACCTTGCGGAATTTTGTGCTGGTCAGATTTCTCCAAAATTCTGTCGTCTTGTCGAATTCCTGGGTTTTGATTTGGGTTGTCTTGTCGACTGCATTAATGCTTGATTGTATGATTTCTACGACATGTATTTAGTGAATTTTGGGGAATTCTTGTGCCATTGAGTTTTATCATTTGTCTTCTACCGACCTGAGGGGCTTGATCTGTGCTTGGCTTGATTTGGCGTTTGGATTTGTGGATTCCTGGGTTTGGTGGTGAATTTCTTGGGCATCATCATAGTTGCTTTTTTTCGCTAGGGTGCCAAAACTTGCTACCTGTCATTCTTATAATCAAGTTCACTTCATCAATGGTATGTATTCGTTGCCTTACTTTTGATTATTGAATGTGAATAATTCTTTGGCATCTAGAGTATGCTTGGAGTCTGAATTTTTGGCATGTTTGGCATTGAGCATCTTGACGCTAGGGTTCTTCAATTTTACTGGATTGATGACCCCAAGTGAGTTTGTGAGCTTGTTTTCAGTTTCATTATGAAGTAGCTTGCTTGTGGGCCATGGAGGATATTTTGTGAAAACCTAGCAAAATGAGTAAGTTGAGTCCAAGCTAGTTCTGTGTGTTCATGGTAGAGTTTTAGGGTTCCAAGTTTAGGGCATCACCAATTCCCATCGATTTTCTTCGGAATAAGTTTAGAATTTAAAGATGATCTATAAGAAGCTCAAATCGAGCTAGCTTCAAGCCTAAGGTCCTCAAATTTGTGATCATTCGATCAATTTAAGTGAAGTCATGAAGAAATGTTGACATTCAAAATTTCAAAGTCTTCACAGAATTCCTTAACTGCAGGAATTCCCCGATTTTCCATCCTCCCTTTGTTTTCTCGAAGATATGCAAAAACTCGGAATTGCGCCTGCCTCGCGTATTTCCTCTCCCGACGGATTTTCCTAAAAGTCCCACCATCTGAAGAATTGGAGAGATAAATGGATTGAATTTTATGTGTCTTGACATTTCATGGTTAATTTGCATAGTTAGAGAGATGGTTCATGCTTATTTTTCTTCATTTGGATGATCAATTTATGATATTTATACCATGATCGTTAAAATCTTCCTGGCATGGAATTCCCTGAAATTCCTCTCTGGCTTGATTTCCCCACATGGCTGAAAATCCTAGATTTCTAGGAAATTGTGCCTTTTGATGATTTAAAGGATTTTAATCATGATTTTTGAATTGTTGAATGATAAGCATATTGTTTATGATGAGCTAACCTTGATTCTAATGTGGTAAAGAGGATTTATTGTGGT
Organism: Sequoia sempervirens; assembly: GCA_007258455.2. Classification (NCBI taxonomy): domain Eukaryota; kingdom Viridiplantae; phylum Streptophyta; class Pinopsida; order Cupressales; family Cupressaceae; genus Sequoia; species Sequoia sempervirens. The sequence goes on from VDFB02000008.1 coordinate 68,785,868, forward strand.
CTCTCATCGATTGCAGGATGAATCAAGTAAGGCAGTTGCAAGTGGAACCAGGAGCAAACAGATGGATCCGGGTCCTAAGGGATCTTCGGTCTCAAAGGCAGAAAGGATTAAAATCGATATAAAGAGTAAGGTTCCTGAGTCCAAGATTTCCTCCATTTGGACTAAAATAGGTGACACCAATGTGGGTAGATGGGATTATGAGGAATTCAAGGAAAGAATGGCACATTAGGACCCTCCATTGTTGGCTAGAAGGTTAGTGGAATTAGGGTTGGCTCATGTGGCTGGTTTTCCTCCTACGATTCAATGCTATGAGCTAGTGCTTGAATGCGCTAGACATTATGACAGAGGTACACAAAGAGTGATCGATCCTCAGGGCAGGGTGTTGGAAAAATTCTCTCCTTTATCTGTGGCACAAACCTTTGACATGCCTAACAGATCTCATGTGGTGGCTTTGGACTTGGATGTTGCTAAAAACTATTTTGAAGATGATTCAAGCAAGGCTCTACAGGTGGTCAATTCTTGGTTGGAGAAACCTAAACACCACAACTCAAAGCTGCCAAAACAATTATTTAGGGCTAAATTCAAACCAGAGTACTATGATGCTATCACATTACTTAGCAGGGTAATAGGTTTGAAGAGTGTAGGAGTTTTTGAAAACTGGATGTTCCTTGTCATAGTGAGGATGGAACAAAATACCGATTATCACTGGGTAGGCATTATAAGTGCCATGATACATGATCAACTATGCAATGTCTTGCAAACTAAGAGCTTCACAATGACTTCTTACCTAGTCTATGCCTTGGCTAGGTTCCATCCATATAAGGGATTTAGTACATGAGGAACCTTTGGGCGGGATGTAATATATGAAGTCTATCCACAACTACACCTAGGCAACTTGAGCTATATAAGGGTGAATGATGCATTCACCATGTACATCACTAGGTTGCTCCAAGGTGCAAAGAATGTTAGAATATATGACAATGCTAAGGAATTGATCAAAAGATATGGAGCTTGGTTTATACAGTTTCCCACCTTTTCTTACATAAGGATAGATGGTTGCTAGAGGGCCCCTTACAGACTTCCTAGGTATCCTACCAATCACCTCATCCTCCTGGAAGTCACAAGTCAAATATGTGATTTCAATGCCATAGTTAAGAAGGAGAAGCATAAAACAGGATCTGGCAATGACTTTCCCTTCAGGGTAGGTAGTAATGAGGCTTTCCCTTCCATACATACAACACACTTTTATAAAGAGGAGATGAGTACTCTTGGCCTATCTTTCCATTCCAAAAGGTCTAGGTTTGATAGAACTAGCGAAGCTCAAAAGAAGGCTAGTAGAGAGTACACTCACAAGGATGACCTAGAGGATTACTGGGCTAACTATAAAGATGAGTTTGAGATTCGAAAGAAGAAATTCTCTAGGCTACTAGTCAACTTGATTAGATTGTACAATGTTAAAGTCATCCTAGATTAGATAGATGATGATGGAGATTTAATTCAAGGCCATGACTATGAGGCTATGAAAGATAAACCAGTTGGAGAAATAGACTGGCTGGAGGAAGAGAAAATAGAGTTAGAGCAGATCATGAATCCAATGATTAAATACACAAAATTGTGGCTTAAGCACAAGATTTGGGAATTGGAGAGTGAAGGTGCGCAAGCACCTATGATCTAGTGGGAGACTTGGAGTCTCATTCCACTTCTGAGGAATCCAATGAGTAGGATCCTAAGGGTAAGACTAAGGTGACCTCCCCTTTTAAGATAAATATCAAAGATGTTTAGGCAGAGGAGGTAGAAGAGGCAGAAAAACAAAGAAAGCACATTGCTAAGAAGAGGAAACACATTTCAAAGACGAAGAAGGATGCAAAGGATGAAGTTGAAAAGGAAGGAAAAGAGGCTAGTGTTTCTATGCCTAAGAGAAGAAGAATAGTAAGATTGGCACTAGAAGGAGGGCCTGAATAAGCAAGCTGGATCAATTTTTGTCTACCATTTCTCTTGAAAGATTTAGAAGAAGAACCAGATCTACTCCAGGGGAAGAGGAATTTCAAGAGTTGCAAGCTCCTACTAGGTCAAGAAGGACCAGAAGAAGGGGAGAATCATCATCCACCCAACCACTTCCATCATCCCCATCATCCTCATCTTCATCAAATTCATCCTCATCTGATTGTGAGGTCATTCCTATTCCATAGCCCCAACAGGCCATAAATTAGCCTTTACCACCTCCACCTCCACCAATGGCTTTCCTTTCCAACAATCCATCTGCCTTGACCTTCAATAATTACAATGTTATGCCCAAGAACCAAGAACACTTTTGTTCCAAGTTCCATGTTAATGACCCTAATAGGACCACAGAGGAACACATCAGTATCTTTCAGACTTGCCTTAAAGATAGAGGAATCAATCATGAGGATGTAGCGTGTAGGCTCTTTCCTTATTCCTTAGGAGAATATGTGTTCTACTGGTACAATCATTTGCCTACTGGGTCTATTCAGAATTGGATTGAATTGGAGACTGCATTCATGCAGAAGTTTAGGATTCCCATTAGTCCAAATGAGCTTTACCTTTAGTTCACTAAGGTTAAGAGAGAAGTAAATGAGCCCATAAGGTCCTTTAACAATAGGTTTCATTGTGCCTATACACGACTATAGGCCCCTTATGCTGTTGATGAGGCCACTACTTTAGAAGTCTATTATGAGGGTCTTGACAGTAGGACAACCACCTTCATGAAGTGGAGAAACAACCCTCCTACTACCCTACTTGATGCATACACAGATGCTGTAAAGGTTAGCACTACTTTAAGACAACACTTATCTGGGCCTTTACCATCACTAGAACCCACTGCTCACCCTGGGAAGGTCCCAAATCTCAATCAGGCTCTCGCCAATCACACTCCTATCATGAATCCGATACCTTAGTTGCCTCTAGTTCCTCACCTAGGACCTCTTGTGAGTCAAGTTCCACCCACAATCAACTACGCCCAAAAAAATGTAAATCAACCTCTTCATCTACAGCCTCAGGCTAGTTTTCCCACATATCTACAAAATTTTGAAGTATTGAACTAGTCACTAAATACTAGTACAATGCAAACCAACCTCCATATAGAAATCCTAGCAAGGAAAGGTTAGACGAATTGACTGAACAAGTGAAGAAGCTGAACATGGAGGTAACTTATCTTAGAAACTAGAACAGTCAGCTCCAGGCTGCTCAAAGAAGTATGCAGTCCAATCCTAATAGGGAAAATCGGGAAACTCAACAAGGACAACATTTTGATAAGAGACAACATTCTGAAAGAGGACATAATTATGGTAAAGGACAAAATTATGATGAAGGACAATCTTTAGGATAAAAATTTGATAGGGGGCAAGTTGGTGGACAAGGGTTTGATAGGAGACAACCAACCAGACAAAAAAAAACTTGGAATACAAGGCCTAACAATGGAGGTGTCCCCACCCCATTGGATCAACCAGTCAATCAAGAAAAACCTCCGAGTGGTGTATATTTAGCTGAAGCTTCTTTATCAGGATGGTGTAGGCTCCATAAAACAAGTCAACATTCTGAATTGGACTGTCCAGAGTTCTAGGCAATAGCTTCAATCTTTCAGTATGAGGTGGAGAATAATGCAAGTAATCAGAAGATGGTGCCATCTAGTCCCTATGATTCAGTAGTGTTGGTGCTAAATCATGTTCCTTTTCCACAGAGCAAGGAGAATGTGCCTGAAGAAGAATCAAACCAACTTAAGGAAGAGGTGGATTAGGTGTGCAATGGAGATGAGATTACATAGTTGTTTGATGAAAATCTTGTAAATGACAATGGCCCCATGGATGAAGAAGAAACTTATATTGAAGAGGTGCACACATTCCAACAACCTGTTAAGAAATATGATTTGAGGGATCTGCTACACAGACGTCTGCAGGCTGGAGGCCCCTTCACCACTTCTATTCCTCCAAACAACTTCACTATGCCTCCAGATCCCAATGCCAACAATAATCCAACATATCCTCATGTGTCTAGGTAGTACTTATCTAAAGATCAAGGACCAATGGACCTGTCAAAAGGGAAGACTAGTGAAACAAGCAAGGATAAGGTAGTAGAATACCCAAAAGAGGCTCCTGCTGATCTGAGTGCAGAACAACTAGCCATATATGTTGCAGAAGAACTCAAGAAGCTAAAGGTAAGTCTCTTTGCATTTGAATTATTGAGAGTTCCAACTATTAGAAATGCAGTTCAAGGAGCTTACAATGCAAGTTCAGTATCACAAGATAAATCAGTCAATGAGAGTGTTAATAAAGCATCCAGTTCCCAAGTAGTAAAAGGCCAGAATCAGATTCACATACCACCTAGAGATAAAGGGAAAGAGAAAGATAAAACTCAAGTTGCTAAGGTTGATACTCCCTTAACTCTATTTCAAGGGAAAATAGACACTCCATTTCTAATCTTTGTTCATATATTTGGTAAGAACTTGCACAATTGCTTGTTGGATTCAAGTACTTCTACCAATGTAATTCCCTTTGGTGTCTATAGAGCTTTAGGTATTATTCTTGTTGACTCTCAAAAGAAAGTCATTCAATTAGATAGAACTGAAGTTAATGTTGTAGGGGAATTGAACATGATTCACATGTAGGTTGCCTCTAACCCTAGAATTCAACAAGTTATTAATATACATGTGGCAGATATACTTGATGCTTATGGTCTAACTTTGGGAAGAGACTTTACTAGGGCTCTAAATGGATATGTATCAACTGATAACTCTCATATGTGGCTTGCCTAGAAGGGAGTGCCAAATTAGATTAGGATTGAAAGAGAGCCCAAGATGAAATATATGATCACAAAATATCATAATACTTTGAATGAGATACTAATATTAGAGGTGAGCATGGGTAATTATGTACTTGCAACCCCTTTTGAGGCATCTGATGTGGAAGAAATCCTAATGCTACATGCTACACCTATTGATCTTACAGTTGAATATAGTGGTACTGGAGCCTTGGTGGAACCAATTAATGATGAGGTTCTTGAAGATCATCAACTCAGCTTGTTGGATAACTTCCAAGAATTCATTCAGAAGTGCATTGAAGATCATATTCATTTGGCTAGAGGAATGAATTTTGGAGAATTACTTTTTCCAAATTGGTGTAGAGTTCACAATGCCTCCCACTCTGAACTGGATTGTTGCTTGTGCCAGTCTACAGTAGAACAAGTGCAGAAATTTATCAACCCTACTCCAGCCATAAAAATAAATATTCAAAATATTCAAGAGGATCCCAAAGGGAAGAAGGTGATGCTTTCTGAACAGCCCTCCAGAAGTAACAATGAAAAAGATACAACAAGGAAATCTATGGTTTCCGGTTGTTGGACTTTAAGATTTGACGGATCTAAATCGAAGCAAGGAGCTGGGGCAGGATTTGAGTTAATTAGTCCAAGAGGTAAAACTTTCTTTGCTGCTCATAGACTTCAGTTTCATTGTACTAATAATGTAGCGGAGTATGAGGCTTTGATTCATGGGTTGCTTATGGCACTAAAGAAAAAGGTCAAAATTTTGAAGTTCTTTGGGGATTCTGAACTAGTGGTCAAACAAGTCAAGAGGTAGTACTCATGTCATGAAAGAAGGATGACCAATTATAGGCATAGAGTATGGGACCTTATTGAGGGATTTGATGCCTTCAACATTTAGTTGATACCATGTAATAAGAACCAAATAGTAGATTCCCTCGTTCAAGCAACTAGTACTTTGCAGCCTTTGTCTCTTTCTGGACTGAAGAAGTTTACAGTGGAATTGACCCCAGTGCCTTCAATACCTGACAATGTTATCAATTTCCAGGTATTTGAAGATGATAAGCATATTTTGGATTTTATCACAAGTTCTGATGTCTTTGCTTCTCAGATTATCGATGAAACTGAACCCCAAGAAGAAGAGATGGATTTAGAAGGGGTGATTAATTTGAAGACTAATACTATTCCAAGAGGAATGGTGCAGTTAGAAAGGATTTTTGATATGGACAAGGTCAGAGATCAAGAGCAAGATGCTAAGAAGGAATCCATTAGTGGACAATGTGAAACGTACAACATGGGAACTCAAGATGATATCAAGAATGTATTCATTGGAAAAGTGTGTACTCCAGAGGAGAGGAAAGGAATTATTGATGCACTACATACATACGAAGATGTGATAGCTTGGAGTTACAAAGACCTGAAAACATATGACACTTCGATTATAACTCACACTATCCCTCTGAAGCCATGAGTAAGACCCTTCAGGCAGAGGCAAAGGCCAATCAATGCTTTATTGGAGCCGATAATTCAAAAGGAGGTGCAAAAGCTGCTGTATGATAGAATCATCTTCCCAGTCAAGCATTCAACCTGGGTTGCAAATCTGGTTCCTGTGAGAAAGAAGAATGAGGAAATTAGACTGTGTGTGGATTTTAGGAATCTTAACAAAGCATCAGAAAAGGACAATTACCCAGTCCCTTCGCTGGATGAGGTACTCCAGATTGTTAACGGGTCTCAAATGATGTCTTTCCTGGATGGCTACTCTGGATACAATCAAGTTATGGTACAATATGAAGATAGGCATAAAACTACTTTCACCATAAAGTGGGGCACTTTTGCTTACAGGAGGATGCCCTTCAGTTTGATTAATGCTGGAGCTATGTTCCAGAGAGCTATGGACATTGCTTTTAAGGACATAATTGGTAAATGCATAATTATTTATATGGATGATCTGACTGTCTTTTCCAAGAAGAGAGGTGATCATATAGCCGATTTATGCAAGGTGTTTCAGAAGTGTAGAGAATTTGGCATATCTCTTAATCCAAAGAAATACATCTTTGGAGTTACTGAGGGAAAATTGCTGGGACACATCATTTTTGAGAGAGGAATTGCTATTGACCTTGAATGAGTGGATGCCATACTTAAAATCCAACCACTAGCTAGCAAGAAGGAGATGAAGTCATTCTTTGGCAAAATTAACTTTGTCAAGAAGTTTATCGCAGGATTTGTAGAAATAGTCAAGCCATTGAATGCGATGTTGAAGTAGGAAGCTAAAGTTGAATGGAGTGTAGAAACTAAAGAAGCATTTGCAGCAATCAAAAGGGCCATGGATGAGGCCCTAGTTTTGGTGAGTCCTGATTATGCTAAGCCATTTTACATATATTCATTTGCTTCTGATCACTCTTGTGCTGGCATGTTGACCCAAAAGTCGGACCATGGGAATGAGCACCCCATAGAATTTATGAGTGCACCCTTGAAAGATGCATAACTAAGGTACCCAAGTGTGGAGAAGCAGGCTTATGCCTTGGTCAGAGCTGTGAAGAAATTTAAGCACTATATTCTCAGGAACAAGGTCTTTGCAATAGTCCCTGACCCTGCGGTCAAGCTGTTGTTGATGCAGAATGAACTGGGAGAATGCCGAGCTAAGTGGGTGACTATGTTGCAAGAGTATGATATTGAGATTCAGCCTATGAAGCTGGTGAGAGGGAAAGGACTTACAAGAACAATGGCATAAATGGGACCTAACCTTGCAACCCAACATTATAATCTTGAAGATGTTTCTCTAGGGGACTAGTACGATGATATCATTCACTATCTCTTGAATCAATGGTGTCCGAATCATCTTAATGCTATACAGAGAAGGGCATTGCATTTGAAGAGTGATGGTTTCATGTTGAAGGGAGTTGTCCTATACAAAAAGAATCATGAAGGTGTCTATTTAAGATGTTTGGGACAATAGGAGGCTGAAAGAGTCATGGCAGAATTTCATAACAGATATGGTACTGGCCATGGATCTACACCATCTAATGCAAATAAAATTCTAAGAGCTAGTTGTTATTGGCCCACATTGTTCAAGGACACACACAACCATGTCAGGACGTGTCATGTGTGTCAAACTGCAATGAACAAAGAGAAGTATGCAACACTTCCACTTCAACCAATCTTTGAGGTAAAACCTTTCGTGCAGTGGGGAATGGACTTCATAGGTCCAATCAATCTGCCCTCTTCTGCAGGCCATAGGTATATTCTTACTGTTACTACTGAGGCTCTTGCATGCAAACAGTGTACTTTTGAAGTGGTAATCAATTTCATCGAATCAAGTATTATCAATCACTTTGGGTATCCTATGTCTTTGGTTTGTGATAATGGTCTTGCATTTGCATCATTGAAATTCTTTAATTGGGCCTTTGATCATGGAATTATAATTAAATTTGCATCCAATTATTACCCTCAGGGTAATGGATTGGCTGAGTCCTCCAATAAGAACCTCCTGACAGTTATTCGCAAGTTGTTAGAAAGAAACCCTAAGGACTGGCATACCCAGCTTCAGTTTTCCCTTTGGGCAGATTGTACAAGACACAAGACTTCCATAGGAACATCCCCTTACCATCTAGTTTATGGGCTAGAACTTGTGTTTCCTATTCAGTTAAAAATCCCCACCCTGCAATTCATTAATGAATATTATGATGAAGGGGATAAACAAGAAGCCAAACTTACTGAGCTGTTAAACCTTGAAGAGAAAAGAGATGCCCTTGAAAACTTTTCAAAACATCAGGGTGTAGTCAAAAGATGGTTTGATAGGAGAGCCAAGGTAAAAGCCTTCAAAATCTTTGACTTAGTTCTCTACAAGGATAAAGCCCATGACCGTAAAGGAGAGCATGGAAAATTTGACAAACTCTGGCTTAGCCCTTATCAGATTTCAAAGATATTGGGAGATAATGCTATCAAGGATATCCTTTCAATTGGTGGGGATGCTATGAGGTCAATTGATTGGCTAAAGAATGTACTAGCCTAGGATAAGGAGGATGTGGATCTCTTGTTGCAGAAGACTGAAACCATCATGGAATACACTGAAGATAAACTGGTAAAAGATGGAATTCTTCCTTCTCCCAAAGCTGCAGAACCCTAGGAATGGTTTGAAGTTTTGAAAATAAGGCAAAGGGTTTTGAAGAAGGTGCATAAGAAGGGGAAACAAATTGAGGAAAATCTGACTGAGATCTACAACAAATGCATTTCTTTCTTTGAAGTTATGACTGAGAGAAAAAGGTTTGCACTGAAGCATCTAAGTTAGGAACAATTGAGAAAATGGTGGCGTGATATATATTCTACTATCAATGAGGACCCAATCACTGAACATTAGTTAGATGATGCAACTACCTACATTGCAGTAATGGATAAATATCAAACCATGAAGGTGGACCGGGATAAATTTGTAGAACAGTCAAGAGAGGACATTAAGTCCATTGAAAGGAGAATTAAAGTATTAGCTATACCACCTATAGCAGATTTGGACATGATATTTTTGATGGTGTATGATAAGATGGAGCGAACTAAGGACAAAGGGGGAAGCAGTTAATACAGTGCCTCATCGGAATTTGTGCTTCCCCATTATTTTTCTTCCTCCTTTACATGCATTGGACCGAGCTATGTTGGAGATCCTAGGCCGGCTTAGATGGAGTGCATGCATTTAATGACTATTTTACTTTATTTTGATTTCCTCTTGGCCGACTTGTTTTGTGGCCGTTTATTATTGTAAACCTAATTGGGCTGACATATCTTGGGGGTTTCTATAAATATGGCATTCTACCTCATTTGTAAGGGCTAGATAGTTTTTTACTTTGGAGCGAAGTAAGCAGTATAGCAAGAGTTAGAGTTAGGAGTTAGTATCATTTTCAAGCAAGTGTTGTAACATAAGAATGGAATTGTTGCTACTTTGGGTGATTTAATGCAAGTGAAGACATTGTGATTTGGTGCCTTTCTTGTGTTGAATTTTATTTGGCATGGTTCCTGTGATTCTATCTTTGAAGTTGCTTAAGTTTATTTAATATATGCTAGGTTTAATGTTAGATGAATTAATAGTGTTTATGATTTGATACTTGAGGTGTTGCAGTAATCTCTAGTCCATACTTTTTGCAGCTAGTTGATTGTTAGTTGCTTTGCAAAGTTAGCCTAGAATTTAAATTCACGGTGCTTAGTTCAATTGTGGATATTTGTTCATTTCAATTGCAATAGGGTTGTTTTGGATGAATGTTCATAGTCTGAAAATATTTAATGCCTTAGAAGATTGCACTATTTCTGTAAGATTGTAAATTCATCTAGGTCAGGAAGGAATCAGTTTCTGAGGGATTGGTCCATTTCAAGTATTTTATCATTTGCATTGTTAATTTTAGGATTAGTGTTAAAGTTAAGAATCTCTCTAAAACCCCTATCTTTTGCTATTTATTTTATCATTTGGGTTAGATTTAGGATTTGAAGTATCACCATATTGCTAGATCTGATAAGCTTTGAGATTCAGTATTTGCTTGTAGTAAGGTCCCTTTGTGATTACCAACATTTTCACATTTATCACAGAGTTGTTTTTGCATTGTCAAGACCTAAAATTAGAGACCTTGGGGTTATCTCTTGGGGCTTGCTGATAAAGATTTACCTTTTAGGAGAGATAGGATTTCCTTATTCTGTTTGAGTTGTTGTGCAAAAAACACCATCAACAATAAGTAGGTGAGATTCTTTAATTTTTTGAAATTGGTCTATGTATTATAGGACATGAATTCTCTAATACATAGATCAATTTCAAAAAATAAAATAATCTCAACTACTTATATTGTGTATATTGGTCTATGTATTGTAGGATGTGAATTCTCTATGAGGGGAGGCGATGTATGAGGAATAGGCAAGGGTTTCAACACAAGAGGCTGATCCTTTAAGCAAGCAAACTTAGGGAGGAACGACTATTCCAAACTTGCCGTCAGATTCAAATAATGGTGGAAGCAGAGCAACAAAGCCAAGATGCAAGGTTGATGTAACAAACATTGTGGAAGAAGATGCATAATTATTTGAAAAAACTACATTAATTGGCCGGTTTCTTGGTAAGCGATACACAAGAATAGAAATTGGAGAGTGGATCTCCAAAAATTGGCAAGGGGAGAAAATAATAAATTATCTTCTAAAGGTGCTCTTCATTGTAGTTTTAGCCAGCGAGGAAGCAAGGGAGAAGATTCTTGAAAATGATAGATGGAAATTCAGGGACTCCTTTCTTTACCTGCAAAGGTGGGTTAGGAATTTTAATCCCCTTATTTACAAACCTTTGGGGGGTCCAATGTGGATACACTTATACAATTTTCCCTTTGAATATTGGTCGAGGTGGTGCTTAACAAAGATTGGTGATTCCTTGGGGTTGGCAATCGATGTTGATTTGCAGAACAATGAAAATTTGGTATATGCTAGAATACAGATTCTAGTGATTAGTGAAATCCCAAATGAAATATTGATTTCCTCAAGTAAGGGTGATGGAGACAAATAGTAGAAGTAGACATACCAAAATTTTACTACTTAAAATATAAACACCAAAATCATTGGGAGGCAGATTGCAAGAGAAAATCCAATGCCCCTCGAAAACTTTGGAAGGCCAAAGAAAAAAAGTGGTTGAAGAACCATCAAATAAGGAGGTTACAAATGGCTCAGAGGAGGTAGCCTAGGCTATTGTGGTGGAAGAGCCTTTAGTGGCTACACACCCTGAGCCCTCAATCCAAATAGAGGAAGGGGAAATTATGGTTAACTAGGAAAAGTCACTTGCACTTGTCCAGAATACAAAATTTCAGGAAGTGGATTATGTTACTGAGAGTGAACCAGAACTTATGTCAGAGATAAAGGAGGTTTTTGATATTATCGAACCAAGGCACATAAGCCAAACAAAAAAAGTGGCCTGAATACCAAGGCTTGGGAGGAAAACCAACAAACAAAAAAGAGAGGAAGAAGCCTTGAAGGGGGATCAAGCTTCAATTAAAGGTTACATGAAAAGATCCAAGGGAGGATACCCCTCCCTTGGGGGGAGATGAAGTTCCTCATGTGGAGTGTTAGGGCCTCAATGCCTCTAACAAAAGGTGACTAGCTAAACGTCAGTTGGAGTGCATTAACACAAACATCATACTACTGCAAGAAACAAAAATATCAGAACCAAAATCTACCTCCTTCCTAAAGTACTATAATAAATGGCATGGAGTGTTTGTAGATTTGGAAGGGACTACAAGAGGCTTAAGAGTATTATGGTCAGATTCCAAGCTCGTAGTTACCCCAATAGCAAGGCAAAGATCATGGATACAAGTGGAGGTAAAAGTTTTAAATTCAAATTTAACTAATGTTTTCAATGTGTATGGGCCTATAAAAACAAAGGAAAAGAAAATGGTTTGGGAAGCTTTATCTAATCAATTAAATCACACGAGGATTGTACTAGGGTGGATTTCAATACAAATTTGGATCTCTCAGAAAAAAATGGGGTGTCTATAAACCAAGCCAGGCACAAATAGATTTTTGTAGATTTGTGGAAGCAAATAATTTGGTTGACATAAAGACTACTAATGGTATCTTGTAGTAATAGGAGGAAAGATTATACTAACATAGTCAAGAGGCTAGATAGATACCTTGTGTTTGAACTATGGTTACATGATGAAATTCCACCAAAGGCTTTCATACGTGCATCTCCAATCTCCGACCATTTTCCAGTAGAGCTAATCACAATAAAATGCTCAAAACCTGCTAAAGGCTAATTTAGGTTTGAAAAGATGTGGTTGAGAGTGAAGTATTAATTGATTTAATGAAGGGATGGTGGCTAGAGCCGCTAAAATTGAAGGGGTTGTGAATGTTCATTTTCCACAAAAAATTGCTTTGGATGAAAGAGAGATTAAGATCATGGAATATAATCACTTTCAAGAATATTTTTGACAAGAACGCCCGCCTAGAGAAAGAGCTCAAAGTTCTCAACGATAGAATTATTGACCAAGGTATGAAAAATGCAGAGTTTATTCTCGAGAAGGAGTTGATGTTACAATTGAATGAAATATTTTAAGGGAAGAAACCTATTAGAAATCAAAGTCAATGGAGATGTGGTTACAAAAAGGTGATTTAAATACAATTTTTTTCATTATTCTACCAAGATAAAGCGGAGTTGGAATAGGATTGTGCAGATTAAGGATCTTCAGGGGTGGACTGTGAGTAAGGAAGAAGATATACAAAAATCTGGTATAAGTTTCTTTTAAAATATTCTGGGTGATAATGAGGAAGCAGAGGGGCTGGATTGCAGTCTTCTGGAGAGTATTGACTCGATAATTAGTCCCGAGATGAACAATAAATTGGATGCAACTGTAAGATATGAAGAAGTAAAGTGTGCAACCTTCCAATTGTAGGCTAAAAAAGTGCCAGGACCAGATGGATTTGGCATGCTATTCTATCAAGTATGTTGGAAATTCTTAGGGGAAGATCTATAGGTGGTTGTGGAAGAATAAAGGAAAAAACAACCATGCTAAAAGACCTGAATAATACCAATATAGCTCTAGTCCCGAAGAAGGAGGCCTGCAAATATTTATCGGAATTCCATCCCATCTCCCTTTGTAACACAGTTTACAAAATCATCACGAAAGTAATGGCTAATAGATTAAAGCTATTTTGCTTGCAATCATTTCAAAGGAGAAAACCAGCTTCATCCCAGAAAGGAATATATTGGATGGTGTAATAATTATACATGAGATGCTTCATACTTTAAGAAAATGGAATAAGCAACACATGGTGATAAAGTTAGATTTGAGTAAGGCCTATGATAGGGTCAGGTGGAGGTTTCTAATGAAAGTACTGTCAGATATGGGATTCAGTGAGAGATGGATTAAGTGGGTGTTTGCATGCATATTGACCCCCAAATATTCAATCCTTATAAATGCATCCCCACGTGGTTTCTTTGCCAGTGCTAGGAGGATTAGGAAAGGGGACCCTCTGTCCCCTTTCTTGTTTGTGTTAATGGTAAAAGCAATAAGTTGCGATATTAGAAAGCTTTGCAGGGTAGGCATGCAAGTTTCATATCAAATCTTGAAGTTGAAACACCAACTGTATGCTGATGATACCATCTTCTTTGGGGATGTGTCCATTAAGAAAGCTAAGATAATCAAGGAAGTTTTGGTAAAATGGAAGTTTAAAGCAGGACAATAGATAAACAATGACAAATATTATATCTTCTTTTTCAATATAGGTAAAAGTTTGCAGCGTAAAATAGTAGAGTTACTTGGATTTCAAACCAGAACCTTACCATCAAAGCATCTAGGTATCCCATTGTTCCATGGGCAAGTCAAATCTTGTCTTTGGGAAAATTCAGGCATAGAACAAAGAACTGGAGGGGAAGGTGGTTGACCCTGGTAGGTAGGATGATTATGGTGAAGGCAGTAATTGGCGCCATTCCAATTTACCTGATCTCCTACCTCAGCTTTCCAAAAAAGGTTGTTGCTCCCCTTACATCCATTCAATGCAAGTTACTATGGGACAAAGCACATGAGAGAAAGCAGATCCCATTACTAAGTTGGGAGACAGTGGTAAAATTGAAACAGGCAGGTGGCATAGGTGTGAAGGATGTTGAAGTTCAAAACACAACGCTTGGAGTGAAGTTAGTGTGGCAACTGTTCAAAAACCTAGGTGATATTTGGTCTGAGATCCTCAAAGCAAAGTACCTAGACTCTTAGGAGGATTCCAGAATCTTAACCATCACCAATCCATAAAAGGGCTTGACAATATGGAATTTTATGCTCTCGTGCAAATCAACCATAATGAATCACCTTACTTGGGACGCACATGATGGTAGACGTGCCTTGTTTTGGTTTGAATCATGGAATGGATACTTGCCCTTAGCTTCTTTGCTTAATATGGAAGATTCAATAAAAAACCATTGACCAATTTGGGGTTTGCATTTGTGGTTATGTAAACCTATGGTGTGCAAAAGGAAGATTGGAGTTCTCCTAAAAAGATTTGGGTTTTTGACCGAAAATCAAAAGCATATGCTGAACGAAGAACTGGGGCAATGAAGCATATCTTTCACAGAAGAAAAAGACACTATTCGATGGTGCACCTCAACTTCTAAGGAATCCACCTTGAAACTTGTGTATTTGGTCATGAAGGAAGAACGCTCCACAAAACATTGGCCGGTGGGATTCTGTTGGGGAAGGTTTGTGCTTCTGAAAGCAAGTGCATTTTCCTAGAATTCCTTACACTCTAGGATCCTAATAGGGGAAAGGCTTCAAAAAATTGGGATTAATGGGCCACACAGGTGTGTCATGTGTAAGAAAGTTGAAGAGACATGAAACCACTTGTTGCAATGTGAAGTTGGCTCAGACTAGTTGGTATTTCTTTTGTGTGAAACTTGAATAATTTTCGCCTCTTCCAAATAACCTTTTTTCCCTCTTTGATTCATGGCCAATCCCAACAAAGGATTCTACAATGTCAGGCCTTTGGTTGGAAATACTGTCAACGGTTATTTGGTTTCTCTAGAGAGAAAGAAATGTAGGATTTTGAAGGAAGTAGAAACTCAGGTAGATGGCATCCTTGTCAAAATGGAAAGGGGGATAAGTTAGCACTACAATAAGAGTGCAAAAATTAAGAAATATAAATATATCTCGGCATGGGACCAAGCAATGGTGCGGAAGTGGCCTCTTATTGAAGCTCCAAAAGGTCATCAAATTTTCTCTAAAAAGGTACAGGGGAGCCTAAATGGTTGTTGCCCTCAAAAGGGAGATTGAAGCTGAACTTTAAAGGGGCCTCAAGGGGAAACTTGGGGCCCTTTGGCGCTAGATTTGTGATCAAAGATGATGCAGGGACTTTAGTCTGGGCTACTTCTAAGAGACTCTTGACCGGTACAAATAATGTGGCTAAAAGCGTGCCCTTATATGGAGGCTTGATTTTTTTTGTGGATAACAATCGTCATCAAATTGAAATTGAGGGGGATTCCTAAATAATAATTAGAGCAATTTTATTCCAAGAAGGTGTTGATTTGGAGATTGAATCATTGGGCTATAAAAAATAATTTGTTACTGGAGAAAATTGATAATTATACTATTACACATGTTTATTGTGAAGTGAATGAAGTGGCGGGTTTCCTCTCAATTTTTTCTATAGAACAAACATTTGAAGTGATCTTTTCGAATCTCCCTTCCTGTTGGGAAGGAATGGCAATGGTTCTCAAAAAAGATACCAAGGTGTCAAGCTAGTAAGCGTATGCTTGGGCAGCGAGGAAGCTTCCAAATGATCGCAGTACTCTACAATTGATAGGCGCCTTGACAGATTATCCATTCATTCTACAATGGAATTTAGTCTACGCCCTATTTTGGTCTTTTAAAGATCACCCTTCAGAGGGTATTTTTCAGCGGTGTTGTGCCTTTCTTGTAGTAGTAGTGTGGTCCATGGAGTCACTTTCGCTCTGCAGGGGCAGTTGGCTCTCGATAGGTAGGGACTATAGGGTGTGGAGGTTTTGGTGTTGTGGCTCAAGCTTTCAAGTTGTAGAAGGAAAGGGAAGGGGTAATTAGTTTCTAATCATAGGTCAAAGGTCTGTGTAAGCTTCTAGCATTTGTAATAGTAGGAAAGGTTGTTCTTTCTGGTATTTAGGTTAGTAGGAGGATTGATCATGGGTCAGGCCTGAATAAGCTCACTTAAATCACTCATGAGTGTCTTGTCAACAAATGTGGTGGTGTTTCAATTCAATGGAAAGAGTGCCACCCTCACTAGTAGCAATTTATCTAAAAAAAGGATGTGAATTCTCTATGAGATATAGATGTGTCACATAATAAGGTTGGTCGAAGAGTCATGACACTTTGTATAACTGTGTATTATTTCTTTTTAAAAACAAATATTAATTAAAAACCAATTTCAAATAAAATTAGATAAATATTACTTATATTAATTAAAATTATACACCTATTATGATGATTATAAAATTGTTTCTATCCAAATAACTATATTAATATATTAATTTTAAATTTTAAATTATTAAAAATAATATAATAAAAATTATTAAATTTATTTTAGAAATTTATATTACAAAGGCAAGTACCACTAAGTGGCACTTGTTTCTATTGTATGTTCTATCATATGTATTTAAGCATATTAGATTGAAAAAAGATAATATACTATCATTAGGAAAACTTTATATATAAAATATCCTTTAAAAATCCAAAAAAAAATTTGCTTCTTATAATACAAATTAATTAAATATAAATTCTCAATTATATGTATCAATGATGTAGGAGCATTGTACCTCGTTAGTTTTGGGTTGAAATTTTTGGTCTATTTTTAATGATCTTTGATTTCTTTACCCAGTAACCAGTGACATGTGGCAGATTTTTGGGTGGAAGAAAGAGTTTGTTTTCTTTTCTCTTTACACTTGAAGGAGATGGTAGTTAAGCAACAGTTTTGGGAAAGAAAAACTAATTTGTACAGTTTTGGGTAGTTGGCGATTCAACTTGAGAGGCAGGATAGTATCTATGGTTAAAAGAAGGCCAATTTTCTTTGGCCGAGAGAAGTGTGAACTAAAGGGAGTTTTCAAATTGGAATAAAAGAGGAAAACAAACAATAGGAGAAGAGGCAACGCCAAGGGAGGGGCAATAGACTAGGGTAAAATCGATTTGTTGAAGTTGCAGATGCAAGAATCAGATGTCATTGTAAACCATTCAAAATAGAGCAACACTCATTTAGTATTTCATTTATTATTGTTTGTAAGATTTGTTCCTGTCACTCGGGTTAGTTTGGATAGGGAAAGAGTTCTATTAATATTCTCATCGCCTTGGCAATAAATCGACCTAGTTGTTAGCCGACAATTAGGAGGATGCTATACTTTTTTTGGGTTGTTTATAGTTTCCTATCACTTGGAATGTACAGTTTTTCCTGTAACAAAATAGGTTGCCATTAGTTTGGGTATTCGAGTATGGTGTGTCTGAGAATGTGAGTTTGTTAGTCATCATTTTGGTATCAAGGCTTAAAAGGTTTGGGAAGAGGAAGTTGAGAGTTTCAAAAGGGTTTGATGAAGAAGCTAGTTATGTTCATCGATTCTTGGAGAGGTGTATTGCAAATTGACAGGTTAATGCAAAGAATCTGGGTACCAAAAGACTGGGCAAGAGGAAAAGCAAAGAGAAGCCTTAGGTGAGGTATCAAGAAAATAAAAATATGCAGATGAAGAAGCAATATTCAGAATGGGACAGGGAAATGGAAAAGTTGAGAAGAAATTTAGAGAAGTGTAAGCAGTGGCTTGAGGAAAGAAGCCAATAATATGGTTGGTATTGGCCGTTGAAAAAGAAGCTGAAGTGGCCTGTGCAGAGGATTGTTCAACAAAGAAGAGGGTAGAAGATGGCTGCCTTGAAAGAAGGAAAATCATTGCCACATCATGAAGCTGACATGGAAATAGAGCCTAAAGAAAAGAAAACAAAGATGAAAATGGAAGATGGAAAGGAAAATTTTGGTTAGGAGGATGCAAGAAACCTTGAGAAGGAAAAAATAGATGATGTACATGAAGATGAAGAAACACAAGTATTGACTGATGAAATATCAACATAAATGAAGATTGACATCTCTTTGGGAGTCACTTGGAAGAAGTTTGAGGAGCACATACGCAAGGTAAATGTTAAGCAAGTTGTTTTTGATGATTTTAGGAATGATGCTTCTAAATCTTTGAAAGCAATTGTTGAAGGGAAGGGTTTAAAAGTAGAAGCCAAAAATGATGTGAAATCAAATGGAGACAATGATATATATGAATGGAAGATGGAGTTTTGGGGGCTTGTAGATGAAAAAAACATAAGAAAGAGAAGATACGCACAAAATGAAAACAGGTTGAACACATGACCGTTGTTCCAAAATGATGTTGAAAGTGTGAAAGAAAAGAATGAAGGTGATCACTAGATGGAGATCTCATGTGTATGAGCACATGCTTATTTTTGTCTCCTGGGGAGTCTAATGCAGGAGCATCGTACCCCATCAGTTTTGGGTTGATATTTTTGGTTTATTTTTAATGATTTTCAATTTCTTTACCTGGTAACCGGTGATGTGGCAGATTTTTGGGTGGAAGCAAGAGTTTCTTTTCTTTTCTCTCTGCACTTGAAGGAGATGGTATCTAAGCAACGATTTTGGGAAAGAAAAACTAATTCCCATAGTTTTGGGGAGTTGGCAATTCAACTTGAGAGGTAGGAGAGTATCGATGATTGAAATGAGGCTGATTTGCTTTGGCCGAGAGAAGTGTGAACTGAAAGGAGTTTTTAGATTGGAAGAAAGGAGGAAAATGAATGACAGGAGAAGAGGTGACACTAAGAGAGGGGAAATAGACTAGGGTAAAATCAATTTGTTGAAGTTGCAGATGCAAGAATCAGATGTCATTGTAAACCATTCGCATAGAGCAACACTTAGTTAATGTTTCATTTATTATTTTTTGTAAGATTTGTTCTATCACTCGGGTTATTTTGGATAGGGAAAGAATTCTATTAATATTCTTGTCACCTTGGCAATAAATCAGCCTAGCTATTAGCCGAGAATTAGAAAGATGCTATACTTGTTTTGGGCTATTTACAGTTTTCTGTCGCCTGGAATGTACAGTTTTTCCTATAACAAAATAGGTTTCCATTAGTTTGAGTATTCAAATATAGTGTGTCTAAGAATGTGAGATTATCAGACATCAACCAATTACAAACACATATTTCTATTATAAATCCTTAAAAACTCACTTTATTTTTTATACTATTTATTTATTTTCCCTCTAAAAATATTTACTTTAAAATTTTATATATAAAAACTACACTTTCTAATTTTATTTCTATAAGGGAAAAGTACTTTGTGCTTTAATTTTTCTTTTTTAAAGAATGTAGTCCAATATATTCACAATCATTTTTTTTATTTTTCTTTTTCTCAAATTTTAAAAAATATTATTATTTTCTTCATTATATAAAAAAATGGATTATATTTTTTCATATTTTTTTTATAATACTTATATTCTTTCTCTAAAGTTTTAAAATTTATTATTTGTTATTTTTAATTTTTCTTTCTTCAATATATAAAAGAACTTATAAAAAAATTATTTAAAAAATATCATAATTTTTGACAAATTTTTTTCCAAAATTTAATAATATTTATTTTATAATAATTTATCTTATTTTATTTTTATAAAAAACAAATAAACTTCATAGAGAATGAAAATGTATTTGAATTGTTAATTTTTTAAAGTTTGATCAAAAATAACTTTTTAGCTTTGTAAAAAAGAAATTGGTTTTAAAAAATTTGAATCTAAGATTGTATAGTGGAGGGAAAAATATGATAACGGGTTTAAATATTCAACCATTATTTTCACATGAAATCATTATACATATGGACTTCAAGCTCTTAATTTAACATGGAGAAAATTGACATTTTATGAGAGAAATGAAGCTCCTTTGCAACAAACCTTAACCTCTTCATCACATTGCTCCTTTATTGACAACTAAGACAACAAATTCACAAGCACCTAGATCTATCACAATTGGGTCCTAGTCTATCTTAAACCCACATGGGTCAACAATGAAGAAAAAAGAAAGGGAAAAAAAGTTGTTGGAAGATCTCGAGATCGCTGCTCAGAATGGGACTATTCACGCCTGCCCCAACTCTACTTCCCAACTAGTTAATACAAACACTTTGGGACCATTTGTTTCCAGGCCCAAATAGTGAACCTCGACTTGCCTAATGGAAAACATGCTCATACCATGTGACCTAAAGTAAAAAATAGCCAGGCCTCTCAATCTTGAGACATCGCTAGAGGTAAATCTATCACATTTGAATTTCCTGATGACATACTTGATGTTATAGAAAACTACAAAGAAAGATCAATCATTCTATTTTTCTTAAAAGACATTCCAACAAAAGAGGAATTTTTCAAATGGACCCACACAAACTAGGAACAAAAGGGATGGGTAATTGAATATTTTAGGGGATTAGAAAGAGGTTATGTAGAATGTATCTTTATGGACCTGGTCACACTAGAGAAACTTTTCATTATGGTTCTTGGATAATCTATGACTAGACCTATTATCTCTAGGCTTGGAATATATACTTTCACCTAGAAGTGATTTATAAGTCTAAATATCTAATGTGGGTGGAGATGCCTCTTCTTAACCTAGCCTTTTGTCCCTTTCTACATAATATATCTATACAATTGTGCACTAGGGGTCCTCTAATGCAAAATTAAATATGACAAATGAGCCAATTTGAAAGTGCACCCCAGAGTTTGTGTAGAAATGGAATCAAGCCAACCTCTTCTTGATTCCATCAATATTTTAGGCCCAAGTTTTGAGTTCACTCAACAAATCACCTACCTTAATAAGCCTAATACTTGTTTCATTTGTCTAAAAGAGGGCTACTTAATTAGAAAATCCCCTCATCGCAAACCACATCCCTTAGAAACTCATGTTTTTGAACCTCGACTCCCATTAGTTGTTGCTCCATTGAATGCTCCCCCATCTTCCCTCCATCAACCACCCTCCATAAATACTACCCACTTTGAATCCCCACTTAACCTTGAAGTACATCCTCATTCTTCCCTCTCTCATGACAATTCTACCTTCAAGGAAGTCCTTAAAACCAATAAAAGAATTCCCAAATAGAGCAAAGAGCTAGCCACCCCTTCCCTCTCTAATACCTAACGTTCTATTGAGCCTTCTCAACCCTCTAAGACCTTGAGAACTCCTCTCCCCCCAACTATCCCTACAAGTGCATCCTCCCAGCTATGCAACCTTATGAGAACACCCCTCTCAAACCCCTTGAGATTATGATCTAGACATTTTCTAGAGAGAGATCCCTCGCAGACAACTCCCTAGACCTGCATGCCTTATCGATCTCCAATTAGTTCAATACTCTTATCATAGATGAGGAAATTCTTAAACCTTAATGGATTTCCATATTCAATCATGGAATGTGAAGGGTTTGACAATCCCATCTCATAAATAGAAGGTCAAATAGTATATCTTAAATAGCCAAAATAATGTCTTAATGTTGCAAGAAGTGAAAGTTAGCCAATCTTGTCTCAAAGCTACATTGGAAAATATTTGGAAAGATGATCGATGCTTCCATATAACCCATCCCAAGGGTTCTTGAGGTGTTGTGTTGGCTCTTTCCCCTTGGTTGGATAAAACAATCGTTTCCTTTGAATTTGATCCAAATAATTGTGTGCGGGCTACCATCATTGTTCAAGGTAACCTTCTTGGATTTTGTTCCATTTATGCCCCCAACTCCTCATATCAGAGAGCGACCTTTTGGGACTAAATTTGTATAAATTTACCTACTGCTAAGTGGGTTCTTGATGGATATTTCAATATGGCAGAGCACATTGTTGATCATAGTTGGGACAACCTTCCTAGATTGCCTCAACTCAAATTTGAAGCTTGGAACCTTGCTCAAAACTCTCTTGGTATTCATGATCCAATCCTGGGTAAATGAGACTCACATACACCCCATTGGTTCACATGGAGCAACTGTTGGGAAGGGTTTCTTCAAACAATGTGTTGCTTGGACAGATTGTACACTTCACCCAGTTTGTGTGTTCTCCATTCCTCACTAGGTTATCTCGTCCATCTTGACTTGACCACCGTGCTTTTTGATCACCTCCCCATATTCATCACCTTATCCCTTTATGGAGTTGATTCCCTTCCTAATGAATTACCATATGTAAATTAAACGTATCTCATATCCAAAATTAGGAATGTATTAATGGACTTTTTTCTATTTAGAAGGATGAGCCTAAACCATAAGATGATAGATGGATATGATGGTGGGAAAGAAATATTTCTTGATGTACCCTCTTCCTTCGTGACTATGGGAGGAGAGGGTATCTAAAATTTGGAGAACCGAGAAGTACCTTAAAGGGAAACTTGTTCAAGGCACAAAAATATTGGACAACAATCCTCACAACATTCCCTTATGACAAGCAATTGTTAATACTAAAAATATTCTTCAACAATTGGATGCTTATAAGGGAAAAGGTTCTCAATTGAGGGCTCAATTATAATGGCTAAAAGATGGGAAGAAGAGAAAAAAAAATTTCTTCCAATTTCTATAACATAAACACACAAAAAACCACATTTCTGTCATTAAATATGATGATGATGAGTTGTAGAATAGTCAAGATAATATCATGAAAAATTTATTTGTACATTATAAACAACTATTTAATAATGATTCCAATAAAGATCCCTTAATTCCCATTCTAGAAGAAACTTTAGCTAATTGTATTCCTAAAAAAATCTAGTATGACTACAATAAATCTCTTGACCACAACCTTTCCTTGGAAGATATTGACAAAGCCATGTATAATTTTTCCTTAGAAAAGATCCCTAGTTTGGATGGCCTTTCTATGGATTTCTACCACACTCTTTGGCCCCATATTAGAGAATACTTAAATTATAATGTTTATTTGGAAGGTATAGAAACTATATCCTTAGGTGTGATTATTCTTCAGGGTCTTATTAAGCTAATTACTAAAGGGAAACAAGAAGACTTGGTGAGTGGTTGGCACCCCATCACATTACTTAACACCTCTTATAAGAGCATAACTAAAGCTCTTACCAAAAGAATCAAACCCATCATGCAAGAAATTGTTAGACTTGAGAAAATTGGTTTCCTAGGGGTTGATTCATCCTAGATAACTTAATCCTTGCTTGGGAATCTTCTGAATGGGCCTGACTAAAACATAGAAAAAAATAAACCCTAGATTTGACCCTAGGGTTTAGACGCTTTTTCAAAATGTGTTTCATTCATTAGAGATTTGAGGTAGTAGCGGGGGTTTGATGAATTTGATAAGGTATGTGATTGAATTATAGCCTAAAAGGTGAGTCAACCATCCCTTGAACAAATCTAGGATGGATTTAGGAATGAATGCAATGATCTAACTAGGCTAATAGTGCAATTTACTATTCTGACGTAAATACAAAAAAAATAGAAAGTCACAGGAAAATTTGGATAATTGAGCAGGACGAAGTAGGAAACTATACACTTGTGGTTCAAATCTAAGCTTTATTTTGGAGGACATTCATTCCCAGGGTGTGAGTGTCCTTGTAGAGATTTTTCGGATATGTTTTCATGGTCCTATGATGTCAGATCCGAGCTTCAGATTCTCGCCTACAAATTTTCCAGAACATTGTCAGATATTTCTATAATTGAGTTTTTATGGGTTGACAAGATGTATATCTTCAAATGCAACAATGAATAATTTTTCTTCAAACTCCTTTCAATCCTCTTCACAACTGAGATCTGCAAATTCACAAAGAGAGGAAATGTTGGGCCATTTAGGGGATTGTCTCAGTCAAACTCCATGCAAGTGTTTCCATTTCCACAATGTCTTGATGGCAATGATAAAATGATAATGGATAGGAAGGAATGATAAAATAGCAAAGTGTTGAAACTCACCACCTTGCAATGGCTTCCTTGATGGACTGAAGTCATGCATATCACTTTGAGGATTTGGATCTTGCTTGCTTGATTTTCTTGAATGATTGAATTTCTTTGGAGACCTATAAAAGTGTTAACCTGCACAAAACAATGATAACATGAACACACATAAACTCACATAGGATTTGAAATGATGTTAGGATCTTGAATTGTTGCAATGAAGCTCTAAAAAATGTTGCTTTTGACTTGCTTGATAGTGCTCTTGATCATAAGTTTGCTAATTTTTTTCCACTTAGGTTTGAAATGATGCAATAACTAGGTATTTATAGGCATTTATTTAATTTCCTGGAAATTAAATCTCGATGACCGAATTTAGATACTTGAATTATAAATATCAAAGTGCCACAATCAACATATTTTAATTTGTAGGGAAATTAGGACACTCATGCCCAGGTTGTGAGTGTCCTATACCTATTTTCTAAGACATTTAGTGTCAGGGGCCATATCTTAGATAAATAAAACTGATTCCCACATGTAATTAATTGGAAATGATTAAAAATGGGTCATAGAATGCATAATTTAGGAAATAAAATACTCAATTAGGTTCAATAATTTAAGGGGGAAAAAACATAAGGTTAAATTGTCAAGGTTTGCAATTTACGATAGTAAATTTAGCCCCCACTTTAGTGAGAATATGAACTTACACTCAGACTCACACTAAAGTGGAGAAATATGTCAAGAGGGGTCCAATTGTCCAAATTTTGAAGAGATAGGATGACAAAGGATCAAGGGAGATGACCAAGCCCCTAGGATCCAAGATCCCATGACAAACCAGCATAAGCATGAAGGAGCACACACATGTATGAAATGTTGTGAGATAACATACACAAACATACATGTCATAAAACAAGAAGCATACACAATGAAAACACATGGCATGACATCACATAACAATGACGGTGAAATGAAAAAAAAAACAATGTAAACAAAAAGAAGACACAAAATATATGCAACAAAATACAAGGTTAGTACTAAAAGGAATTGAGTTGGTAAGGAAAAGAGACCTCAATCTTAAATTGTCTCAAATACCAAACAACATCCACCAAATAAATTTTAGCTCCCATGAGGACTAGAAAGTTGTGTTATGCCACATCACTCATGAAACACATGGATCCATTGACAGCAAGGTGTGTTATGGTAGGTTTCCATGTTAAAATTCGTTCATGGCTCACACCATAGAAAAGTTCCCTATTTGCTAGGTGAATCATAAATTGTAAGGAACACATGTGCTAGTGAAGTACGATATTCACTAGGTGAGCCCCCATGACAAGGTAGAAAAATGAGAAACACACTAGGTCTAGTGAGGATTGCTTTTCACTAGGCGTGTATCCATAACCATACCAAGAATTATACTCCCTGTTAAACTTGATAAGGTGCCACCAAATGATCAAGATGCCATGCCAATGCAACACTAAGTTCAATACCTACAAACAAAGTGAAATAAAAATACCAAACTCACCTCAGGGGGTGCATACAGTTTAATGTCTCAGGGGATGAACAAAAATCACCTCAAGGGGTGCATAAACGATGATAAGATAAGGTTAAAAAATCCAGGGGTGTTATAACAACACCATGATGATTCAAAAAAGTAAAAGGGATTTGCTCAATACATGAGAGGTCACACCTTAGGGAGTATCACACATGACATCATCACCACGGGAGGATAAGTCGTGAAATAAATTCTTGCCTTAGGGAATACTAGTCATAACATTACCACCAAGGGGAACACCATATGCCAAGAAATGTTACACTCTTGAGGGATATCAATCTCGATATCACCACCAAAGAGACACTCACATAGATAAAGAAGGCCACACTTTGATTGAAAAGGTCATAGTTCCTAAAAGATGTATGCTATCATCACTAAGAAGGGACTATTCCTATGCAAACAATGAGTGGGGGACTATATGCCCCCCTTAAAATATTAGTGTACTTGCTACACTAACATTTTAAGGAGATAAAGATGGATCCCTTCCTAGAAGAAATGTACCTAGGACAAGGCTACCTAACCCCTTGTGCCCCAAGTGTAGGGAAAAAGATGAACCTAGATGGATTATGATATGCCACTCCTTTTTAAATGAAATAAGATTGCATAAATCCAAGTTTATACCCCCATGGATGGTAGTGAGAATTATGTGATACTAAAACTACCACATGACAAGGTGCAACAACTAATGCTATTGGTTAAGTGAAATAATTTTTGATGTTTTTGTTATTTTTGAAGGACAATAGAAAAGACCTCTTGTTGTTTCTTATGTATTAGGCTCTATAGGAACACAAATGCTCTTTTACGCTACATCCTTTTCCATTATAGCCAAATTGTTTCAAAAGTTGATAATCTCTTCCATAAATGGAATTTATTGTTTTTGAAGAAGGTGATTCTTCACGATCTTCTTCATCATAAGTGGACGTGTAATTTGTTTTCCTCTTTGCTAGAAATTGTGGATGTTTTTGATGAGTTAGTGATAGATTGTGTTGATACCATTGTGACATCTTTCTCTTTTTTTGATTTGCGTGTAATCTTGTTCTCTCCCATAAATGAAGGTGTGAAATCTAACAATGCCCAATCATCATCCAATAAATTTATTACATTTGAAAGATACTTATCTTTATCCTCAACTTGTAAAGGTTCCACTTTTGTAGTTGGTGTCAATGTTCTAAGAGGATCCTTCATTCTTGTTTCAATTTGTAAACAATTTTTAGATCTTTGATCAACTTTTATCATGTAAATATTATTGTTATATATGTACTTCATTGAATGATTATATATGTACTTCATTGAATGATGAAGTGTTAAAGGAACTCCATCCATCTCATGGATCCATGGTCTACCCAAGAGAAGATTATATGAAAGATCATGGGGGACGACATGGATGGGCATTTTCAACACAATCTTACCAACTTTAATAGGTAATGTTATCACACCAAGTGGCATGCTTTCCATGTTATCAAAAACTTTGATTGACAATTTAACAGGTTGAATTAAATCTTTGTCCCAAATTTATTCAAAATGTTTACACTAAAAACATTAATCCCTAAACCATTGTCAATAAGGGTACGCTTAATCCCAACCCCATTAATAATAGCCATTATCATCAAGGCATCCTTTTGTTTTTGCATTTCCAAAGGAGGTATTTCATTTTGATGAAATAAAATATCCAAGTTAGGTGAATTCATATTATCAATCAAAGTTGCCACCTCATTTGGTTGAACACTAGGAGGGATAACAATCATGCCATAGTAAGTAGGTGATGTTTGAATCAAATCCCATAAGGATATCTTAATGAGAGTGTTAAAAAGTTTCTCAACAAGATCAAATTATTTACCACTATGCTATGAAATGTTAGGTATGGGTGGGATATATGGTTGAGGCAATGGAATGGATGTTGGAGTTTGTTTTGGTTGCTTATTTTTTCTAGTGTTATATGTGTGAGCTATAGTATGATAACTTGGTTGTTGTGACACATGATTACTAGTGAGTTTTTTTTTTTAAGTTTAAGATAGAACCTGAAGGTTTAGGAGGTCCTATAATGAGAGGAGGTCCAATAATTAGAGGAAATTTAGGAGGTCCAAAAGGAGTTTAGGAGGCCCAATAATTAGAGTAATGTTAGGAGGCCCAATAATTAGAGGACTCTTAGGAGGTCCAAAAGGAGTTTTAGGAGGCCCAATGATTAGAGGACTCTTAGGAGGTCCAATAATCAAAGGAGACCTAATAGTCACTTGTTCGTTCATAACCTCAACATATTTAACTTCTTGTTGATGATATTCTATCAAGGGGGGTCTAAGGTGACCTTAGTATTTTCATCTAAGCAAGACATCTTACTATCTTTTGAAAGGAATGTATCAATGCTGTTATCTTCTTGTGTCATAATATCTTCCCAAGTAGGAGAAGCATTAGGATAGGGACAAACAAGATTCTCATGACTCTCAATGATCCTATCTTCTAACACCAATATACCTTCGTCACAAGTAGGAGAGGTATTGGGAGAAGGACAACTATGACTGTCATGATTATATATGATTGCATCCTCTTGCACCAAAACATTCTCAAAAGTTGGAGATATGTTGGGAGATGAATGAAAAATAGGAAAATTGATATTAAGAAATGTATCAATGATTTCATCTTCTTGTGCCATAATATCTTCCCAAGTAGGAGAGGTTTTGGGAGAGAAACAAATACAATTCTCATGACGCTCACCAGTTGGATCCTCTAACACCAAGATACCCTCTTCAAAAGTAGGAGAGGTATCAGGAGAAGAACAACTATGATTTTCATGATTTTCCATGATTGCATCCTCTTGCACCAAAAAATTCTTGCAAATAGGGGAGATGGGTGAAGAATAAGCAACGTGATATTAAGGTATGTATCAATGATTTTATTCTCTTACACCAAGATACTCTCACAATTAGGAGATATATTGGGAGAATGAACACCATGATTGTTAATGACCTCATTTCATTTCCCTAGATTGTACTCATAAGTAGGGAGATTATACTTATACAAGCTATGCTTTACCATATCAAAACCACATCTTTGAAAATGAAACATGTTGTTACTTTCCTTATGGGTCAAATGATCATAACCAAATAGTTCTATAAAAAAAATTGAAAACAAACACTAGATTTGGATAGAGGACACTAAGAGAGCTCCATCACAAAAATTTGGGCTCAAAAAATCAAGACGAAGACACCTAGGGCACCTATGTCCTAGACAGGTTTCATAAAATTCAAAGTTTGATTGTTTAGGGTACTATTTAGGGTTCCTAGATATGTGTGCAAACATATTTGATAGTGAATTATTTTCTAGATTTTACTGATTTTATGCTTGTGAACTTAAGAATGTAAACATGCAACAATGTTGAAAATAAATGATAGTTTTGAAATGAAAAAATAGAATTAAGACAAAATAATATTATAAAGAACATAGAAACAAAGATCCAATTCAAATTCCAACCAAAAAATACAGGTTAGATGTGCCCAGGGTGCCTATGTCCTGCATAGGGTGTCTAGAAATTCAAAGTGTGATTGTGTTTGTTACTATTTAAGGTTCCCAATTCTATGTACAAATAGGTTTGACAATGTATATTTTTCTAGATTTTATTGATTTTATGATTATGCAAATGTGTGAACAATAAATGATAAATTGTTTGAATGTAATTTTTAGATGTGAGATGTAAAAATTGATCGATTTTAGAATGCCTAATTTTGAGAATGATGATTTGATTCAATTTTGAAGTAAAACTATACAATTTTTCACTTTTTTGACTTAAATGAAAGATGCCTTGATGCATGCAATGCAAAATTTTAAAATTTTATGATTTAATGAATGCAATTTGAATGTAAATCTAATCTAAGATGTCTAAAAAAAATCCTATTATAAATTTTAATGCAATATGAATGTAATATTTTTATATTTTTATATCTTTTTGTGATGCAAAAAGTAAACCCTAATTGAAAAATGAAAAGCAATGATATGAAAAACCTAGATCTAAGGTGAATTGTGGAAAATTTTAGAAGGTATATAATGTTAATAGGTTAGGCTCACCAAAATGAAACATAGAAAAAGGTAAAACCTAAGATTTGACCCTAGGGTTGAGACACTTTTTCAGAATGTGTTTCATTCATTAGATATTTGAGGTAGTAGCGGGGGTATGATGGATTTGATAAGGTATGTGATTGACTTACAACCTAAAAGGTGAGTCAACCAACCCTTGACCAAATCTAGGATGGATTTAGGAATGAAATGCAATGATCTAACTAAGCTAATAGTGTAATTTTCTATTCTGATGTAAATACAAAAATCATAGAAAGTCACAAGAAAATTTAGACAATTGAGCAAATGGAGTAGGACACTATGCACCTGTGGTTCAAATATGAGCTTGATTTTGGAGGAAACTCACACCCAAGGTGTGAGTGTCCTTGTAGATATTTTTTAGATTTGTTTTCATAGTCCTTTGATGTCAAGTCCGAGCTTCATATTCTTGCTTGCAAATTTGTCAAAACACTGTCAAATATTTCTATGATTGAGTCTTCGTGGGTTGAAAAGATGTTGGTGTTTAAATGTAACAATGGAATTTTCCTCAAAAATAGATTTAGCTTCTTCAAACCTAAAATCCACACATTCAAAAAGAGAGGAAATGTTGGGCCATTTATGGGCTTCCCTCATTCAAACCCATGTAAGTGTTTCCACTTCCACAATGGCAATGCCAATGATAAAATGATAATGGATAGGAAGGAATAATGAAATAAAAACGTGTTGCAAATCACCACCCTTCAATTCCTTCCTTGATGGAATGAGTTCATGCATATCACTTCAAGGAAGTTTAGATATTTCTTGCTTGATTTTCTTGAATTCTTGAATAGCTTTGGAGAACTACAAAAGTGTTAGCTTTCAAAAAATAATGATAGCATGAACACACATAAAATCACATAGGATTTGACATGATGTTAGGATCTTGAATTGTTGTAGTGAAGCTTTGAAAAATGTTTCTCTTGACTTGATTGATAGTGCTCTTGATCATAAGTTTGCTAATGTTTTTCCACTTAGGTTTGAAATGATGCAATGACTAGGAATTTATGGGAATTTATCTAATTTCCTAAAAATTAAATCCTGATGGCCGACTTTAGATACTTGAATTACAAATATTAAAGTGCCACAACTGACATATTTTAATTTGGAGGAAAACTAGGACATCAAGGCTAGGGCGTGAGTGTCCTAGACCTATTTTTCAGGACATTTAGTGTCGGGGGCCATGTCTTAGATAAATACAATCGATTATCGCTTGTAATTCATTGATAACTATTAAAAATGGGCATATAATGCATAATTTAGGAAATTAAATACTCAATTAGGTCCAATAATTTAAGGGGGAACAAACATAAGGTGAAATTATCAAGGGTGAAAATTTATGACAGTACATTGACAAATAGCTCAAGATGCCTTGATTATCAAACTTGATTTTGACAAAGCTTATGGTCATATATGATGGCCTTTCATCCTCAATATGCTCCAACAACCAAGATTTGGCCCTAACTTTTATGCTCATGTTTGAATGTTGTTCGTGGATACTAATGCAAGAATGGCTATTAATGGAGCCCTCTCCCCTCAATTCCCCCTCCAAAAGTCTATTTGTCAAGGCTTCCCTTTAGCTCCTTTTATATATGTGCTCATTGTTGATGCTCTCGGTTACTTCTTCCATCATGCCTAATCAAATTCACTCATCCATGGAATATCTCTCCCTTGTAAAATCACGGTGCTTAACTCCCATTTCATAGATGACAACATGATATTCATTCAAAATACGATTGAAGACATCAATATTTTTTTGAATATGCTTGATTTATACTGTAATTTTTTGAGCTCCAAGTTAGATATACATAAAACTAAATTTTGGATGACAAGTCCCAACCCCATCCTCCTTGGATTCCTAAAGAATGGAAATAAATTAAGCATGAAACCATATCTTTATATCTTGACATTCTATTTGGGTTAGGAGTCCCCTTGAAGGACATGTGGAGATGGTTTTTTAACAAATTCAAATCCATATTGTTGGCTTGGAAAAATCTATTTCTCTCAATGGTTGGGCGTATTTAGGTGGCTAATAAAATTATTCTGGCTAGTCATGTTTATACTTCCTCTTGCTTGTTGCCCTCTAAATCGTACTATAACCAACTTATCCAACTCATTCATAATTTTATTTGGTCCAAATGGGGAAATAAAAAATGAATGTATTCTACCTCATGGTATCATTGTATCCTCCCTAAGGAGATGGGTGGATTGGGAATCATTAAACCATTTATTCAAGGATTTTTTCTTTCATCCAAATGGATAGATAGAGCTTTGGATGGCAGTGCACCTAGAAAATTGCTAATTAGATGCCATATTCAAACAATAACCTCTAGTAAAGCTTGGAGCTCTATCTGATGGAATGATAAGATCCTCCTATCCCATTACTTTAAACTCCATGGATACCTCACCTAAATTTCATATGGAAAGTGTGGAAATTGGTCTCTCTAAATTTGTCTTGGTCTGACCAGTCTTTCAGTCATGGGATCAATTTTGAAAACTCATCAATTTTATGGAACCGTCTGATTCAAGTTGGTAAACTACCTCTTTCCATGATTCTTATGATGAAAGATAAGCATCTTTTCAAAAGAGGTATCCAAGTGTTTAGCAACTTATGGGATCCTACCAATTTTGCATGAAAATCATGGAAACAACTTAGAGTCTACTTTAATCTAAATTACAAAGACAAATCCACAGTGTTGGAAATCCAAAAAATAGTGCCCCCAAATCCCACCATCCTCATGTCCACTAGTTTTCATTCAAGTTTTTTCAAAGACTGGAGGTGGCCTATTGGTAGCTTCATCAAAAAATTCCCTCTCAAGGTCCTCTATAAACAACTTATTCCTACCTTTCCCCTTTCAAGCTGACTTATCTCAATTTGGAATTATGACTTCAAAAGACCAAAGTGGAATAAACTCAACCTACAAATTTGGAAATCTAAAGTTGACACACAATCTCAATTCACTGCTTGGAAGCTTCTACATGCTAAACTCTCAATGGGAAATCACCTTGATTTCCTTCATCCACCTCCCTCTTGTTAGTTTTGTGGTAAGATCAAAACCTTTAAACATTTTTTTTGGTTTTACCCTCATGTTAAGAAGTGGACTACCCTCTTTGCAACCTTATCAAACTTGTTTCATTTCCCATGGTAATAGAAATATGATTTTCTTAGATTCTCTGCCACTCATAATTTGATAACTAGTTCATGCTGGCTTATCATAATAAAAATATCTGGAGGTTTCAATGCCAAGATGCTTTGGATTGGGCCTTCTCCCCCCTTGAGATTGAATTCATTACTATTTTTTCCAATATGCACACCCTTGTGTTGAGCATAACATCTTACTTGAGAAAGGACACTACTTGTGACATTATTTATCTCCAAATGAAGCATCTCTTGTCTTAGCTTCAAGTCAAAATTGTGCCTACATCTCTAGGTGAAGCATGCACCTACAATTAAAGCTAGCACTCCATGATTACTCTTAGTTGATTTGGATGGATTATACTAGTTGCCACTTCCTCACTCCTATATACCATTAGAGGTTTATGCAACATATGACTGACATTTATTCTAGGAAGTATAATTTTTCTTTGATAATAATTTGAGCTTCAACCTAGAATTTTTCCTCTTTCTTACTATTATGGAAACTTGCTATCAACACATGGGAGGATATAGGTGGAAGGTCTCCTATCTCAGCTCAAGGACTAAGACTTAGCCCCAGAATCATAATGCTACTCAAATCATTCTATACATGCAACTCCTACTATCAAGGTATATCATAACTTTTTCTAGTGTAGGTTAAGCTTCAAATGTTGTGCTTGTGCAATCGACTTATGGTGTTGCTCTTGCTGGTTGCACAAAATGAGAAAAAGTGAAAGGATGAAAATTGATCACATATTGAGGGACAAGGAATTATATTGAAGGAAAGGCCAAATAATTGTCAAATTAAGAAGACATTGCAACAAAGAACAATGTGATGATGTAGTCAACAAATTAGATCCAACTCCTGATGACCCGCAATATATATTTCAACATTAGATGTCTGAGAGTATGCTTTCTATTAGAAAGTGGAGAACCATTATGAAGACTATTATGTATGAAAATGAATATTTGCATGATCATGAGGAAGGATGATGACCTAAATTGAAGTATGATGAAACAACTTTCAACATTTCTCTTGGCTATTTATCACTACCAATTCTTACAAGCCAGCCTCTAAAAGGAAAAAATTATAACATTTTTGGTTTTGGTAGGGAAAGGACTGTTGTGTAAAAACATCATTGAGATTATTTCAAGAGTATGGTGGGTGTGTGATCCAGGTGGATCCATAAAACCTAAAAATTTCACAGTCTAAAAATTCAACCGAATCAACATTATCAGAAAGAACTTGTCATGCCCAAAAATTTTGCTAGGAAAACCCAACATTATAATTTTATTTTTTTAAATCTATTAAGTAAGCTAATTAATATTCTTTAAGTGTTTAAGACATAACACTAATTTCATACCCAAACTTACATGGGAAACCCAACAATTGTGTTTTTTTTTTTTTTTCAAAACAAGCATTAAGCTAACTACCATTGTAATTGTCATGATGAGTTAACATGATTGCTAACGTCACTGCCAATAAAATTATCCTTAAGCTTGCACCTTTGCCCTCATATCTTACTAAGATGACGAATTGTGTTGTCTAGGTTGAATTAGTTTGCTTAGTGATTAACAAACCTAATATAATTAATCTGATACTTGTGTGAGGCGGTAACAAGAAACTCAAGGACAAAGTCTATTAACTAGGTGAAGTTGCTAAACGACATAATGACTGTCATGCCTTAAAATTACACATAAGGCAAAACATAACTAACGAATTATTTTGAAATGAACCATATAAACACTATTATAAGTCCACTCGTTATCGTTTTCAAAAATTTTATCACCACCATTCATCACTAATAACTAACTCATAAACATGATAGTAAACACGATAATAAATTCCAAAATTTATTTATTATTGTACATGTATAAATGTTATATACATATTTAAATTTATGTCTAACTATTATTTATTTGATTAATAATTTTATTTCATATTAATATATTATGACATCATTGATTAAAACTCATAATTAATATTTTTAAAGATATAATATATACATATATATTACCTTTAAATACCATTTTTCACTTTACAAGAGGAAATCATAAATCAATATTATTAACCTAACTTTCCATATTTAAATAAGATAAAATGGTTATTTAAATTCTAAAAGATGAACATACATATTTTTAAACTAAAGAAAAAGTAAATATTTCTTACTAATTATCTATTAAGAGAGAAATTGGTTTTCTTTTTTTTTCATTGTAATGTTTTTTTTTTGTAAGAGTAGGGAATATAGGGACACGTAGAGTATACTACTCAAGGCTTTTTAGCATAAATGAAAATAGAGAACACTTACTCCATCACTACTTTAATTACATTCTTTCATGTTATATTTACTATATTTTTAAGCACTTGTTTTTCCTAAATACGTACCCATCTATTCCAACAGGTTTGACAAAAAGAAAGTCATTCATTACGCATCCATATTAAATTTGTAGAAGAGGGAATCATTTTAAGTTTTATCCATAAAAGCACAATCATAGAGTAACTAACACAGGTCTAATCATTTTATGCATGTTTAAGCGTCAAGCAGACTAGTCTTCAGCTTTAGCCACCGCCCTAACATATTTTTCCTGCATTGTTTACGATTGTTCACCAAACTATTTACTATTAGATCCAAATAGAATGTAAATGAATATTGTGTGAAATCCAAACCGGCGTGTATTGTTTTCTTTTTCCATTGTTGGTCATGTTTGAGAGTGTCGGTATAGCTGTAGTAGCTCTTGTTAAACTTGAGTTCATCTGTTAAATGAGCTATGTGAAAAAGTTATGATATTAATTGTGTGAACAGTGTGTGTTTAATTTCTTCTGCATGCTTTTATTTCATAGAGATTAGTGGCGTATTTATTTCTACCGTTCCTTAAATTCTACACCATCGCCGCTGTAACATTAACTATAAATAGTGATCATCTTTTTATTTACATTCTCATTTATACTCAAGTTAGTGGCAACACTATTTATATTAACTGCATTCCAGTCAAAATTCCAACTCCATTAGACATAAATGTCAGGCTTCTAGCAGGGGTACGCTATATAAAATTGATGTCCTTTGATTTAATTTAGCAAGGGAATTGTATAGGACAGTGATGATAAGATGTTTCTCATGACGCAGGAGTCAGATAGAAGGTTAAAGCAACATTTATTTCACTTGAGGCGTTTTTACAGCATCTCAGCCTAACTGGTGACCCCAAAACCTATTGGTGGTGGTAGGTGATTTATGGCACGCATGGCCTCACAAGATAGCGCCAGATTTTATTTGACTAAGGCAACGTCTACACTCAACATCTGACCCATCATTCAATGCATCCTGTCAATGCAACCATCATAGATATACTAGCAATCGCACCTTGGGGTGCAATAGGTACGCCGAAGAGAACATATAGAGAATTTGGTTGTAAACATTGTTTATTTGAAAATGGGAAAACCAATTGATGCCTCATAAATGACAATCCAAGAATCCATCCACATTTTGAATGGCACATTCCATAATAGAATACCGAGAAAAAAATTAATAAAGGATAGTCTATAAATATATATACAGAAACTATGGAGATAAATATCGAACCTTAAACCTAGGACTTTTGCAATTAGCATGGCCTTTTTGAAACCTTGAGAGATTAATTAGCAATCATCCTGATGATGGATCATTGAGTATGATCCGAAACGTTGATGAAAAAACTCATACACAATCAAAAATCCAGAAATATAAAATTTAAAACCTTGAGAGATAGTAACAAAAATCTTTTGGGTAAAAAATCGGCAAACCAAAAGTATAAGATGTTTTGAAAAAATTGGATTTAAAAAAAGGTAAAAAATTATAGAACAAGAGACAAAAACTATTTTTTTGAAATTGAAGGCATTTCCATAGCATAGAAATTTAGAGAGCAAATAAAATAGTGTAAATAATGAATTGTAAAAAATAGATTTTTGTAGTTTTTCTTCCCAATATGGAATAAAAACTAGCAATTGCACCTTGGTGTGCAATGGGTACGCCGAAGAGGTGTGGAAGGTCAATAGGGAAAAATTGGCCTCTTTTTACATACGTTTTGCAATACATGAAGTAAATTGGTAGATCATTTAGCAAACGATGTTGTTTGTGTAACAAAGGTCTTAATGGAGAAGTGATAGCTCCAAATCAACTATGCACCCTCTAATAGGGATCTGAACATGACAAAAACAAAACCTTTGAAAGAGGAAAATAATCACACTCCATTACCAATATTCTCATGTTAAGTTTACAATAGAGAGAGGGAGAGATAGGGATAGAAGGAGGGAGAGATAGAGGGGGAAGAGCAAGATAGAGAGCGAGGGGTAAGAAGATAGAGAAAAA
Source organism: Sequoia sempervirens (assembly GCA_007258455.2). NCBI lineage: Eukaryota > Viridiplantae > Streptophyta > Pinopsida > Cupressales > Cupressaceae > Sequoia > Sequoia sempervirens. Next base: position 68,823,153 of record VDFB02000008.1, read on the forward strand.
AATAAAGCGAGACATAAAAAATAAAGAGAGAGGACTTGAGAAAGAAGGATACACAAAGAGGGAAGAGGGAGATAGAGAGAGACACACATACAGAGAGAGAGAGATAGAGAGACCAGGAGATAGAGGGAGAGAGATAAGAGCTATCTAAAAAGGGAAATAGATATTGAGAGAAGTAAGATTAATAGTTAAAATTGCATCTATAACATCTAAAAAAAGCATATTTCATTATGTCGTGATAGATGCCATTACCTACTATAGAGGTACTATTTTCAGACAATAAAGGAGAAGGTAGGAAAAGGTCTTTGAGATTGAATTTGTATGTCTATCGCAATTTCTAGAAGTCTCCAAGGATATTTTAACAAATCAATTTTGTGCATATTCTATGATCGTAGAAAGTCATGACAATGCATTTTTAGGAAATTCTACTAAACAATTTTTTCCCACATAATTTGATCACTTTGAGTTTTAGGCTCCAAATACCACCCATTAGATTCAAGTTGACAATATAGACTATGTCATTTGTCTCCAAGTAGTGTAGGTTGCATGTTATAAAGCATAATTACTTCTTACCCAAAAAATGATGGGTGGAGTTCTTTCTAGTCGAGGCATTGATAAGGACCTTAGTCTAGGGTGATATGTAGGTATAATGTCCATACCATATAACATAGAATTAATTTTCCCAAATAATTTTGAGTGGTAAGCTATGTTGTCTTGTGCATTTTAACTTGATAGTACTAATACAATTTTGTGATGGTGGAAATGTGCCCTTCTTCTATAATGAGATGAAATGATGATTTTTAGTATGCCAAATTATTCTAGTTCACTAGTTTCTTGATGCATATGTATTGAAAATTTTATTATCTATTAAGATTAGAAACTACTTATATCAAAGCAACTCTTAGGATAGTAGTGGCCATTAAAGTAAATCCAACTTGTTCTTTGTGAAGAAAAGATGTCTCTTTACTACAAATGTTGCATTTCATAAAGAAAAGTAGGAAAGAGGGGGAAAGAGAGAGAGAGAAAAAGAGTGATAGAAGAGACAAAGAGATATATAAAGAAAAGTAAACAAAAATATAAATTATAAGGAGAGGGGGAAATAGACAAGGAGACACAAAGATACATTTATAGAGAGAGGAATAGAGAGAAATAGGAAATGGGAGAAAAATAAGAGATATAAAATTAAGAGAGGGAGAAATATAGGTAGAGGAGGGAGAGAGACAGAATATGAGGGAGAGAGAGAATGGGGAAGAGAGATAAGTAGATCAAGGAGAGAGAGAAGAGGGGGAGAGAGGGAGAGAGATAGGTAGAGGGAGAGAGAAGGGGGAATAGAGGGAGAGATAGTTCAATATATAGAGAGGGAGAGGGAGAGGGAAAGAGAGGGAGAGATAAAGATAAAGGGTGATATAAAGAGACATAGAGGGATAGGGGAAAAGATAGAGAGATAGGGAGAGAGATAAAGAGATAGGGAGATAAAGGTAGATAAAAATGAGGATATAACGAGATACAAAGAAGAGTGAGAGGGAAGGAATGATATAGATAGAGGGAGATAGTGAGAGATAGTGAGGGATAGGGAGAGAGATAAAGAGATAGGGAGATAGAGGTAGAAAAATATGGATAGAAAATAATAGAGAGAGGAGCGAGAGGGAGATAGAGAGAGAAAGAGAGATAGAGATACATATCAAGAGAGATGGAGTTAATAAGAGAGAGAGGTAGAGATAATGAGATAAAACTATAGAGGGGAGGGAGAGCTAGGGAGATAGAGATAGAGAGGGCAAGAGAGAGAGAAAGGTGACAAAGACAAGTAATAGAGAGAGAGGGAGAGAGATAGAGAGGGGGAAAGATAGACAGATAGAGATAGAGATAAAGATAGAGATAGTGAGGGAGAAACAAAGTGAGTGTGTGTATATAAGGGAGGGAGATATGGAGAGATAGATAGAAAAATGATGCTAAGGAGAAAAATTAGATAGAGTTTGGAGGAAAAACGAAGGAAGAAAATGGTGAACAAAAATGAATGGAGGTGAAATGCCCTATTTCTCTCTCCTAACCATCTACAAACTTGGGTCTCATCAATATCAAATTATAAATATTATCATGTATATACAATTTTGTAATACCATGAATATGTAACTATATATGCAGAAAGAGAGACCAAGAGGTAGAGGGAGAGCGATGAGAGAGATAAAAAGGGAAATAGAAATTGATAGGAGTGAGATTAATATTTAAAATAGCATTTATAAAGTCTAAAAAAATCATCTAAGTTTATTATGTTGTGGTAGATGACACAACCTACTATAGAGGTCCTATTTTCACACAATTAAGGAGAAGGTAGGCAAAGGTATTTGATATTGAATTTGTACATGTCTTGCATTTTCTAGAAAGTTTCCAAGGAATTTTTAATAGATCCATTTTGTGGATATTCTATGATTGTAGAAATCAATGACAACACATATTTAGGGAGTTCTACTAAACAAAATTTTCCCACATAATTTGATCACTTTGAGTTTAGGCTCCAAGTGCCACCCATTAGATTCAAGTTGATAATCTAGACTATGTGATTTATCTCCAAGTAGTGTAGGTTGCATGTTATAAAGCTTCATTACTTCTTACCCAAAAAGTAAAAGGTGAAGTTCTTTCTAGTTGATGTGTTGATAAGGACCTTAGTGTAGGGTGATATGTAGGTATGATGGATAATATATAACATAGAATTAATTTTCCCAAATAATTTTGAGTTGTAAGCTATGTTGCCTTGTACATTTTAACTTGATACCAATATAGTTTTGTGATGGTAGAAATGGGCCCTTCTTTTGTAATGAGATGAATTGTTGATGATATTTAGTATGCTAAATTCTAGTTCATTAGTTTCTTGACACATATGTATTGAAAGATTTATTATCTATCAAGATTAAAAATTACTTATATCAAAGCAACTCTTAGGAAAGCAGTGGCCATGAAAGTATATTTGAATTGTTCTTTTGAAGAAAAGATGTCTCTTTACTATAAATGTTGCATTTTATAAAGAAAAGTAGGAGAGAGGGGGAAAGAGATAAAGAAACAAAGAGTGATAGAAGAGACAAAGAGATATATAAAGAAAATTAAACAAAAATAGAAATAAGGAGAGAGGGAAATAGATAGGGATACACAAAGATACATTTATAGAGAGAGAGAGGAGATGGGAGAAAAATAAGAGATGTAAAATTAAGAGAGGGAGAGATATAGGTAGAGGAGGGAGAGATAGAGAGAGAAGAGGGAGAGAGATAGGTAGATCAATGAGAGAGAGAGGAGGGGGGAGAGAGGGAGAGAGATAGGTATAGGGAGAGAGAGAAGGGGCTAGAGAGGGGGAGATAAAGATAAAGTGTGATATAAAGAGATATAGAGGGACAAGGAAAGAGATAGAGAGATAGGGAGAGAGATAAAGAGATAGGGAGATAGAGGTAGAGAATGATATGGATAGAAAGATATACAAAGAGGTATGAGAGGGAAGGAGTGATATAGATAGAGGGAGATATAAAGAGATAGTGAGGGATAGGGAGATATAGGTAGAAAAATATGGATAGAAAAAGATAGAGATAGGAGCAAGAGGGAGATAGAGAGAGAAATAGAGAGATAAAGGTACATATTAGGAGATATGGAGTGAATAAGAGAGAGAGGTAGAGATGATGAGATACAAATATAGAGGGTGAGGGAGAGATAGGGAGATAGAGATAGAAGGGGAAAGAGAGAGAGAAAGGTGACAAAGACAAACTATAATAGAGAGAGAGATATAGAGAGGGGGAAGATAGAGAGATAGAGATAGAGATAGAGATAGAGATAGAGATAGAGATAGAGAACAAAGAGTGTGTGTATATAAGGGAGGGAGAGATAGGGAGATATGAATATGCAACTATAATGTAATATAAATTGTGATTTTATTTGTAAATATACAAATGTTATTCTTTTCTCTCTAACAACAATCAATCAAACCTCATTGTGCGAGTTTCTCAAATGACATGTGTATGTGCCATTTACAACATAAACACGATTGTTATTTGTTTTACTTCTTCATATATAAATTATAAGAGTTTATTTCTAACTAAAACCAGATAGATTGAAATCAAATTAGATTAAAAAATATTTACAAATTCACAAATCTATTAGCTATCTTACTAGACAAAGAAAGTAACATTAGAAATATCTAATTATAAATGAGATAAAATCTACATGCACTTCTATAAAATTATATACCTTGAAGCTGTAATGTATATTTTGGAATATGCAATTAATCACAAATGGTTGATCTAACATTGGAAAGAGATAATACAACTAATCTAAACAAAAATTCTTTACAAAATGACAAGTGTAATTGTAAGACCCCTCTCTCATTTCTTGCTAGTCAAGCATTTTTCCATTTGTTATAAGCATTCCTCACCTTTTGTTTTCTTCCCACCCCCCTTCACCTCCTCCACCTTTTCATTTCATACATATGCATGTTTGGCGAAAATAATTTAATGAAACATGCATATTATCATAAAATAGGTTTGTATATAAGCAATGATATCCATTGTAATTTATGCATCTACTTTTATGAAGCCAAAAAAATGGTCTAGATTCCCAAATACTCAAAATAAAAGTTCTAGAAACTGAAAAAATAAAACCTTGTCCCTTTTTTTATTATTGAAGGTTTGACACATGTACATTATTATAGTGTAAGCCCATTTTTTAGATCGTTTCATTGTACAACACCAATAATCTCCACAAGAACATTGTCCCTGTTTAAAATGATGAAAATGGTTTGCATCTCTCACAATAATTTCTTTTGCAACTATCTTGGAGATAAATTTAGTTGCAGTGTGGCAGAGAAATAATTTTTTTCCCCCCTCTTCCACAACATTAAGTAAATGCCTTGAATCTAGAGAATACCCTACCCTTCATCTCCCAAGTCCAATTTCTCCAACTTTGCATAGATCTCCTATGTTTGTGGATATAATATGTCTCCTACATGAAAAACATGTACCATTTTATGGCCTTCAATCCAACTAAACCGAGAATTTTTTTAATTCCTCGATCTTTCATCAATTTCCTTACCATTTGAACCTCACCCCACTTGTCCACTTTTGCATAGATGTTTGAGAAAAGAACATATGTTGCAACATTTTTAGGATCCAAATCAAAAATCAAAAAGCATTGTTGTTGTAAATACTCCCAAGTCTATATTCATATGCGATCTACAAGCACCCAAAAAACACATCCACACAACCACTATAGGTTTAACTGGCATCTTATGATAAAGTGTAGAGTGTCTTAAAGATAGTCAACCCGGGCAAGGTCAACCATGCAAACATAATGATCAACTGCAGATGTAATGCATAAGAGTTACTCATGTGATTGAAGTATATACAGTCCTCATCCACTAAACCTGTATGGCTGCATACATATAGAACACAAGCAAAGCTTATAAAATCAGGATATGTTCTAGAGTGCTTCATTAAATCAATGATTTTGAGAGCATCTTGCAAAATCCATGTTGTGCATATCCTGCAGTCATTGCATTCCATGAGATTGACATCTCAAACATTTCACTTGCTTTTTTATGCTTCCACATTTTGCATACATGTCCACCAGGGTAGTTGCAACTGCAACATCTGATAAAATTCCTCTATTCTTTATGCTTTTGATGGATGTCCATACCCTGTTCCAATTCTCCTATTTTGGCACAGGCAGGGAGAATGCTCGCAAAAGTTATGGAGTCTGGCTTTACACCTGCCAATTGCATTTGCCTGAAAGTTTCTAAAGCTTTTAAAAAAAATCCATTTGGTGCATATCCTGTGATCATTGCATTCCGTGACATAACCTCTCATTAGGCATTATGTCAAACAGTTCACGTGCCTTTTCTATGCTTCCACATTTTGCATGCATGTGTACCAGAGCATTTCGAACTATAATATCTGCAAAAATCCTCCTTCCACGATGCTTTGATGTCCATACCCTGTTCCAAAGCTCCCATTTTTGCATAGGCAGGGAGGAAATTGGAGAAGGTTGTGGAATTAGGCTTTACACCTACCAATTTCATTTGCTTGAAATTTTCTAAAGCCTTTTCAACAAATCCACTTTGTATATATTCTGCAATCTTTGCAGTCCATGAGATAACATTTTTTACAGGCATTCTGTCAAACAGTTCACGTGCCTTGTTAATGCTTACACTTTTTGTTTGCATGTCTACTAGGGCAGTTTGCCTCGTATGCCAAAGAATTTACTGCATCTTCCCGCTGGTGAGGATGTAATTCGTTCAGTAGTTTAGTCACGTTGCTTGCTCTAAAAACCTTACAGGCAAAGAGTCACTTTGCTCTCTGTTAAGCTTATAGTACTCCAAGCAAACTTTCTTTACACGGTCCACAAGTTCATACTCTATGCCATAGTTCAAAAACTGCAAACACATAATGAAATCACTTCATCTTTCTTTCTGCTATATGAATCAAAGGTAGCAAAATGATCAAAACAAAAAATATGTTCAATTGTGTTCAACTGAAAGGAACTAGTATTCTCACAGGCCTTTGTTATTTCGGCCGTAATCACCTCTCTATCTCTTCGTCTATGTCTTTCAAATCTAAAACTGAAATGCCCATTTTCTTTATAAAATTGCGTGACAAATTCTCTTAAAAAGCAATAGAAGAAACGGGCCGCTTTCCTTATTGAATGCTGTGTTGCGCGTAGCTCTTTATAAAGGTAGAAATCGGGAAGGAATATTTAGGAGCTGAGCAATGAATATGATAAACGAGTTATGTGGCCGCCTCGTGAAACTAAAATTTCCAATCAATGGAGTGCGCAGATTCAATCGCTGTTGTCTGTTGAAAAGTCTTGCAGATAAATACGTGTGACGTTGCGATGCATTACATCGTCTTGCACGTCTATGCAGAACTCTACGCAGTTGATCTCAAAATCCAGTTGACTGACTTCAGGTGTAAACAAGATAAAAAGCGGTGGAAAAAAATTAACGTCCAAGATAAGTTTGATCTCTCCCGGAAGTATTCAGTCGTCGATTTAATATTTTAGGTTGCTTCATTTCATAGTAGATACGCCTTCGGCGTAATTAAATGATTGAATAGATTCATTCCTGACACAAACTTCATTTGAGTGAGGATCTTTAGGGTTTTTTTTTCAAAATCTTATGGCACATGCTTGAATGTGGGAAGCCTCTTATTTCTGACTTGGCAACTATCAACAGCTTTCACAATCCATATGATAACTCATCTATTACCCTCTGGTCTACAAGTACCCCGCTTGATGATCTTTATATAATATATTCAATCACAAAGTTAGTAGCTTTGTAAAATTCAAAAGACAAACCATCTATTCTCTTTAAAATGAAAACTAAATTTGTGTATAATTTTTATTTTATTTTATTTTTAAAATTTTAACGGAACCCATCTTAGAAAGGGCCACAATTGCAACATTTTTCGGTGTTTTTTTTTTCTACTCTAAATTATTTCAAGACTGTTAAAATACATTTTTTTAATGTCAGATCAACTTACGCTACAAATAGCATTGGGTTCTGCCAAGGGATTGAACTATCTGCATGAGCTTGCCAATCTACAGATTCTACAGCATAATAAACAGAGATGTCAACTCCAGTAACATATTGCTGGTTGAGAATCTGAATGCCAAGGTTGCAGATTTTGGTCTGTCCAAGTTAGTTACCGATGGTGGTGTAGATGTTGTAGGGAAAAGCCACGTCTCAACTCAAGTCAAAGGGACACTGGTATGTATGCCTTAAAAATATCAATTAACCATCAATCAATCTGTAGAATAGATCAAATCACTAGAAATTAAAACAATACATCAAATGGGACTTGGAAAATTAAAATAGATAAGAGGAATATGAAAAACAAAATTTGAACAATAAAAGCCTCCCCTAGATGGAATGTGATTAAAATTGGGTGAAAATACAATACAGCTTTCATTATCTTAAAAGAAATTAATTACATTAACATCCACAAATGACCAAATTTGGTCAATAGAGCTATGAAAGCACAAGAATAAAAAGGACAAGTACTCAACTCTCTCCTAGGGGCCATAAACCAAAAACAAAAAAGTAGAAAAAGTTCACCTACAAAACAGGGACACACCTTCCAGAATTGCATGTAAAACTACCAATTAGAAGAATATCACTTACACATATTTTCCATGATACACTTGTATTTTTTTCATGGTAAAGGTTAAATAAGAGGCACCTTGTTTGTTATTTGGAGCATTCAATATATCAAAATAAGAAAACAATGTGACCATTATTTGCCTTTGGGCTCGCTGTACGATTCATAACACTATGATGTATACCACAATTCAAAAACTGAACAATGAATAAACAACACACTTAATTGTTGAAAGTTTTGTCCTATAATTTTGGCAATTAGAAACCTTGTTATTACAACAAGACACTTATATGAATTATTCTCAAGCTCTGAGCTGCACCAGCCAAAGAGGTTGGGAAGGTCAATTAAAATAAATTTCGGTCCATTTTTTGTATAAATTTATGTAATATATGAGTTTAGTTGGTAGGTCATTTACAAGGAGATGGAGAGGAGAGGAAGAGATAAATAAAAGTAGCTCAATCAATCGATACTGAGCAATCAATTTGAATTAAATATCAGAAAGAATGTAACTGTAGTTGGGTAAAAGTTTGTGCATTCATTTATAAACATGCACTAAAGATTTACATTTAAAGTTTGAAATAATAATGCTTGTAATTTCAGGCATTTTGATAACAATTTGCAGATGAGGTAAAATATATTACATAAATCAAACTTCAACCGACAAAATAGCAACTGTTTGTCTTGAAGATTGTCCCCAGAAAAGTTGGATTGCACAAAATCAACAATAGAGTAGTGTAGTGAATAAATTTAGGCCATTACTAAACCGAGGTAACAGACCATTGTTTCATCTCTATCTTCACCTGGCGTTTCTTGTTCAAGACACATAACTTATCAAGTTCCCTCATGTAATTATTTTCTCTATAGAACTAGTGGAGTGCCATTCCGGGCAAATGTGATCTGCCATCAACAATGAATAAAATTTTCAATTTAAGAGAGTAAACAAGACTAAATTCAAATAACACAAAATGAACAAGAAAATGATACATGATAGAAAGCAAACAACATGAAAGAAGACAAGTTAACCCAAGAGAAACTTCATCTGAGTAAAACTCAAGTTGAAATGTCAGCACAGTCTCATATTTGAAAAACAATATTATAAAATATTCCAACCTTTAGGCTTGAAAAAAGAATTCGTACACCTCTAAGCTCTATAACAATGTTCAAATATTCACAAATTGCTCTCCTTGCCTCTGCTGCTATGAGAGCCTTCAGAACTTATGATATTGCACTTCAAAAACCCCTAATTGCAGCTTCCCAATGCATATCAAACATCCAATAATATACATTCAACCTTTACAATATATGTTGATAATTTTACAAGTTATAGAAATTCTTTAGAAGTCAAATTTGTAAACAACTTCAAGTGAATTTACAAAAGCCTTTTTCAATAGTCCTCCATCTTGAAAAGCCACAATTTTTGCAAACAAATTTAAATTGAAGTGAAGTGTTCTTTTTTTAATTGTATTTTCAATAAGCACAAAAAAGGAAAACTAATTAAATGTAATACAATCATAGAACCTAGAAAACAAGTCCTCTTTGTACCAATAAATACAAATCAGATCTTTTACAAATCTATATAACATATTACCCAAAGCAGTCCAAGAATTCAAAACTAATACAAAAACCATAAAAAAGATACAATAAATTCCTTGAACTTTCCTCTTAAGAAATTGCTTACCTAAACTCTAAACATGCCTCCTCCAAAAACGGTTAGGATAGATAGTTTGGGGACTGCTATCAAATAGAATAACCCATCACAACAACTCCCTATCACCATAAAAATGTGATTTCAAGACTGTTTCAGCTACATATCAATTTATCAAGGCATCAATTTTGAAAACAAATATACTCATATGTAAGGTTGTTGATCACTACACTGCATGCCATAAATCAGGCATTCATACCTACAATAGAATGAAATGATAAGAGTATGAAAGATTGGAAAGGAAGCCTGTAATTATAGATTGAGTAATTGCCAGACAAGAATGAGATCCTAGGCATTTTCTAGCATCACTGATTGTTGTAATGTCAATTTATGATAATGTCGTAGTCTCTTTTAAGTCCCTATGCATCATTGATTGTTGTAATGTCAGTTTATGCTAATGTTGTAGTCTCTTTTAAGTCCCTGCTAGAAACCCAGTTCAGACAGCAACCTCTAAGGTCAAAATTTTCATGGATGAGAATTGGCAAAGCGTGTGGATTATCTTCTTATGGGTATTTGCAGTGATAGCACTTTTCACATGGAATTTCTTCCAGTACAAAGATAAGAAAGCCTTTAAAGTTTGCACCTATAGATAATCAGATGAAGAAAGTTCTCAGTTAAGATAGTCTTTTGTGTGCTTTGATTTTAACTTCAATTTGACCTGCTATGATTCAGTGTTGCAGAATATTTCTTCTTGCTGGTGCAATTGATGCAACAATCACTCTTTGTGGGAGTACCTGCACAAAGAAAACACAACAGAATGGACTAGGAGAGAAGAGCAACAATATATGTAATTGCCAGCAGCAAAATTAATCCACACAACACCGAATGTCAAGAGGATTTCTCTAAGCTTTGCTGATCTCAACATAATAAAATTGAAAAACAGATACATATGAAAACCACCAAAACATACACCTCATCTTTCAACATATGCAGCAAAGTGGTCTTCCCTGCATTGTCAACATATCTCTGCCAATTCTTCCTGCCTGTCAATTATAGCCAGCGTATAGATCTAGTCTTATGTGCATTTGCTCTTGAAACTACAACACTACCTCAATGACAGCAGAAACTTTGATAAACAATGATCTACCTTGTATCCAGTGTATAGATGTTCCAATGAAATAATTTTAGCTGTGCGAAGAAACTTTCCAATAACAGATAGTAACTTCATAAATGGTTTAATTTTTATTCCATATTGGGAAGAAAAACTACAAAAATCTATTTTTTACAATTCATTATTTACACTCTTTATTTTATTTGTTCTCTATATTTCTATGCTATGGAAATGCCTTCAATTTCAAAAAAATAGTTTTTGTCTCTTGTTCTATAATTTTTTACCTTTTTTTAAATCCGATTTTTTCAAAACATCTTATACTTTTGGTTTGCCGATTTTTTCCCCAAAAGATTTTTGTTGTTATCTCTCAAAGTTTTAAATTTTATATTTCTGGATTTTTGATTGCGTATGAGTTTTTTCATCAACGTTTCGGATCATACTCAATGATCCATCATTAGGATGATTGCTAATTAATCTCTCAAGGTTTCAAAAAGGCCATGCTAATTGCGAAAGTCCTAGGTTTAAGGTTCGATATTTATCTCCATAGTTTCTGTATATATATTTATAGACTATCCTTTATTAATTTTTTTCTCGGTATTCCATTATGGAATGTGCCATTCAAAATGTGGATGGATTCTTGGATTGTCCATACCCTGTTCCAAAGCTCTCAATGATGTCCATACCCTGTTTCCACATATGCTTTCTAATTATGCAAGTGACTTACCAAAAGATTATGCACAAATTGTGGCGTGCTCTCAACGATGTGGATGAGAAAAAATGGGTAGAGTTCCCTGATGCGGTGAGCGAGCTGTATATCCTTAGGCATGATGGTATAGCCTATGGGAATAATACAGGCTAAGTGGTCAATTCCGACTACTCATTGGAAGTGGACAATACGTATTAACTTCAAGAAAGCAATTTGCACAGCAGATTCATATGCATCTATTCTTCTGATCTGTTCAATGTTCAGTATTATTCTGATGTTTCTGTTTCTAATAAGAAACAAACTCCTTATTTTCCCTTTATTTGAGAGCAATCAGATGGTAGTTATACTAATACAGATCTGTTCTGTTTTTTTAGTCATATTCATACTATATTTGCAAAAAAGGTAACTTCATTTTCTTAAATCTTGTTCTTTTTATTCTTGAATGCCATTGTTTACTCTGAATTCCTTGATGAGTCAGATGATATTTCTAAATTTCTATAAATTGTCCGCATGACAAGCATAAACTATCTAAAATGAATAGAAGACCATAGAAACTGGCTACAAAAACCTTTAGAAGTTAATACAAAGTTTCACAAACAGAAAAAAAGGATTATGGAAACTTTCGAATGTTGAGAAGATGGTGCATGAATGAGTGGTAATGCTTCTTATGTCCTGTTAGGTGTTCCCGAAAGAATCTTCACTTCATGACATTTCCGAGACACTAAAAATTGAAAAATGATTTGTGGGCATATGGTTAGAGGACATTTAGTTGATAATGAAAAATATAGGAAAGTTATTTATTAAATTTAGGTAATATATTTTACAACTACAAGAACTACAAAGAAAGAATTTGAGGGATCTTTACTAATATTTAACATGTAAAAATTGGGCTTTGCATTAGAACAGAAACGATGCAAGGGGAACAAAGCCATTTGAATTTTTCCTTAAACATTTCAATGATGTTATCATGTAATAGATAATCATAAACTCTCTTTTTGTGTTAGTATTGCTGTCTGTATCAAGAGCACTTTAGGGCAAACATTTTTTTTCCTGAGATAGCATCAACCATATTAGTGAGAATTTGATTTGGCAGTCCTTTGCTCAAAACTCAAAACTCAAAACTATCATGTGACTGGTTAATATGTACCTTGCATCTATCAAAGAAAATATTTTGGGCATGTAGATATGCATAAAAAATCAGCTACAAGAATTTTCCATAAAGGGTGGTTTTGATTTACCTTGTTACTCCTCGATCCAAGAAGGTCCTTGTGGATGGTACACAAGTTTGTGTCCTCAAAGAACCCCAACAGGTACGCCTCTGTTGCCTCTTGCAACGCCGACACGACTGAGCTCTGGAAGTGTAGATCCATTTTGAAATCCTGTGCAATCTCTCTGACGAGCCTCTGGAATGGCAGCTTCCTTATGAGCAACTCTGTGCTCTTCTGGTATTTACGGATCTCCCAGAGAGCAATAGTGTTGGGCCTGAAGCGATGAGTCTTCTTCAATCCACCTGTAGCAGGGGTACTCTTTCTCGCTGCCTTGGTGGCTAGCTGCTTGGAGGGGCCTTCCTTTCTGTCGACTTCATTGTCGTCTGCTTTGTGCGCACCATTTGATACAAATCTTGCAGAGTAAAATCTCTTTCAACAAGTGCTACAAACATAGAATTTGAATGCTTTGATGGTGTCGTGGCATATATTTAATAAACCCTAACAACCGACTCAACAATTGGCAACAATAAACCTCACGATCTGAGTAAATGCTCAACGATCTCACCACAAGTGGAGAAGCCAAAGGCCAATACCAGCGAGGCAGAGTTTGGAGGAGTCAAGAAAACATGCGCGAAAAATGATGAACCGTTGGGATGCATTTCACGGTAGTATGTTCCCTCTCGACGAATATGCACCGTGGGACTGACGTGACCTTCCATTTTAAGATAAGTGTCAAGCTACTTCCTGGGAGCCTTCCCTCCGGTGGACTTACGCGTAGTCTGCTTTGTATGAGCCATTCTGCCTTCCTCTCTTCACACACACAAACACAAACACAGTCTGCAATTACCCAAATACAAACCCATTATAACAGCCAAAAAGTGCCAGAGAAATTAACAATGGGCTCCCATAGGCCACAAAGAGAAGAACCCCTGAACGCAAAATGAAAAACACTTAGATCCGCTCAGGAAAGTGCCACGCCAGGATTCCCGAAACCAAATTGTCCAGAATAAAGGCAACGCTTCTGTCCAAAATTGTCACAAAATTCTCCAAGAAGAATATAAGCCCAATTTGCAGCAAGAGAATAACTTATTTGACAATCACGACCTTCTCATAAAGGTCAGGTTTTGAAAATGGGCAGAGTTTGCAGGAAACCCTACGAAAGCAAAAATTGCTTACTGTTTCAATCTATTCACAATAATCAAAAAGTAGAGTCTGCGTGAAAGCGACTTAGGGTTTGACGCAAAATGCATAAGGCGGCGAACAAAAGTAAATGCACCAACTCGCATTCGCAGTAAATGTAGATATTTTGCTTCTAATACAAATTGGGGCATTCTGTCGTGCTGTGAAGGAGGCCGACTTCAACAATAACTCTGTGCCATCTGAGGAAAACTATTGAACCGCCCAGATGCATTTGATCATAGGTGATTGCCTGTGCACAAAGCTAGACCGTCCGACGCAAAAAGGCTTCCCAAATACTAAGCGTAGGACGCCTTTGGCGTAATTACGACACCCTGCAGAGCATTAGAGTTATGAGGTTATGATGGGATAACCATCTAGCTTCCAAGAAGATCGATGCAAATGAAAATAAATATTGTTTATCAATGTTTGCAGACCATTTGTTGCATACAATAATGACTATGAACTATTATTTATTTATTTATTTATGCAAGTCGACTCTATGCTACCGGCGAACCTAGGCTAGGTTGCCCATTGAGCATTAACTCGCCTTCAATACATAATAGATGTCATACTCCATGTCTGGAAGGGTGCATAGAAGGCAAGGCCGAAATGATACATTGAACAAGAGTCAACCTAGAGAGGTATTCATTTTGATCGCTTTTCTTAGCAAGGCACCGAAGACTCTAGTGAAATGCAAGTGATAGATCGCCAAGCAGATTAACCTCTTGATAGTAACAAGTACAATGGTCGCTGATGGAGGGAAGATGAGCCATGCTTGTGGTAGGTCCGAGCATTCAATTCATATATCAGATTTTCATAACAGTCTATTTTTATTTTTTTTAATTTTTTTTTAGAGTAGACGTCAAAGCAAGCATTTGAACGAAATCTACAAGCTGGGATTGGCACGTGAGGTAGAGAGGTTGATCGTCCCTTCTGTTTTCCCCTATTCCTTTCTCTTTTTGGCCATGGTAACTACTCTTCATACCTATGCATGATCTCTGTAGCCCGTAATTCTACAAGTCAATTTGTTTGAGGTCGAATGTGCAGAAAGAGGCGAGGGTGGTGGATTAGAGGTTGGGCTGCACTCCATGAGGGCAGCTTGAGGCATACTACAATGGGTCGTGCCCCTTCCCTGTGTTTCTTTATTTATTTATTTTTGTTTGTTTGTTTTATTCACTTCTATATTTATATTCCCCACCAAAAGAGTGAGCTGTATTATTGACGTTAATGTCGACCATTGAGCTAACAAGAACTTCTCATCCGCTAAGTTCTTTGTAATAGTAGTTTCTTCCCGAGAATTTATGATAACAGTCAAAAATAGTAAGGGTGTTTTAGATATTCAATCTTTCCCTTCATATTTTAGGTTCAAGTGTGGGGTTTTCCACAATTTCCCAATTATCTTTGAGCACAAATTAGTACAATAGTTCTTTTAGGATGCGTACACCCTTTCTTTATACCAACAGAAAACACCATAACTGTTATTCAAACAGGAGCATGAATTTTAGTAGCACAAAGAGGTGTGAGACTTTCCAATAAGACTAAGTTATTTGTTCCCCCTTCCCTTGAGATATTGACTATCATTCAGAAGTATTTGAGGGAAATGGTTAGATTAACTTGGTAATGAAATTGAACAACCTAGAGTCTTATTTACATCCTCCTTTTTTTATACAATTATAAACCAACTTGCATAAGAATCTTGACTACAATAGATTTATTCATATCTATCTTTTGTTTCAAAAGAAACATAGTTCTATGTATGCTTTCCTTACATTATTTTAAAAGGATCTAGGAGTTTGATAGCTTCATACAAATCAATCAGCAATTTTCTTTTGTTTGTCCAAAGCAAATTTTGTAAAGATTACACAGAAAAAGAATAAGACTTTCTTTCTTTCTTTCTTTTATTTATTGAACATATATGAAACTCACTTCTTTAACTTAATATTGCAATAATATTGAGAAAATAATGATTTTTTTTTTATAGTCAATACACAAGGGCTTGCTCTCCACCCTACCGTAATGGCGTAATGGAGCCTCGTGGGCTCTAGCCATACCCCCGAGCAAGAAATCATTTTAGCTCCATGAAAATAAATGGAGTCTTTTCTCATTTTTACAAAGGATTCAACTAACATAGCACCAATACATACATATAAGTTCTCTACCTTCTATTTCAATCCATAAGCTCACACATTATGTCACTTTCTTACAACTAATCAACAAGGGTAAATGGAAATAGGAGAAACTTATCTCTTTTCTGAAGGGATTGAACCCTTGCAACCATCTTTCCTCTCCAAGCCAAAACATCTTGATCACTATCTTGCCAAAGAAGTGGGCTCCTCTCCTCTTCTCATTCCTTCCACCATCTCCACTCAAGTTCTCCAAGAGGAGAAGTGGGTAACACCCTACTCATTCTCCCTCTCCAACTATATAGGGGTTTCAACTTGCAACTTTTTGGATGGGGAGGTGTGGAGTGTACCTCCCTTCTTCAATGAGAGTCTTTTCTCATCAAAGAGGCCACATGCACTTGGACAACCCCAAATATTTTCACCTCTCCATCCTCTCAAAATTCGTCACTCTTCATTATGAGGAATTTTCAGGAGTCAAATCATGTCCTTGGGACCCTATTGCATGCCCACTTGACCCCTACAACTATGGTATAGACCCTAGGGGGTTTATTTTTATATCCCAACCAAGGAAAATGACCAACAACCCTCTTTAAAGGCCCACTTAAAGATCCATCCGAGTTTCACACTTGAGTAAGGGTTCCCAACCCCTAACTCACATAATTAAATATTCTCACAAACCAAAATAAATTATACCTTTAATATCAACCTTCACCTTTTAATCTATCAATATATTAACTTTATATCCTCAAGAAGATGTCTTTTGATTTTCCCATTGGTCTTCCTTTCTTGTAGTGGCACTCTTTCTTTCCTGCACTTTACCAATGAAACCATAAGCAACAATCAAATATCACATAAATATAATAGCTGAAATAAGATTTAATTGTACAATAATTTCACTTACACTTTCAACTCATATTCACAATTTACGTGTCCTAACTCCTTCATGGTAATGTCAGTAAAAATGTCAAAAATATTGTCACATAATCACACTATTTATCATCTACAATACATCTTACCTTTATTTAGGAAAACATAAGACATATTATGGTTTTACTAATCACATGCAATGTGGGGTCTTATAGAACTCACTGACATGATCTTGACGCAACTTGAATGGGCTCAAAAGTAGTCTGTACGTAGAAGTTATGCTCAGTGAAAGGTTTGGTCAAACATGTGAATCAGGTGCCGATGCAAGGCTGAAAAATAGATCATCTCCAAATCAAGAAAAAGTAGTCTCAGATCGAAGGGCTCTTCAATACGGTTCTGAGACCTTTTGAATTGCATCAAACGAAGTCCGTATGAGCAAGATAGAGCTGGTCAAAGTTTCCAAAAGGGTAGTCAGCAAATACAGTCAGCAGGTATAGTCAACATTGTTGCTGACGTGGCAAGACAAGGTAATGTGGCAAATGATGACGTGGCATAAGCAGTTGAGGGAATTTATCTTATTTAAATTAGAAACTAAGCCTGAAATATATGAGCCAAACCCTTTAAAATAAAATGCATAAATATTTAAAAAGGGCTTTAAGACTTTAAAAGGTTTATAAAAGATATTTGAAACATGAAGCCCAAATCTATAAAGATTTTAAAAGAGGCAAATATCAT
This sequence comes from Sequoia sempervirens, assembly GCA_007258455.2. Classification (NCBI taxonomy): domain Eukaryota; kingdom Viridiplantae; phylum Streptophyta; class Pinopsida; order Cupressales; family Cupressaceae; genus Sequoia; species Sequoia sempervirens. The sequence continues at coordinate 68,840,850 of VDFB02000008.1, forward strand.
AAAATATAAAATCCTGAATCTTAAAGGATTTAAATGTAATTTTAAGGGGATTATTAAAAGATCATCCATATCCCTATTTTTAAGGCTTGAAATCCATATCCCTATTTACATGTTATGATTTATGAGAATATTCTAAGGGGTTTTTAGGATAATTTTAAAGGCGTTTATCAAATTGAAATGATATTTTATGGGAATATTGTAAAGCCCAAAATTATAAGGGCTATTTATTTTAACAAGTGTATTATTTTTAGGGGATTTACTATTGTAAATGGGAGATTGGGATAATTTGAAAATCATATGGTTTTAAACCATATTAGAAAAAATAAAATGTATAAAAAGGGGAAGAGTTTGGCCTTTTAGGGACATTAGAAATTATTGTGAAATGTGGAGAATTCTTTTGGAGAGAATAATAAGCTTATTGGAATTAGGCAAAGGAGGAGATTATTGTATACATGAAGACATTTGGAGTGTCTTTAGGTGTTGAGAGAGATTGTGAGAGGTTTTTATGTAGGTTTTTGGATACTTTTTTGATGTAACAAAGCAAATTCAAGTTTGGCATCATTAATGAAAGCGGTCTATCATTGAGAAGCGGACTCGAAGACACAGTCCTGATTGGACGAACTCCGTTATCAAGCTCATGTTTCTCTCTGTTCTGTCTTATTCTTCTTCTCTCTCATTTCTTTTCATCTTTATTTTTTTTCTAACTACAACACTTTAGTAATTAGTTAATTTCATTAAGTTATATAAAATGAACCTAGTTTGTAATTTCAATGGTTAAACAACATAGTCACACAATTATGTTGAATCGAGATTAACTGTAATTTAAGTTAATTGTAAACCTCTAATTATAGATCAGTGTGAAGAGTGAAAAATCAAAGAATGATTTGATTGATGAGGCTTTAATATAAATGAAAGGTGTTCCAAGGATTTTCTTACAAATATTGGTGTCAATGTTTTATGCAAGGTAGTTCCACAACCAAGAAATAAATGCTTCACTTTTACCACCAAGAAATGCATCCAAATCTTCCATTCCTTGAAATTGATGTTCGATGTCTTCTCAACAGGAAAATACTTCTTGAAGAGCGTAGCGTTTTTGGCTATAAGATGACTTTACTCAAATGTTTCTAGATGATAACAACAATGTTTGCTAGAAAGAGTTGTTTTAGTTTGATTTTCTCGTGTTGTATTGTTGCTCTATGTTTAGATTTTGTGTTGTCCCTTCCTTGTGACATAGAAGTTTTTATTACTTTTATGATTTAATGTATTCAATTGCTAGATGAATCTGTTATAACTTGTTATTGAAATTCTTATAATCTTTTTATTCATCCAATATTAAAAAACTTAGCATGGTAAATGGCCATGGAGAATAAAAAAAAAATTCTATTTAGATAGATATACAGTGATGGAAATATAACTGATTGACCTAATGTGAATAATTTTAGTGAAAGTAGCATGCATAGAATTTTGTTTAGATTATGAACATTGTGATTGAATTAATAATACTAAAACCTATCTAATTGATAAGCATTTTCATCATTGTTGAATTTATAGTATTATGTAGAAATATGTAAGAAGTATCATATTTATATTCATTAATCCATTTAATTTCTAAGAATCCTCTTAAGTTATGCATACTTGATAAGCAATGGTATGAATGATTTATTATATAATTATGATTCATTTTGTAATGAAATAACTTACACAAGAGAAGAACACGATAGGAAATGTATTTTGAATACTTGATAATACTTGAGAATAATAAGCCACTTCAAGGGGAAAAATCTCTAAATATCTACAATGAGAAAATAATTTATCATTTTGATAATCAGACAACACTCCTTGCCTCCCATTTATATATCCTATTTATATCTTGGCTATCACCTAGGTCAACTTAGATATCTAATAATATCACCTAGGTTGGCTTGAATACATACATATGACTAATTAAATAATTACATAAGTTAGCTACATGTCTCAATATGATAATTGGGTTAAGGGTGTAGCATGCCCCCATCTTCAAAGAAACATTATCCTTAATATTGATTAATTGTGGATTCTTTTACACAAAATATTCATCTTCCCATGTGGAATTTTCGATTAAAAAATTCTTCCATTGAATGAAATACTATATGATTGTCCTAGTCGTCAATTTTTTGTACATTTCTAGAAAATTAACTTTAGATCCAAGATGACTCTTCCTCCTTTGTTTAACTATGGTAACATTGTCTATATAGGAATCTGTAGTTCCCCTCATACTCTTCTCTATTAGACTGGTAGTTGATTTGCTTAGGATCAGACATTATGACACTTTGTTTGATATTGGACTTACTACTAGGATGATATTTTGATGATACTTTGGTGATACCTCTATTACTGGAGTTTTATGCATATGTTATGACTAGTATATGTAATTATTTGATTATGTGGATTAATATTATTATGAGCACTATGTGATTATCTGATCATGATTATTATGCAATTATCTGGTGATTGTTCTTCTCTTGTTTTTTATGCAACTGATTGTTACGAGTTGATGTGATTACTTAGTGATGTTCTTTCTGATGTGTTGGGTGAAAGGGACAATGTCACATTACTCACTTATGAGTACCTTGCTACGTTGTGATTCGCTTTCATGGTGTGCCTAATTGTATGATTATATACATGTATGACCGTTTTGTGTGCTACAGGTTGCAAGTACTAGGCATCGACTCCACTTGAATTGGCAGGTCTGAGCATGCCTTAAAACCAATGGAACAGTTGATTAGAGATAGCATTTGGTCCCCTACCCTAGCCATAATCCTCAAAGAGGATGAGTATCTGGTTCGTTACCTCATCAGTGTTGTTTGATGTCTGTAGTTAGTTGGTTTTGCTTTTCGACCTTGGTTAGGGTTTAGGTAATTGTTGTTGACATTTGGTTTGTTTAATTTAAATTTGTTTGATAAATGTTGTTTTGGTTAATTGATGTATTAAAATAAATTATTAAGTAAAAATGACACTTTGATAATTAAATATAAATATATTTATTAATAATTAAAGTTTATAATAAATTAAAAGTATAATGAAATATTATAACATAAAATAAAATTATAATGGAATGTGATAATTGATAAATAGTAAAAATAATATAAAAATATACAAAAGGTTTTTTATGGAGCACATGCATAACTTTGAACAAATTGTTGAAAAAAAAACTTGATGTTTTATTGGGGATTTTAGAGATTTTGTTAGATTTTTGGTTTCAAAAATCAAACAACTTCCTTCTTGTAAATAATATTTCCTTTTGAGAGATTTTCATTATTCATTCTATTTTTTGGGGGAAGGGAAGTAATTTTTGTTTGCAAGAAAATTTCATATGTTATGGACTTTGTGTGTAATTGGGAATTCAGGATAATTGGATTGGGAATTGGAGAGGTTGGATTGCAAGTTGGAGGATTCAGAACTTGGCATCGAATTCCCGTCCTAGCTAGTGTTGGATCCAGGTTGGCTTGATCTTTCATTTTGTTTCTCTGATTGATGCAATCAAATTCTCTCTCTTTTTCCTGTTGAAAACGAATGCTTGATTGTTGACATTTCTTGGAAATATGATATCTATCTATTTTATTCTCATATAAAAACAATTAAAAATATGCATTTGTATATATCCTGCAATCATTGTATTCTATGTAATACGTTTTTCCTCCTACTAGTGCATTTCTAGAAAGATTTTAATCTGTTTTGTGCATAACTTGCAACCTTTGCATTCCTTAAAACGATACCTCTTTCATATTGGCACAATCCACATCATATCTATTTTGTATTGGTCATTCTTTTTAATGCGTAATCTTTTATTATGGAAATTCGACTTTACACTAGCCATTTGCATTTGTTTGAAAATTTCCCAAGCCTTTGTAAGGCTATTCCAGTGTGGTCTTCTCCCACAGCGGCGCCTTCTCTTCCACAAAGTCGTTGCTTTTGTAGCTTTCCCTAATGGCTGTATTCAAATTGGAATGTTGATAATTTCTCATGGCATTCGATAACATCATTTTCATGGTATTCGATAACCCCATTATCTTGGTATTCCATAATTCTTGGTATCGATGTTGAAGGATGTGATTCTATTTTTCTGTATATTTTTCTTTCCTTTTATGGTCATCCACTCTATACATAACACCGTTTTTTTTTCTTTTGCTATGAAATCTTAAATTATGGTAGTTCGGCTTATTCTAGCCTTTTCGCTTTTGCTTGAAAGTTTCTTTAGCCATTTCAATGCTGCCCAACGCAACCCTCCCTCTCCCACAATGGTGCCATGAGGTATCCATGCACCTCTCTTTCACCCATGTCACTACTATACAACCTTTAGATTGGCTAATGTTCAATTGAAATGATTGATAATTTTATCTTTTATGACATTTGATGATCTTATGATCATGGCATTCAATGAATCCACTTTGCATTCAACTTCTACGTTTTCCTTTAGTTTGATGCCTTCTACTGTGAAGTCTTCGTGAAGGATATGCATTTAGTTGGGGATTCATTTCCTTGTTTGATATTTGATGAAAACATTGTATGACTGTATTTGATTAAATGCATATTAAGATTTAAATTCGCTGCATGTATATTATGTGGGAATTCAATTATTGTGCCTACAATTCAATACTTCTATTATGTCTCATTTTGATGAACATATGTATTATATCAATAAGATTCTATTTAATATAAATATATGTATGTATGTAAATATATATAATTGCTACACTACAATTTGATTCATTATTTTGAAAACAACATTTTATGTACTATATATATATGTATATATATAGGTATATACCGATATATAAGTATATATTTTTATATATATATATATATATATATATATTTATTTATATATGTATGTATTCATGTATATAAATTATGGTGTTAGAAAAAGAATATATTTGTACTTGAAATTAATTGATTGTGTAGATAGTAAATTGGAAAAAAATAAATAAGGAAAAGTTGATTTATTTATATTTAAATAATCGAGAGATTTGTTAAAAGGAGAGAATTAGATTATCCTTCTTGTTAATTAAGAATGCTGATTTCTTTTATAATTATTTAATGGTTGAATTGTAAATTCAACATGTATTTCATGATTGCATTATGGGATTTGTTTGCTTGTATTGATTATGTGTTTGATTAGTGGAACTGGGGTGGTTTTGGTTATTGTTCAATATGGGAGTCTTTTGTGCTACGTGGATAAAGTAGGCTTCCAGAGGCTTAGGAGGGAATATGTTTGTATGTATGGGTTTTATGTTTGTTTCACTTGGAAGTGGTTGGTAATGTTTTGAGTTGTGTGCAAGAAGGTCAATGCCTTGCACTGTGTATACATTCTTGTGATTGTGAGATGTGGGAAAGATGGTCATTACCTTGCTCTGTGTGTTTGATTCATGTGATTTTGTTAAGTATGCAAGATGGTAAATAACTTGCTTGTTGTGTAGCGTTTACTAGTTGCAAGTAGGGGGAGTGGATCTCAATGGGGACAAAACCCAAAGTGGTGTCCAGGATAACCAATTCAGGAGTTTCTTAATGCAGTGATAACCTAAATAACGAATTAGGGGGATGGGTAGATTTCACATTAATCAAGATAATGGTATGCCTCACTCATGGCTCAAGTGCTCGTTTAGGATTTAGATGAGATGGGGAGGCTTGGAATGGAAAGATCAACTACCTTGTCCCCATGAAAGGTACATTGATTTTGCATTAGTTTGTATGGGGGCCAAGGATCGGTAGAGGTTGCCAGGTTAACCTAGGATGGGGGTCGAGGCCTAGGCAGATCTTCTAGGATAACCCATATCAATCTATGTGATGACACTCCCTATTTCAGTCTAGCATTCCCTAGTTATGTTTTCCCCTTCTGTTGTGTGAATTCCTCTAGAAGCAATGTATGTGTTGTATGTGATGTTAATGTTGTTAGTAGTCTTGTTTTGGATCCATGTATAGCCTTGTTTATGTTAGCCTGTTGGATTCTTGACTATTTTTTGTTTGTGGTGGGACCTTGTGTTATCTCCTAGCATGGGGGGTGGACCTTAGGGTTCCACATGGTTGGGAGGTTGGTGTTTTTTCCTCCACTCGGTTTCCTTGCTGCATGTTCATGTGCATGGAGGTTGTACCTTGTATAGCATATTCCAGTTCGTGTTCCAGTTTGAGAAGACAATCTTTTATGTATATGTAATGGATTGTATCCCAATTGTACCATTTATTATAATCTGATGTATTCTTGCCATATGTACTCGAGAAAGCATTATTGTAAATAATGTAATGATGTAACAAATTTTGATGTATTCTCATGTAATGGAATTTGTATATATATTTTTTTAGTTTTTTATAAATGATCTTTAATGTTGTTTAGTCGATGACATGATATGTAAATTCACATTGTAGAATAATTTAATGTGGTGGATTAAAATGAACTTGATTATTAGATAAATCATGCTAACATATTAGTTAATGAAATAATTCTAGCTCTTGATTAATAGATATGTTAGTAATGTAGTCATGAAACCTTAGAGGACTTAGGTTAGATTATATGTTAAGCTATGGTATGCATTCCATTGTTATTTCTTTAAAAAAAATTTTGATCCATTATTGTAGCATGGTTGTGTTGTCCTCTGGGGTTCCTTGGCAGGTTGTTACACCTGGTATCTAAGCCCAAGTTCTAACATTGGGTACTCTAGTTTCATATGAGCCCATTATGTTGTCCTAGTGCTTAGATTCTTGAGCTTATGTTTTCCCCCCTTTTGTCATCCTCACCTAATAATTAGAGACTTGTCCTTTGGTGGTGTTGTGTAGGAAGATGCATAAAGGTTGAGGTAGGGGTCGTGGTAGAGGTCAAGGTGGTGGCCGTGGGGCTAACCGCCAGAACACCCCTTCTTAGAGTTCCCACAAGAGTGATCGTGAGGAATAGAAGGGCTCCCAAAATGATTAGGAAAGCGAGGGTCAGAATCTAGGTCAGTCTGAGTTAGAGGGAGCTCAGTTTTGTCATTTTCTTGAGGAGGTCCTTGCCCGCCTGGGCCCTAGAAAGGAGGGTAATCAACAGGTGGTTAGGGAAAGGGAAAGGTCTCCTAGGAGGAGAGATGTTACAATAGAGTGGGAGACTATTTCAATAGGTCATATGAGGGATCTCTTGAGGGAAATTCCTCCTACTTTTGATGGTTCTAGTGGTGGCTTGGAGGCAGAGAATTGGTTGATAGATTTGGACAGGTGTTTTTCTATGCACCCGTATGGTAGTAACACCAAGGTGAAATGTGCCATCATGCACCTTAGGGGTTTTGCTTCTACATGGTGGTGGTTGGAGGAACATAAATTACATCTAGCTATTGGTTTAGTTTCTTGAGAGATTTTTTTGGAGAGGTTCATCACTCACTTTTTTTTAGACCACTAGAGGTAACTTCATGCTAATGAGTTTCATGAGTTGAGGTAGATGGCTATGTTTGTGGAGCAATATGTGCATAGGTTCTATGAGCTTAAGCAGTATGTAGGTATTGGTGATGATGAGGCCATGTTGGTTCAACATTTCATTAGGGGTTTGAACGCTCATATCAATGGGGGAGTCTGTGTCTTTGAGCCGAAGACCATGGAGGTGGTAGTAGAGAAGGATCATTTGGTAGAGGAGAATCTGGCCATGGTGCTAGGAGGTCATACATGTGTGCAAATTGGCAATGTGCCTCCAATAGGCTTCAATTCTCAAGGTGGTTAGTCTCAGGAAGTGGGTTCCTCTAGGAGCCATCATGCACCCGCTAAGGGTGGAAAGTAGTAGCAGTAGCGTTCCTAGTCAAAACCTAAGAACTTTCAGTCTCAGCAAGGTGGTGGTTATCAGTCTAGAAAAAACCAGAATTGGTGGTGAGCCAAGCATAATCATTCTAACTAGCCAGCTCAGAGCACACAGTCGACAGTCAGTGGAGGTAGCTTCCAGCAGTCCAGTGCACCCTCAGGTGGCAGGGGATATGGTAGAGGTACATGATGTTTTTCTTGCAGCCAGCAGAGCCACATAGCTAAATAGTGTCCTTAGAAGAGTACATTGGAATTCAGTTAGAGGCCGACAACCTCAGAGCCAATAGTGGGTGATGTAGGCAGGTCTCACAAAGTGTTTGTAGTGGTTGATAATCACCAGAAAGAGCATCAAGACACAATTGTGGAGACCACATGTGTGTTGCAGGGTATTAGTATTTCTATCCTTTTTAAATCGGGTGCTTCTAATTCATTCATTTCCCCTTCTTTGGTGGAGCCATGTGGACTGGTGGCAACAAAGCAAGATTTAAGGTGGTAGGTTGAATTGGCCTCTAGAGCTAAAGCAATGGTAGAATCCCTTGTGTATGGTTGTGGATTGAGGATTGGTACTCTCTTTACCACGATGGACCTTCACATCATACCCCTAGGATCTTATGGCATACTGTTGGGTATGGATTGGTTGGATGCTCATCAAGTAGTAATAGATTGTTGGCATAAGTCAGTGTAGTGTTTGGATGATTTTGGCAGGGAGGTAGAGGTAGTTGGCATTCAGAGGCTCGTCTCCTTGTGTATGATTTCTGCTATGCAGTTATGGAGATGTATATGTCAGGGTTGCTAGTTGTTTGTTGTGACCGTTAATGATTTGGAGTTAGGAGAGAGTTGAGAGTTGTCCCTCGATGATTATCCTATCCTTAGGGAGTTTGCTGATGTCTTTCCCAGTGAGATTATGGGAATTCCACCTAAGCGTGACATCGAATTTAGGATAGATCTTGTTCCCAGAGCATAACCTATTTCTTGAGCTCCATATCAGATGACTACTTAGGAACTTAAGGAGCTTTAGTTGTAGTTAGAGGAGTTGTTGGCTAAAGGGTTCATTCATCCTAGTGTCTCTCCTTAGGGAGCACCAGTCATTTTTGTAAAGAAAAAAGATAGATCCTTTCAGTTGTGTATTGACTATCGGTAGCTAAATAAGGTGACTATGAAGAAAAAATATCCCCTAATGAGGATGATGATCTCTTTGATTAGATTAAGGGAGCCAAGGTGTTTTCGAAGATTGACCTAAATTCGGGTTACCATCAGTTGCGTATCTTTGAGTTAAACATTCATAAGATTGCATTTTTCACTCACTACGGGCACTATGAGTTCACTGTTGTGCCATTTGGGTTGAAGAATGCACCATCTGTATTTATGAGCTTGATGAATGGAGTATTTTGCACCTATCTTGATAGATTTTTCCTTGTCTTCCTGGATGATATTTTGATCTATTCGAGGACTATGGAGGAGCATGAGGAGCATTTGTAGTAGGTATTGCAGTGTCTGAGGGAGAATTAGTTGTATGCAAATTTGGTAAAGTGTGAATTCTTTCATACAAAGGTGAGATATTGGGGCATGTCACTTCAGGAGAAGGTATTGTCATGGATCCTTCAAACTTCCAAGCCATCATAGATTGGCTCGAGCCCACTAATGTTTATGAGGTTCGCAACTTTATGGGTTTAGCAGGTTATTATCGATGATTTGTGTAGGGTTTCTTGAAGATAGTTCACCCTATCACTTCTCTTCAGAGGAAAGGGAAGAAGTTCATTTGGTAAGAACAATGTCAAGCAACTTTTCAGACTCTCAAGGAGAGGTTAACTAGTGCACCTATTTTAGTAGTTCCTGATCCTACCAAATATTTTGTGGTGTGTATTGATGCATTTTTGGAGGTTCTAGGAGTAGTTTTGATGTAGAATGGTCATGTGATATCCTATGAGTCTTGCAAACTCAAGGATCATGAGTTAAACTATCCTATGCATGATTTGGAATTAGCCATTGTCGTTCATGCCTTGGTGAGATGGAGACATTTTCTATTGGGGCATCGGTTTGAGCTGCATAGTGATCACTGTAGTTTACTGTACATATTCACATAGCTAAACCTAAATGCTAGGAAGAGGCGATGGATGGAGTTCCTATGCAAGTACGATTTTAGGTGAAGTACATCTAGGGTAAGGAGAATGTTGTGGCAAATGCTCTTAGTTGGCAGAGGCATGAGCTTTTAACAGTGACTCTTGGAGTAGATTTGAGGATTCAGATCCTTAGAGCACTTCCTACAGACAATTGGTATTAGGAGGTGAAGTTAGTGGTTGAGTTAGGAAAAGCCTTGGAGGGTAGATTTGTAGGTTATTCTCTTGAGTCAGATGGTATTTTTTAGCACTTAGGTTGCATCTATGTTCCTCCTTTAGAGGGTCTTCGTACCCTAATTATGTTAGAGGTGATTGGGCACCCTAATTAGCTCATCTAGGTGTCAATAAGATGTACGTAGACCTTCGTTAGTTGTATTTTTGGGCTGAAATGAAGAGGGACATTGCAGATTTTGTCTTGAGGTGTTTGGAGTGCCAGAGGGTTAAGGAAGAGCACCAACACCCCACAGGTTTTTTGTAGCCGCATCTTGTTTCAGAATGGAAATGCGACATCATTTCAGTGGATTTTATGGTCGACTTTCCAGTATCTTCTCGTCATCACGATGCCATCATGGTCACCATGGATAGGTTGACTAAGATGGTGCACTTCTCTCTTGTTTGGTCTTCATATAATGCTTCTTTAGTGGCCAAGATTTTCATGGAGGATATAGTCAGATTGCATGAGATTCCTCATAGGATTATCTCTGATAGAGATACCATGTTCACTTCTACACTTTGGATGTCCTTGCAGCATGTGTTGGGGACTCAGTTGAACTTTAGTTCTGCTTACCATCCAAAGATAGATGGGAAAAATGAGAGGGTTAATCAAGTCCTTGAGGCTATGCTCAGGATGTATGTCATGGATCAACAATCTTGATGAGAGGATTATTTGAACTTAGTGGAGTTTGCATATAACAATGGGTACCACAGTTCTATTGGTATGCCTCATTTTTAGGCATTATATGGTCATCCTTGTCATAACCTACTGAGTTGGGATCATCTTGAGGATAGAGTCCTCCTTGTACTAGAGATGCTTCAGGAGATGGAGCAGCAAGTTGTTCATATTAGAGAGCATTTGGTGGTAGCGTAGGACATGTAGAAGAAGTATGTGAATGCTCATAGGGTTGATCATCAGTTTTTGGTTGGAGACTGGGTATTCTTGTGGGTGCATACGTGAAAGAGTTTGATCCGCTATGGAAAAGGCTTTAAGCTCACACCGTGTTTTGTTGGGCTATTCGAGGTCTTGGAGAGGTTTGGTCCTGTTGCGTACCGTCTTGCTTTGTCACCCAGTCTATCACGTATCCACGATGTATTTCATGTTTCTATTCTCAGGCCATATTATCCAAATATTTCTCATGTTCTTGACTGGAATGCTTTATAGGTAGAGGACAAGTAGCTAGCTTTGGAGCCCGTAGGCATTCTGCAGCATAGGAGACTTTCCCTCAAGGGTCGAGATGTTGAGTAAGTGAGGGTCCAGTGGGATCCTAATGATGAGTCTTCAACCACTTCGGAGGATGTATCCTACATGCGAGAGTTATACCCTTTCTTGTTTGCAGGCTTCTAGGAGTAAGCTTGATTCTAGGGGGGGAGGATGTAGTGCCCCTCATACTCTTCTCTATTAGACTGGTAGTTGATATGCTTAGGATCAGACATTATGACACTTTGTTTGATTTTGGACTTACTGCTACGATGATATTTTGATGATACTTTGGTGATACTTCTGTTACTGGAGTTTTATGCATATGTTATGACTAGTAGATGGATTTATTTGATTATGTGGATTAATCTTATTATGAGCACTATGTGATTATCTGATCATGGTTATTATGTGATTATCTGGTGATTGTTCTTATCTTGTTTGTTATGCAACTAATTGTTATGAGTTGATGTGATTACTTAGTGATGTTCTTTGTGATGTGTTGGGTGAAAGGGACAGTGTTACATTACTCACTTGTGAGTACCTTGCTACACTACGATTCCCTTTCACAGTGTGCTTGATTGTATGATTATGTATATATATGACCATTTTGTGTGCTGCAAGTTGCAGGTACTAGGCATCGATTCCACATGAATTGGAAGGTCTGAACATGCCTTAAACCCACTGGAACAGTTGATCGGAGAAAGCATTTGGTCCCCTACCCTAGCCATCATCCTTGAAGAGGATGAGTATCTGGTACGTTACCTCGCTAGTGTTGTTTGATGTCTGTAGTCAACTGGTCTTGATTTTTGACCCTGGTTAGGGTTTAGGTAACTTTTGTTGACATTTGGTTTGTTTAATTTAAATTTGTTTGATAAATGTTGTTTTGGTTAATTGATGTATTAAAATAATTTTTTAAGTAAAAAGGGAACTTTGATAATCAAATATAAATATATTTATTAATAATTAAAGTTTATAATAAATTAAAAGTGTAATGAAATATTATAATATAAAATAAAATTAGAATGGAATGTGATAATTGATAAATAGTAAAAATAATATAAAAAGATAGAAAGGTTTTTTATGGAGCACATGCATAACATCGAACAGATGGTTGAAAAAGAAACTTGATGTTTTATTGGGAATTTTAGAGATTTTATTAGATTTTTGGTTTTGAAAATCGAACAAATTCCTTCTTGTAAATAATATTTCCTTTTGAGATATTTTCATTATTCATTCTGTTTTCTGGGGTGTTGGGTGGAAATTATGTAATCAACTTTTTCAATAGATTACATAACTAGGACTTTAGCCACAACTATGTGAGATTCAATCTCTCCTCTCAGCAAGGGGAGGCACCCTTCTTACAATTAGAAACCAGCTAGAGTATTTACAAAATATTTACAGTATTTACGAAGTGGGGGGTGCATGTCGCATTCATCATTCTCTCTTTTTTCAAAGAAGATGTGTATAATGCTTCGCAGCTGAAAATGTTCTTAATTCAAAGTACTAGAAACTTACCAATAGCAATACAAATGATTCCCTATCTTGGCAAAGCACAAATTAGAGGTATCAGATAAGATTATAACAAAAGAAAAATGGAAACAAGTAAGGCTCACGAAGGCGCTGTAGTACCCCTCCATTTTGTTTATGATTTTATGTTAGCATGTTTCACATTGATAGACTTTGGTACTTGGTTTTGATGTTTTGATTGCTAACATTAGAGCCATAATAGATTTATTTTGTGATATGATGATACATTTCATGGTGGTAATTAATTCTGTCATGCTTTGTATTAGCGTAGATGTTTTCTTCAGATGTTATTGCTATATATATGTTTATGGTAGATTAACAGTTATTTTATTTGTCAGTTTGATGTGACGTGTATTGGTGTGGAGAACAGAGTTGCATCACTCACTTGCGAGTGCCCTGTGATTTCCATGATTTTCTCCGCACAGTGTGCTTATATAATGGATTATATATATATGCATGTTATTTGTTTGATTGCAGGATTGCAGGTACATGACACCAACTCCACCTGGTTACTCAGGTTTGAGCGTGTCAAGACTCAACATAAATGTTGATTGGGAGGCAGTAATAAGGTTCATCCTAGTCTAGTCTTAAACCCAGTCACAGTATATTGTCAGTCTAAGTCTGGTGTCTTTGGTGGTTTCGTTTGCGTTTGATTGGTTTATTTATTATGAAAGACAAATTTTATTAATTTAATGATAGATCAATGTTCTTTTAATTTAATGTCTCTTTAAAATCAAATTTTAAATGTTGAGAATAAAAGCTTTACATTTTATTTAATTAATTAAATTAGTTTGTTTGGTTAAGTAATTTAATCACTGAGATTAAATTTATTTAATTAAATAAATAAATTAATTAAATTAAAGTTACTTTAATTATGTGAATAGATTAAATTTAAATTAATTGTTTTGTGGGAAATGGTATTTTAATTGTTAAATAAATAAATTAAATAAGGAAAAAGGAAATTGTATTTTGAAATTTGAAATCTTTAAATTCTTTAAATGCATGAATTCTTGAAAAAGAAGAAAGAAAGATTTACCAGTAAGTTGTTAGAAGATATTTTCTTCTCGACATGTGTGGTAGTTAAATTAATTGCTTTTTGTTTGTTGAGGATTCTCTCGGAAGATATTATGTTTTTTGGGGAAATAGGAAATCACTTCACGGGAAATGAAAAGAAAAGGGTTCTGAAAATAAAATATTGATTTGTGTAAATTTGTGATTTCCTCTAGGATTTGTTTAATATTTTTGGAAGAAGTTCTTTGCTTCTAGTTTTGGATTTGTTTTCTTCTGGATATTGGTGTTCTGGAGGGGCTTTGAAGATATTGGTTTTCTGTAGGAGCTTTGGAGGATTGCACACAACAGTCAACAAAGTTTCTCTTCTATAGCCAAGTATTATTTTCAAAGCTATAGGAAAACATGCATTTCCCTGTGAATTTAATTTGTTTACTTTTAAAAAGATTGCCCAGGTGAAAAGAATTTTTTTTGTTTAAAACCCTTCTTCTCAGTGGATTGTCTGTTGAAAATCTTTCTGTAGAAATTTGTTGATTACTGTGAGAATTTCAAGAAAACAAGATTTTAAGTGAATCAGAGAAAACAATAGAAAAGAATCAAAAGAAAACAAAAGTATTTATGTAGATTTACAAAATAAATTCTCTGTGATATTTGAGGAAATAGAAACTTCTGTTAGTAAAGAATTTTGAGCATCTGGGTTGAAAATGTTCTCTATTAAATTTGTGTAAAATGAGAAGTTTCACAATTTCCTGTAGAAAACCATGTTGAAAACAAATGCCCAGTTACAGTATTTTATTGTTATTTAAATTATATATATGTATTCATATATGTATATATATTGGTGTTAAATATATATATACAGATACAAATACATATATACAATTATTTTATAGTAAATCGTAGTGATTTTTGATATTTAAAAATCGCCGTTCACGAATTTATAACCCGTTGGAATTTTTCGTGTTCCAAAACAAAAAAATATTAAAAAAAAAACCAGTGCATTTTATGGCCGCGGGGGTTTCCCCACGGCCGGGCCATTGTATGGCCGCGGGGGTTACCCCACAATTGGCCCTAAGGGGTGACGACTGTGGAGGCAGCCGCCGCTGCCCTCACAGGCAACGCACGGCTACCGACACAGTCGCTGCCCATAGGGAGGGCTGTGTGGGTAGCAGTCGGTGGCGGCTGTGTATGGCCACCGAATCCCCAGCTTGCAATATGCTCAATAAAAATGAAATTTATTTCATATTTTATTTTATATTTATTGTTTTTTTTGTTATATATATAATTTATATTATTTTTAATATATTTTATATATATAATATATGTATATATATTTATTTTGTTTAAAGAAATATGTGAATATATAGTTTTAATTTGAAAAAAAATTAGAATATTTGTTTATATATGTATATAACATATATTTAAATAAATGCTTAGTTAAATTGATTTGATGTGTATATATCTAAATGTATGGTATATTGTTAATTGGTTTATGAAAACTATGAATGGACATTTTCTTTATAATGAGATATATCAAATAGATAGAGACCGAAAATTTTATTACATTATTTGATTACGGATTGGGTGAATTATACTTGTTTTTCATATCAATGAAAGATGAATTGAATTTAAGTTGAATAATTTTATGTTTGGAATTATTGAATTGAATGGATTTAGAAAATCCTAAAATTAGATGTTTATTGTCCCTAATTTGCTTAAAATTGTATTTTCTTTTATTGGGAAAATTGAGAATGTATTAGAAGTACAAGTCTTCCAGATTAGTTTGTCTTTAATGTGGGAATTGTAATTGTTTAAATACAATCCTTGTGTTGACTAAGGTAGTGTACATGGTTTTGCATGGTGTTTAGACACCTAGTTAAATGAACAAAGATTTGATGTCCTAATGATATGTTTGATCTTATATGATGTTTCTTGTGCACCTTGTCTACCTTAGTTAGGGAACTTAGATTCCTTGTGTTATTCTTAGGGGAGTGGCTCTGTGTGAGGGCCGACACACAAAGTGGTGTCTGGGTAATTCATGTAGAGTTAGTAAGTCAGTGAAAACTAAATCAACACAATTGGGTATTCTAAAATATTTAACTGGATTAACTATGCCTCACTCATGGACTTAAGAGTTAGTTCAGTCTTGAGAATGAGTCAAGAAGGCCTAGAATGGAAAATTCGATATCTTGTTACTTTAAAAGATATTTGATTCCACAACAGTTTGCATGTGGGGCCGGGTTTCGTAAGAGGTTGCCAAGGTAACCCAAGTTGGGGGCCGGAACCTAGGAAGAAACACCAGGGTAACCTATGCAATATTGTGATGACACTCCACCTAAAATAACAGTTTACCTTGTGAACTTAGTATATTTGATTTTCCTAAATCTAGAAGCAATGTAACCAATAAGTTAAGTATGTACTTGTATAGAGTTTCTATGTTTTTACTTGTGTCTAGGGTTTGTAGGTTATGTCTAGGGGACCTTATTACTGTCTCCTAGCACGGGGGGTGGACCTACAGGTACCACATGGTTGGGTGGAATGTGCACCTTACTCCGTTGGGTCCCCAGTTTATGATCCTGGCAACAAGAGCTTCATGGATGGAGAGCTCGTATTTGGATATATGTGTACTTCCTTAATTGTATCATTGGAAATCTTGTATTTGTAACCTTCCTCAATTGTTTATGAGGTGAACATTTCTAATATGTAAATGTAAATTATTATTTGATCTACCTCATTCGGAGAATGAGTATTGTAATACTATTTCAAATGCAATGTAAAAATCTTATTTGTACTTTCTACTTTCATGAATGTAATTCAAATGTTATGCAATGTTTACTTTTAAGTTTATGTTAATTAAATACATGCAATGCTAAATACTAAAGTCGTCTATGGGATTTTCAAGTAGTGTCACGTCACGTAACTTAGTGAATGTATGCAACTAATTAAGTTAATATTAACACTTTAAAAAAAAATTTATTTCACTTACATAGACAAATGCAACATTCCTTAGGTTACAAGATGGGGCATTACAGGCGCAAAGTCGTTTCATAGTCTTTTCAACTGCAGATCTATGAGAACAATATAGTTTGTCACATTAGAAGCACAAAGTCTTCTTAGATGCAACAATTCATGCGAACAACATGAGAGATTACAAACTCAAAGTATTGTAGATCTTTCAACCAAAATATTTAAACATAAACACAAATTCAAGTTAGAAATGTGACACAAAGTCCACAAGAATCACTTGAAGTCCTTTTGATTTCATAAACTATCATCACCAATTTCAATCAAATTCAAAAGATAATCGATCCAACACAAAGTCTGGTATGCAATTTCTTCCTTTATTGATCAAATTTAGATTCACAAAACATGAACACAAAGTTTCACAATTTTTTGCAAATTGAGCAGCACTTCGTTGCAAAAACTAAAGGTCCCCTATTACAAAAGAAATCCCTCATATTTATAAAAGACAGGGAAGAGTAAATCTAGGAAAGTTAGGTGAGCTAATTTAGGAAAATCTCACCTAACTTTAACTAAAGTCAAAATGTAATTTGTTTTCATGAAACTACATCTCAGATATTAGTGTAATTACATTTTGCAAACTGACATTTAAGATGTCAAAAACTATTTACAAGATGCACAAAGGGATGCATCAGAAAGTCTAACACTAGAGATCAGGAATCTTCATGGTTCCTTGCTTGGGCGCGGAAGTCTTCATATTTCTTCCTGGTCTCCTGCATGAAAGTGTCATCTGGAAGAACCAAGATCAAAGGACATCAGCTTCAGGATCACTTGACGAGATTTGGAGAGAAACTGCAAGGATGGTGAATCAATAGGCATTAGCAAAAAAAGTAGTGTTGGGAAGCGTGAAGCGAGAAACGATGTTGAGCAAGCATGAAATGAGCAACAAGGCACGAAAAAATGATGCAGGAGCGAAGAAACGGGGTCTGGAACGGAAATAGGGAAAGTTTGAAGAGACTAAGTTAAAAACTGCCAAAAGTGTAAAGGTGCTAAAATTTAGCACCATTGCACAAAAAATGACTAAGTCTGGAAAAAGTGAAAAGGTGCTAAAAATAATGCCATAGTAAAAAATTGGCTAAGTTTGGAAGAAAAGTGCAAAGGTGCTAAAAATAATGCCATAGTAAAAAATTGGCTAAGTCTGGAAGAAAAGTGCAAAGGTGCTAAAATTCAGCACCATTGCACAAAAAATGACTAAGTTTGGAAAAAGTGCAAAGGTGCTAAAAATAATGCCATAGTCAAAAATTGGCTAAGTCTGGCAACAATGTGCAAGAGCGCACTTTTTTAGCACTTTTGCACATTTTTGAAAAATCACTTTTATGTAGGGGTGTTGATTTTTTGTGCCCCTGCACTTTCAACACTTAGCCAATTTTTGGTTGTGAGCAGGAGCACACTTTTTGGGTGCAACTGCATATTTCACAATTTAACTAAGTATGAATAGTGAGACTTCGTGAAGGAGCTCGTTTCAAAGGTCTTCACGAGGTGAACATAGGGGGATGCTCAAACTAAATTTTTGAGGCTTTGGAACACATTTCGAGGTGGATTGAAATTTAACTCGTTTTGCGTGCTTGAACTTCACGAACCTAGGAAGCAGACAAGTTTCGTAGGGGGTTATCCGTGGAACGAGCGCTGCTAGATTCCGTGATAACATGGGGAAATGGAAATGATTTTTGTTCGCAAGAAAATTTCATATGTTGTGGACTTTGTGTGTAATTGGGAATTTAGGATAATTGGATTGCGAATTGGAGAGGTTGGATTGCAAGTTGGAGGATTCAGAACTTGACATTGAATTCCTGTCTCAGCCGGCGTTGGATCCATGTTGGCTTGATCTTTTGTTTTG
This sequence comes from Sequoia sempervirens, assembly GCA_007258455.2. Lineage (NCBI taxonomy): Eukaryota > Viridiplantae > Streptophyta > Pinopsida > Cupressales > Cupressaceae > Sequoia > Sequoia sempervirens. The sequence continues at coordinate 68,859,565 of VDFB02000008.1, forward strand.
TTTCTATGATTGATGCAATTGAATTCTCTCTCTTTTTCCTATTGAACATGAATGCTTGATTGTTGATGTTGCTTGGAAATGTGATATCTATCTATTTTATTCCTGTATAATTTTTTTAAAAAATATGCATTTGTATATATCTTGCAATCATTGTATTTTATATAATACATTTTTCCTCTTGCCCATGCATTTCTAGAAAGATTTTAATCTATTTTGTCCATAACTTGCAACCTTTTCATTCCTTAAATCAACACCTCTTGTATATTGACGCAATCCACAACATATCTATTTTGTATTGTACATCATTCTTTTTGTTGCGTAATCTTTTATTATGGAAATTCAGCTTTACACCAGCCATTTGCATTTGTTTGAAAATTTCCCAAGCCTTTGTAAGGCTATTCCAACATGGTCTTCTCCCATAGTGGCACCCTCTCTTCCATAAAGTCATTTCTTTTGCAACTTTCCCTAATGGCCGTATTCAAATTGGAATGTTGATAATTTCTCATGGCATTCGATAACCTCATTTTCATGGTATTCAATAACCCCATTATCTTGGCATTCCATAATTCGTGGTATCTATGTTGAAGGATGTGATTCTATTTTTCTATATATTGTTCTCTCCTTTTATGGTTGTCCACTCTAACATAACACCATTTTTTTTTCTTTTGCTGTGAAATCTTAAATTATGGCAGTTCAACTTATTCTAGCCTATTCACTTTTGCTTGAAAGTTTCTTTAGCTATTTCAATGCTGCCCAATGCAGCCTTCCCCCTCCCAAAGTGGTGCCATGAGGTAGCCGCACACCTCTCTTTCACCCATGTCACTGCTATACAACCTTTTGATTGGATGATGTTCAATTGAAATGTTTGATAAGTTTATCTTTTATGACATTTGATAATCTTATGATCATGGCATTCGATGAATCCACTTTGCATTCAACTTTTGCAATTTCCTTTAGTTTGGTGCCTTCTACTGTGAATTCTCTGTGAGGGATATTCATTTAGTTGGGGATTCATTTCCTTGAATGATATTTGATGAGAACACTAAATGGTTGTATACGATTAAATACATATTAATATTTAAAGTTGTTGCATGTATATTGTGTGGGAATTAGATTATTATGCCTGCAATTTGATACTTTTATTATGTCTTATTTTGATGAACATATGTATTATATCAATGACATTCGATTTAATATAAATATAAATATATATATATATGTTTATATATGTACATGTAAATATATATATAATTTCTACACTATAATTTGATTCATTATTTTGAAAACAACATTTTATGTACAATATATACATATATATGTATATATATAGGTATATACTAATATATGAGTATATATATATATTTGTATATGTATATGTATTCATGTATATAAATTATGGTGTTAGAAAAAGAATAAATTTCTGCTTGCAATTAATTGATTGTGTAGATAGTAAATTGGAAAAAATTAAATAAGGAAAAGTTGATTTATTTATATTTAAATAATTGAGAGATTTGTTAAAAGGAAAGAATCAGATTATCCTTCTCGTTAATTAAGAATGTTGATTTCTTTTATAATTATTTAATAGTCGAATTGTAAATTCACCATGTATTTCATGATTGCATTATGGGATTTGTTTTCTTGTATTGATTATGTGTTTGATTAGTGGAACTGGGGTGGTTTTGGTTATTGTTCAATATGGGAGTCTTTTGTGCTACGTGGATAAGGTAGGCTTCCAGAGGCTTAGGAGGGAATATGTTTGTATGTATTGGTTTTATGTTTGTTTCACTTGGAAGTGGTTGGTAATGTTTTGATTTGTGTGCAAGAAGGTCAATGCCTTGCATTGTGTATACATTCTTGTGATTGTGAGATGTGGGAAAAATGTTCAATGCCTTGCTTTGTGTGTGGGATTCATGTGAGTTTGTTAAGTGTGCAATATGGTAAATACCTTGCTTGTTGTGTAGGGTTTACTAGTTGCAAGTAGGGGGAGTGGCTCTCAATGGGGACCAAAACCCAAAGTGGTGTCTAGGATAACCCATTCAAGAGTTTCTTAATCCAGTGATAACCTAAATAATGAATTAGGGGGATGGGTAGATTTCACATTAATCAAGATAATGGTATGCCTCACTCATGACTCAAGTGATTGTTTAGGCTTGAGATGAGATGGGAAGGCCTGTAATGGCAAGATAACTTCCTTGTCCTCATGAAAGGTATGTTGATTCCACATGAGTGTATGGGGGTCGGGGATCGGTAAATGCTGCCAGGATAACCCAGGAGGGGGCCGGGGCCTAGGAAGATCTGCCAGGAAAACCCATATCAAGCTATGTGATGACACTCCTTCCTATTTTAGTCTAGCATTCCCTAGTTATCTTTTCCTCTTCTATTGTGTGAATTCCTCTGGAAGTGATGTATGTGTTGTATGTGATGTTAATGTTATTAGCAGTGTTGTGTTGGAGCCATGTATAGCCTTGTTTATGTTAGCCTGTTGGATTATTGATTGTTTTTTGTTTGTAGTGGGACCTTGTGTTATCTCCTAGCACAGGGGGTGGACCTTAGGGTTCCACATGGTTGGGAGGTTGGTGCTTTTTCCTCCATTGGGTTTCCTTGCTGCATATTCATGTGTGTGGAGGTTGTATGTTGTGTAGTGGATTCCAGTTCATGTTCTAGTTTGAGAAGACAATATTTTATGTATATGTAATGGATAGTATCCCAGTTGTACCATTTATTATAATCTGATGTATTCTTCCCACATGTACTCAGGGAAGCATTATTGTAAATAATGTAGCAATGTAACATATTTTGATGTATTCTCATGTAATGGAATTTGTATATATATTTGTTAGTTATTTATAAATGATCTTTAATGTTGTTTATCCGATGACATGATATGTAAATTCACATTGTAGAATCATTTAATGTGGTGGATTAAAATGAACTTGATTATTAGATAAATCATGTTAACATATTAGTTAATGAAATAATTCTAGCTCTTGATTAATAGATATGTTAGTAACGTAGTCATGGAACCTTAGAGGACTTAGGTTAGATTATATGTTAAGTTATGATATGCATTCCATTGTTATTTCTTATAAAAAAAATTGTTCCATTATTGTAGCATGGTTGTGTTGTCCTCCAGGGTTCCTTGGCGGGGCATTACAAAATCTATCAACCAATCACCTTCTTTAAATAAAAAAAAATGAAAAACTAGTTGTATCTTTGTTGTTAGAGGTAACTCAAGTTTGTTACTTACACTATCGACACTTTGTAAAATCTAGTATAGACCATAATATTTTTGTGACAAATTTACTTTTTTGTTTCATGGAAACTTTATTACAGGGTTAAAATCTTAATAAAACACAATTACCTACTTTGAAAATACTTCTCATTGGCATTGGTTAGCTTGTTATTTCATTTGATTATGTACCATTGAAAAATTCTCCTTTGGTCTTGAAAGTACCTATTGTTGATGCATCATGTGGTATTACATAGCTTGAACTCTTGGTTTCACCTTCAATGATGGTGTGATGGATGGATGATGGTATCCATATAATTCCTTACTGGTGAAGATAAATTTGAAGAACTGTGAAAGTAATTTTTACACCACCATTCTAGAAGTGGTAGACAATCCACACATTGAGACTATTTATCTGAAGTGAAACAATGCATATACCCTCCTAAGAATTTATCGACAACCTTAATTTTTCCATCTAAGGATGGTATGAAGAGCTATGAGCCAATTGAGTACCCAAAAAAGAGATTTTTTTTTTTTTCCAAAAGTTACTGGTAAATATAGATCACAATAATTAACAATAACCCTTGGCGTATTGTGTAATTTTTATATATTCTCCATAAAATATTTTAACATTGTACTTGTTAGAAAATAATGGGATAAGGAAATAAAATTGACTTATTTGGTGAGATGATCTACTATTGCCATGATGAAACTCTTACCTATAGATCTAGAAAGGCTTGTGATGAAATCCATGGAGATCTCTTCCCACCACCGGGTAAGAATAATTAAGGGCTGCAAAATATTAGGTGTCTTAAATATCTCTCCATTATTTCTATACAAAATCATTCTACCACATTTTTTTAACATCAACTTTAAGAACTTTCCAAAATAAATCTTGCTTGATTCAATTGTATTTCTTCAAAAATCTTAAATGTCCCCCAATTAGAGAAGGCGTGGAGCTCCTTAAAATATTTTGTTTGAGGGTGGAATTTTTACATATGTACAATCTCTCACTATACCAAAAATAATATCCCTTCCAAAAAATTATATGAACCATTTGTTAGAGTTATCATGTATTAGATAATAATTAATTAATCTTTAATTAATTATTATTCTAACTCTCATGCACTTAAGCTAAACTTAGGATTGCTTTATTAGTTAACTCAATGTTTTATTTATGTTAAATAGAGAGCTAATATTAGATCATTCTATCTCATCACACAGGATATTGACACTTGTCATGATCTAATCCCTTTATCATTAGGGTTACTCTTATAAAGCATTCTCTCTCTCTTGTATTATTCATTCTGTAAGTATTTTCTTTTTGAGGAATAACAAGTCTTTGTTTTGCAAAGATCTTACATGGAAGGTGTTTTGTTCATTGTTTGATCCTGTGTCTCATGTTATTCACAAATCTAACATGGTATTAGAGAAAATATTCAAAAAAATCCTTCTCCATTTTTGAGTTTTTTTCTCATCTAGGGTTGCAGGATAAAATCTAGAATTTTTAATGCTTTTTTTGCAATTTTTTTGAGGTGGGAAAATTCTAGGAGCACTTTGGCACAAAACAAACGTCACCATCATGTTCAAGAGGCTGATTTGACAAATTTTGATATAAAATTTTCCTATCTTTGGTGTAGGGGTTTCAAAGTATTTTTTTTTACCAAGGGCTTGGTATCGACCCCTGTATGGAATTGTACAATTTTTTTTTTTTTAAATAAAAAATTATAAAGCACACACTTTTTTTAAAAAGTGCTTAGTGCTTATTTTTGGAGTGCCACACTATGCAACCCAAGGGCCACTCAGGGTGGACCCCTAGCAGAGCTTAGTGCCACCACTTTGTACACCTCTATTGCCCTACACATAGCCCCAATGGGCTTCATTGATTAGGAACTTAGTCACATTGGTGACCCATGGCTTCTGCCTAGACCCCTTTTTCCATTCAACCCCTGCCTGTGGTCCTATTGGAGACCAAGGGCTCTGCCCAAACATAGGTCGCTAGCCCTAGGTCTTCCATAGGACCAAGGGCTTATTATTTTTAGGCCCCAAATCATCCCGAGGGCCAAATTGGCCTTTTTTGAGAAACTTTCACCAAATCAGGTGTAACTTGGGCATCCGATCTCTATTTTTTGAAAACTTTATATCATTAGAAAGCTGGTTCCAAGCCCATTCCAGATTTGCAAGGATTTTTTCTTGATTTTTTAACCAAAAAGTTGCTACAGTTAGTTGAAGTCAACCCTTCTTTTTGGCACTTTCGAGGCCATAACTTGGGCATATAGACTCTATTTTTTGTGAACACATAGGTATTGGAAAGGTCTTTTAGTGATCTACATAGCCATATAGTCCATTTTTATAGAATATTCACTAGGTACATAGAGATCTCTTTAATGTGTTTTTTGTGTTGTTAAGATTTTTTGCTCTCAAAGTTCTATTCAGGTTTGGTTTTTCTTATTTTAGGGTGGGTTATATTTCACTTTCAATATCTATATACATCAAATATTAGAAACGCTTTACCACACATTTTTTTGAAAACCTCAACCATCATGGCAGAAACCTCTTCATTTGAACATATTACACCACACAACTATCATACTTGAAAAACTTATATGACCAAAATTATCATGTATAAGGGTTTATGGTCCACTTTGGATAAAGTACAACCAACATTGACTCATCAATTTGAGATATTTCAGTATAGGAACAAGACAGATGAGGCTATGGGTTTGATTTCATTGCATGTTTTAGACAGTCTCTTGTTTCATCTGGAGTCTTGCAACATTCCTAGGGCTATGTGGATGAGGTTTAGTGGTCTTTTTGGCACCATCAATGAGTATAGTGACCTCTATATTGAGGAAAAATTAACATCACTTGTACCTAATTATTTCCTCTCCATTGAGGACTTCTTGCAGAGGTTTAAGTCACTTAGATATCTTTTGTAGGGTTGTGGGAAGAATAAAACCAACAAAGAATGTATTTTCCTGATTTTGTCTAAGCTTCGAGTGTCATTTTAGGTCTTCTCTTCTAATTTCTACTCTACTATGGATGCATTGGGCGATGCATTTACCATGTCTACTTTCAAGGTTTTATGTGAGCTTTTGACTTATGAATAGGAAAATTTGGTTAAGTTTGAATATCTTTTCGGTTCCAAAACCTAGGAATTGGTAGCACATACATCCAAAGGGAAAGACAAGAAGAGATAAAATCCCAAGACGGATTCTTCGTCAAGTAGTGAGTGTTCCTCCAAAACATCTCAAAAGTTAGAACATAAAGGTCTCAAACCACTCCTTGGTATGATAAAAATTCTAAGTCAAGTGAGTCTTCCTCCAAGTTGAAGAAGAAATAAAGTGAACCTTGTAATTTTTGTGGTAAGGAAGTCAATCGATATTCGAAGAGATTAGAGGCTTTGGAGGAATCCATGTGGCAACATAACATCTCCACCCTTAAATCTTCTTCCTCATCTATAGGTAAAGGTCATGCTCTTTCTACACAGGGCTTACCTTCTGCAGCTCCATGGATACTTGATTTTGGTGTAACAAATCACATGACACATTCTCAAGATTTGGTCTCATCCCTTTCAAATTGTAAGACTACTCAGATCGCAATTGGGGATTCTACACAACTTTTAATTTTGGCCTCAACCACCATCACACTTGAGGGTGATTTTCTTCAGGAGGTACTTGTAGTTCCTGATATCTCCACCAACCTTCTTTCAGTGTATCACATTTGTCAATCTGGTACTGGTAGGACAGTCGGGTTTACCCCTCTTGATGTAGTTATTCATGACCTTCATGATCCTGATATTATTGTGGCTACTGGGAGTGTTGATTCTTCTTCTCATTTATACTGATTTGATGGTTTTGAGAGTTCAATTGGTTCAGGTTCTTCCTTCGTAGCACATGCATACACTATGAGCATGTTGTGGCATGAATGTTTTGGTCATGTTAATTATATATCTCTAATAGATGAGTACACAGGCATTAGTGTTCGAGCTCCCTAAGATTTCTTATAATGATGGTGTTTGTCAAGGATGTGATCTTGGAAAACATCATTGGGACTCTTTTTATATGGGTAGAGCTACATGTGCCAAGGCACCTTTAGAGTTGGTTCATAGTGACCTCATGTCATTTTTGACTTCTTTATTTTTAGGGGCCAAATATGTGCTCGCATTTATTGATGACTTCTACAGGCGTACATGGGTGTACTTTATTAAGTACAAGAGTGATTCCTTTGATTCTTGTAGGATATTTAAGGTATTTGTGGACAAGCAATCTGGTCGTTCTATCAGGTGGATACAAAAAGATAATGGGGGGAGTATGTTAATCAAAATTTTAAGGAATTTTGCATTGATCGTGGTTTTTAGCATCAACTTACAGTTCAATACACCCCTCAATAGAATGGTGTTGCTGAGCGAAAGAACAAAAATTTATGGGAGATGGGAAATTGTATGATTCAATCATGAGATATGAATTATTCATTTTGGTATGAGGTAATTAATTGTTGCCAATTATATTCAGGATCGTATGCCTCACAAGGCATTGCGACATATGAATCATGAGGAGGCTTGGTCCCATGTCAAGCCTGATGTACCTTCATTGAGTATTTGGCAGTGAGGCTTTGGAATTCATTCCCGAAGCTCAAGGGAAAGCCATGGAGAGGAAGATCCAACCACTCATATTTTTTGGCTACTGTGAGGATGTTAAGGTGTATAGGTTGTTTGATCCTGATTCCAAAGAGGTCTTGTTTTGACAAGATGTCTAGTTTGATGAGCTCTTTTCTCAAATGGATTCTCCATCCCCAGCTTATCCCTCATCACCTTCTACTCACTCCTCATATATTGAGGATTACTCATCTCTTGAGGATGAGGATGACGCTCTAGATATCCCACCACCTCCAAATATTTAGCCTTTACCCAAGTGGGTCTGCAATACTATCAATGCAACTGAACCTTTGGCAAGTGATCCTTTAGACTCCCGTTGCACTCATGCACAAAATTGGGTGTTAGTCATACCATTCAGATGATCCTCAGAAGTTTTTAGAGGTTGTTGGTATTCCTAAGTGGGATAGTGCTATGATAGATGAGTATTCTTCTTTGATGAAGAATCATACTTGGGATTTAGTTCCTCTTCCTAAGGGAAGAAACTTGGTTTAGTGCAAGTGGGAGTACCATACCAAATATGTTGCAAATGGTTCTAATGATACGTATAAGGATCGTATTGTTGCAAAGGTTTTCTCTTAGGTTAAAGGAATTAATTATTCTATGACCTTTGCCCCTATTGCCAAGATGAATTATATTTGCCTTGCACTTTCCATTGTAGCTTCATGAGGATGGTCAATATTTCAAATGGATGTGAAGAGTGCCTTCCTCTATGGTGATCTTCATGAGGATGGTCAATATTTCAAATGGATGTGAAGAGTGCCTTCCTCTATGGTGATCTTCATGAGGATATTTATATGGATCAGCCACATGGTTTTACTGAGGAATGTTTGCTACTTTCCAAACTTCATCGTTCACTATATGGTCTCAAATAGGCCCCTTGGGCTTAGTATGAGAAGATGGACACTTTTTTTCTTTCTTCTAGCTTCACACAATGTCATTTCAAACCCACAATTTAAATTTAGAGACAATAGGGTGATCTTATGATCCTTGTGCTATATGTGGATGATTTGATCTTTACAAGTGGTTCATCCTCTATGATCCAAAATGTTCAATGAGATTTGATGGAGCAGCTTGAGATGACAGATCTTAGCCTTCTACACTACTTTTTTGGTTTTCAGGTTTTTTAGTCTTTAGATGGGATTTCTATATTTCAATAGAAGTATGCTCTTGAAATGCTTAAGAGATTTGGCATACTTGGTTGCAAGCTTTCCCCCACACAATTCTAGTCAGGTGTTATATTATCTTCCACTTGTACTACTCCTTTAGTAGATGCTACATTATATAGGTAGTTGGTTGGTAGTATTTTGTACTTGACACATTCATATCTTGATCTTTCATTTGTGGTTGGTCTTATTTCTCGATTCTCACTTGATCCACATGAGATTCATTGGAAAGCTTCCATGTATGAATTTTTACATATATTCAAGGCACCTCACATTATGGTATTCACTATACATCAAGAGATCCTCGGATAATTAGCTTCACTGACTCAGATTGGGCTAGTGATGTCAATGATAGACAATCCACTTCAAGCTTTGTTTTTTCCTTGGTTTTGGCCCCATTACTTGGTCTTGCAAGAAGCAATCTACTATTGCATTATCATCCACAAAGGTTGAGTATTGTGCAGCGGTTTTGGCTAGCCAGGAGGTTTTGTGGCTTTATCAATCATTGACCAAGTTTGGTTTTCCTCTTGATAGTACCACTATTCTTTGGTGTGACAATAAGAGTGCAATTCACATTTCTTGCAATCCAGTGGAGCATCATTGTAATCAACACATAGAGATCCACACACACTCCATACAATAATTGATTCAAGATGGTTTTCTCACCTTGGAGTACATGCCTACAAAGGAGCAAGTTGCAATTATCTTCACAAAACCTTTAGCATCACCTTGTTACCTCTAGTTGTGATCAATGCTTGGGGTGAAGGAAGTTGTCCTTGGGGGGTCTTCATGAGGCCTCCTTCCTTCATGTTTTTTACATGCTTTCATATCTCTTTAGGAGAGGAGTTTTTCCCATGAGGTTTTGTCCTTTTATCCAATTATGAGAGATTTATTTTATTGTATTGGGTACCTCATCAGGCCTAGTTTCGAGGACCTATTCATGCTTTCTTTGCATTTTATGTATTGGTTTTTAGAGTTTCTAGCTACTCCATAAGTTATACTTAAGGGGGATTCTTAGAGTTATCATGTATTAGATAATAATTAATTAATATTTTAATTCTCATGTACTTAAGCTAAACTTAGGATTGCTTTATTAGTTAACTCAATGATTTATTTATGTTAACAAGAGAGCTAATATTAGATCATTCTCTCTCATCACATAGGATGTTGACACTTGTCATGATCTAGTCCCTTTACATTAGGGTTTCTCTTATAAAGAATTCTCTCTCTCTCTCTTGTATTATTCATTATGTAAGTATTTTCTTTTTGAGGAATAACAAATCCTTTTTTTGCAGAGCTCTTGCATGGAAGGTATTTTTTGTTGTTGTTTGATCCCGTGTTTTGTGTTATTCACAAATATAACACCATTGGGACTATTTTTCCACTCTAATTTGGGTTATTTAACCCAAACTACTTGTAATATTAAAATGACACACAATAATGCCTTGATATTAATAGGGTCGACCCATAATAGTAAGTACCACTTGTGGGAGACTGGAGTTTGATTGGCTAAGGGGTTGGGAATTTTCAATACCTTTTTTAAAAGTTTTTTTTTTGAATGAAGGTTCCTTCATTCAACGGTCACATGTATATCACCTTTGAATAAAGGATTACCTTTGTTCGAAGGTATCTTCAAATGACGGTAATTATTTTATTATTTTTATGGCATGAAAAATTGCCTTAAATTGAAGATACCTTCAAATAAAGGCTCTTATTATAATGTTTTCAAAGGTTTTTTTCCTTTTACGATTGTTGTTTTCATAGAGTTTGTTTTAAAACTAGAGAGAAGACCTAGATATAAGAACCCACAAGTAGAGACTATAATGCACGCTTGGACACTTCCTCGATTCCAAATCACTTGTCCTATGTGACCTTTAAATAAAAATTGGGAGGGGGTTGTTGTTGATGTGGAAAACCAACAAGCAAGGAAAGCACTAATTGGAGTCCTCTTGTAGGTTTGAGGATGAAACTTGATTAAAAAAATTGTGATAATAATGAAAATATATTAAATTTTAATTTTGAAAACTTTAAACATTATTTTGAAATCATAAACAAAATTTGAAACCCTAAATTGAATTATGAAACCTTGAATTATGAAATTATCACATAATTTATTGCTTCTTAGATCTATTAAAACATGAAATTTCTACAATCAATGATATTAATATAGTAATATTTCTAGATTTTGATTTTGTAAGATTTTTTTATCATAAATGTTTCAATTCATACTCCTTGATCTATCATCAAGATGAGTTAAATACAGAGAAGAGAGTGAATCATGGAGTATGATTCAAAATATTGATGATAAAAAAATGTTACACAGTCAAAATCCAAAAATATTACCATATTCTTAAATCTAATGAGCTCATTCAATTTTTAGTGATAATCATTCTCTCAAATTTATACCTCATCTCCCCTAATGTAGTCTAAATTAAACATGCATCCATCTATTGACATCATATAATATAACCACATATACACTATTCATTTGGACTATCGATAGTATCTCCTACATTCATTAGGCTATCATGCATGAATTTAGCTCATTTTAAAAATATTTTAAATGAACCAAGTTAAAAACCATGCTAGCATATAAATAAAAAATTTCTCAACATGTAAATTCATTTTAATCATAATAAACCTATATTTCCTTAGCAACAACTTACTAGAAAATTGTGAGCTATAGTATAAATTAGCATTGCTAACTAGCCCAAATGATAATTAGTATAAATATTATTTGAAAATAATAATTGTAACAACCCTGAAAATGTGAAATCAAAAATTTTCTTAAAAATTAAATGAGCATCATACTAAACAAACACCATAATAAATTTTCATAAATACATCCATATACCAAATATAATGTAGTAACAATATTAATGACTTCAATAAGCTCATACTACTATCATAGTATGTCCAACTCAATAATAGATCCAAAAATCGATATACATCCATATACATAACTTTCCCAAGTATCCCACATAAGCAATAGTGGTTTCAAGTCAAGAATCTAATAATACAACATCCATATATCCCCTTTATCAATGTCTAAGAACTCCCACTCCATCCAATGCTTGAGCAATGTGTGTGAAAGGTAATATGAATCCACACATCAAAATATCCCTATCCTTCCCAACCATCAACTTGGTTTGAAGTGGTTAAACAAGAAAACCTTAGTCCATGAAGTAATAGGTACCATGTTATAGTGATTATATTTCTTATATTCATTATATATTCATATTCAAACATCCAAGTTCATAACCATCGAACCATTGACATAATTAGTAATAATTTATCACTATCCAACAAATCTTAACACACCATTAAAAACTGCATATTACTAGTACACGCATCTTGTAGTACTCTCTATTCACCTCTACTACCTAATACTAGTTGAATTAAGTTTTTAATAGACAAATTATTACACAATTAATATTTTTTACTACATGCCTATATGTTAGGTTTCACAACCAAATTTCAACCTAATCTATCAAAATCATTTTTTTAAATTTTTTTCTTGCCAACATTCTCAAATTAACACACTAAAACATTGCATGTCTAACACTAAGAGTTTAAATGGGATTAGACAATGTGACACACTATCAAGACATCCTCACTACCAGCAAAAATAAGCATAAATTATATGAACATCTATAACATTTAGATCAAATTAATTTTTTCATTGAATTCTATTTAGGCTCACAATGCTTAAATTTTAGAATATTCTTTTTATTTAAAAATATATAATAATTCTACTATTATCGTTAATCTTTTGATTAGTTTTATTTACATAAGGACAAGATTAGCTCTAATAGTTTCCCAAGGCATTAATTTATTGAAAAACATGGTCTTTCCTAATGACCTACTTTCGTAAATATTTAATAGTATTGACCCATAAGTATTTTATATGAAGTTACAATTTATATTTCTCTCTTAAATTGAAGATTTAACTATATAAATATATTATTAATCTGAATAAATTATAAATTTAAATATTTCTTATATATTTGAGGTTTAGATGTATTTTAGGGTGGTACACATAGTAATATTCCTCTAATTAAACTTATGACCTCTGCTTTGTGGGTAGATTTTCTAATAAATTATTATACATTAGTTGTCAATTTGTTGTTCACAGTAATGTTATGTTTTTTTAATTTATAATTTTAAGTTGAATAGGTAGATCCTATTTACCATATAGTAACATATATTTTGGTGGCATTCGTTCTCTAATGTCTTATACTAAAAAAATAGTAAGGTCCCCTTATTGTTACAATCATGGTGCCTTATGTTAGTTTTTCCTAGGATGTATTTTGATTGTCATTGAGACATTGTATATTCATGAATTTGTGATTGTATGAACTCTATGATGTTTTGATTATTATGGATTTAGTTACTTCGGTTCATTTTCTTTATATGATACCAAGATCTCCATTAGGCATGCACTCATATTTTTATGTTTTGATACAATATGATATGCTCAAACTATATTTCAATATTATAATATTATATGGCTCTAGTGTGATGCACAATTTGATTGTTTTAGAATTTCAAAAGGTAATTGGTATAATATGGTTTTTTAATAAATATATGAGGATGTTACATATGTCCATAATTATGTGGCATGATGCTCGACTTAATAATTCTAGTACCTAGTTTATATTGTTGTTGGTTTAAATTTTTATTTTGGATACATAGTCTTGTTGACGATCCAAATGACACAACAGTTAAACAGGATATTGCTATTATGTTTCTCCTGAAAGAGAAAGATAACACATGGATATCTTAGCTCCCAAGGTCTTTGTAGTTGGTTCTCAACTGTGTTGATGTCCCTTAGTGGTCAATGTAGCAGGAATGTTCAAGGGGCCTGCTGGTGTGAGCTTCTGGATTGTTCTAAGATCAAGCATGAATTTAAACCTACTCTAACCAGGGGTTTTAAAGAAACAACAAAAGATAGATTAGGGATTTGGGACATGAAAGAATGATGATTCACCTATCTTAACCAAACTTGTTATCCTTCAAGGAATTGTAAACTAAAACTGAAGAATGAAATTAACTTGTGATTGACACATAGTTGCATTCATTCACAGTTTTAGTTTACAATTCCTTGAAGGATAACAAGTCTGGTTAAGATAGGTGAATCATCATTTTTTCCTGTCCCAAAGCCCTGATCTATCTTTTGCTATTTCTTTAAAATCCCTGGTTAGAGTAGGTTTAAATTCATGCTTGATCTTAGAACAATCCAGAAGCTCACACTAGCATGCCCCTTGAACATTACTGCTACATTAACCACTGAGGGACATTAGCACAATTAAGAACCAATTACAAAGACCTTGGGAGCTAAGATATCCATGTGTTATCTTTCTCTTTTAGGAGAAACAAAATAGCAATATCCTATTTAACTGTTGTTGTGTCATTTGGACCGTCAATAGAAGCTGACGCTAGAAGGAGGGCCTAGAAGGGAAAACTGGATAAAACTAGGTTTTCCTCCCTAGAAAGGCCCCACAAAGTTCTTCGATCAACTGAGAATCCATCACCTTTCATAGAACTCAAGACCCCAACAAGACACAAGAGTCATAAGACTGGCTCAACAATCATACCACCCTTATCAGCTCCGCTCACTCCACCATGCTTTTCACCAATACCCCACTGGGTACCTATTAATCCATCATCAAATTCATCTCAATTGTCATCACAGCTGGTTCAACCCATACAACAGCTGGCTCAACCACCACCACTTCCACCAATGGCATTCTTTCAGAATAATCCTTCTCCATTGGGGACTATTCCTGGAGGTTATCACGACATGCCTAAGAACCCAGAAAGATTCTACCCCAAGTACATTCATGGCGAATCAAGGAGCGCTAAAGAGCACATACAGGCTTTTAAGGATGCATGTACTAGAGCTCAGATAGCTCACCATGATGTAGTTTGTAGTTTGTTCCCTTACTCCTTAGGGGATATGGCATACAATTGGTACCTTAATCTTCCTCAAGGTTCCATTCTGACCTGGACACACTTGGAAAATTCTTTCATTAATCAGTTCAGGGTTTATGTGGATCCAACTCTTTTGTACCACCAATTCGCTACCATCAGGAAGGAGCCCTGTGAATCCTTGCCCCTGTTCAATACCAGATTTCAACGAATGTATAGGAGATTGCAAGATCCCTATCTAGTCACTGAGAATAGTGCCATTCAAGCCTACTTTAGAGTTATAGACCCCTTGCTTGGCTTGTTCTTACAAAGGATTTATCAACCAGCTGATATTGATTCTTTATCCAAAGTCTATCATCTAGCTATCAAGTTGCAGCAACAAATTAGTTCTCAACAAGGAAGCCTGGGAGGAGGTTTCCCTTCAATAGGATATCAGATGCATAGCCCAACCCCTCTATTCAATACTGTCCTAGGCATGTCTCCTTCCCATTATGGACCTATGTCTGAATTGAAAACCCAACCACCTATTCCATTATTTGCTACTAGAACTCCTGATCTCTTTCAACAATCACAGGTTCCTCAAAGTTCCCATGGTCATCCTAACCAAGTTGGAACACCAAATCATGGTGGTCAACCACCTATTGCTAAGAATGTGGAAAGTGAAAAGATGACTCGGCTTACAAATGAGGTAGAGACCTTGAAGAAAATGCTATCCCAAGTCACAAATGACATGGCTCAACTTCGATTGAACCCCGTTCAAAACCAAGGTAACTACCCTAATCAAAACATCAACAATCAGGGTACTTATCAGAATAACAACAATTACAACCAAAGGGGTTATTAGGGCCAAAATTCCTCTAACCAGAATTATTAGAATCAGAATAGAGGATATAACCAAAGGCCAAATAACAATAGGCAATGGAATACAGGGCCCAATAATGGTGGAGTTTCTCATAACTATCAAGCAAATGAGGATAGGTCACATACTGCAAATGTGGCTGAACTCAACTTCATGACCAATTGGTGTAGGCTGCATGATACTGCAACCCATTCTGAAGTGAATTGTCCTGAAATGGAGAAAGTTGTCAAGATGGCATAGAAAGATGCTCAGACCTTCCAAGGGAATCCTCACAAAGAAGGCGGCTCAGTAGATATAGCAATGACGTATGACCTCTTTGAGGAGGAACCTTCATTCCCAAGGCAAGAGGAGAATGAACCAGAGGAAGATTCATATGATGCCCAAGCCTTTCAGGCCAAAGGAGGACACTTCCAGAGAAATCAGAATAAGGGTCCATTCACCTCATCAGCGCCACCTAATCACATGGTGCCTCCAAATCAAAGTGTTGATAATAGCCCTCCTCCACCAAAAGGCCCGCCCGACTTCCATAACAAGGGTAATTCCTCTACTATTTTCAAAAGTAATTCAAGTTATGATACAAAATTTGATATTGTTTCTGAGATGTAGAAGTAGAAAACTTCTTTTTCATATTTTGACATCTTAAAGTGGTGCCCTTCTCAAAGGGAGATAGTGGTGAAAGCTTTGGAGCAAGCTGACAAATCAAAAGGAAAGAACAAGGTTGCCCCTGCTGCAGACATGAATGCAGCTTTGTACAGAAACAAGGTAGGTACTCCACCATTTCTTTTGAGTTTAAGAATTTTTGGGAAGAACTTACATAATTGTCTGTTAGATTCAGGGGCTTCAGGCAATGTTATGCCATTTTCCCTATGTAAGAAATTGGGATTGAACCTTGTACAAACGAATAAGAAGGTCATTCAACTTGACAAGACATAGGTTAATGTAGTGGGGGAATTAAGAAACATACATGTGCAAGTAGGGTTAGACCCTAGGATCCTAACCAACATAGATATTCAAGTAGCAAACATTCTTGAGACCTATGGTATGCTGTTGAGCAGAGATTTGATGAAAAGTCTAGGGGGATATCTTTCCCTATATATGTGGTTACCATGGAGAGGGATTCCTACTCAGATTAGGATTGAAAGTGAGCCTCACCTCAAGCATATCATCACCAAATATGATTGCCCCAATGAGGTAGCCTATTTTGAAACTGGGATAGGCATTTATAAAAGAGAGGAAATTTTAACCTTTTCTATTCTTGATCCTAAAGAGATGCCAATAAGAAAGTTCCCTGATTCTGTGATTAATGAAAACCAACAGGCATTGGCCAATAAGCTACAATAGGATCAACTGGTCTTGGGAGAAGGTACCGACTTGCAAAGTCTTCTGCTCCCTAATTGGTGCAGGGTACATTACCAAAATCATTCTGAATTGATTTGCCAACCCTACATTGACATTTTAAATCATGTTTCACAAGCTGAGGATGCTAGCACAAGTCACCCTGAGATCATTGCAAACTGCTTCTCATTTGAAGCCAAGGAAGCAATAATGTTAACCAGAGATAGGATGCCTTCAAAGGAAGTTCCTTCTCAAATCGAACCTACCCCAGACACATTTCTAAATCAGCATATTGATAAGGAACAACCCCAAGGTTTATTTGACATCCCTGCATTGAAAAATACCCCAAAACCTGAGGGGTTAACCAAAGGCACAAATGATTATCAGAAGGATAGCTACAGGTTGTATGATATAGCTGAGCAGGGATTGGAAGGTGCACCTAAGGAACCGGTTGAATGCCCATTCCCTATATTTGATGCAAAAGACCAAGCAGTGCCACCCCTGGCTCATTCTACCCAAGTTCCCACCATGACCTCAAAAGGACCAACTCCAGCTCAAGATTAGCTATGGACCCTCACTTTTGATGGATCCAAATCTAAGACAGGCTGTGGTGTTGGGATTGAACTAACTAGCCCGAAAGGGAAAACCTTTTTTGCTTTATACAGGTTGCAATTTGGATGTATTAACAACGTATCAAAATATGAAGCTCTGGCGCGGGGACTGATGTTTGCACATAAGAAGAAAGTCATAACCTTGATGGTCAAGGGAGATTCAGAAATTGTTATCAAGTAGGTGCACAACCAATACACATGCCACAACAGAAGGCTGGCAGCTTATAGAAATCAGGTATGGAACCTAATCGAGGACTTTGATGCCTTTGGGATTAGCTTAATCCCTAGAGAAGAAAATTAGGTAGCTGATTCATTGGCTGTTGCTGCAAGCATGCTGGAACCTATGCAAGGCTCCAAGCTCAAGAAATTCTCGGTGGAATTAATTTCCACCCCTGCAGTTCCTGATAATATCAAGAACTTTCAAGTCTTTGATGATGATCGACATATTCTTGCTTTCTTAGCAAGCTCAGATGTTTTTGAGGGAAAAATTATTGACGAGTCCCACAAAGATCAAGGGGATTGGAACCCTTAGGAATGTGATATAGAAGGGGTCCTCAATTTAAAGAATAATAACATTCCCAAAGGATTGGTGGCCTTGGAAAAAAAAATTGACTCAGACCCAAGGGCTCGAGAGAAGGTATCAACTGAAGATAAAGGAGGTGAATACGAAATTGTTAACTTAGCTGATTCTAGTCCTGAAAGG
The DNA here is from genome assembly GCA_007258455.2 of Sequoia sempervirens. Taxonomy (NCBI): domain Eukaryota; kingdom Viridiplantae; phylum Streptophyta; class Pinopsida; order Cupressales; family Cupressaceae; genus Sequoia; species Sequoia sempervirens. The sequence continues at coordinate 68,878,053 of VDFB02000008.1, forward strand.
AATGTCTATATAGGGAAGGCCTTCCCTGAAGCAATCAGAAAAGACATATTGAAAGCACTTAAGAAAGATATTGCTGCAATAGCTTGGGGATATGAAGACCTAAAGACATTTGATACTACTATAATGACTCATACTATTCCCTTGAAGCTCGAAGCCAAGCCATTTCGACAAAAACAACGCCCTGTCAACGCCTTGATTGAGCCACTGATCCTTAAGGAAGTTCAGAAATTGCTTTCTGCAAGGATAATCTTCCCTATGCACCATTCAACCTGGGTAGCTAACTTAGTCCCAGTCCGTAAAAAAAATAGAGAGACCAGGTTATGTGTGGACTTTAGGAATCTGAACAGAGCTTCAGAGAAAGATAACTACCCACTTCTTTCTCTGGATGAAGTATTACAGACTGTCAATGGATCTCAAATGATATCATTCCTGGATGGCTACTCTGGATACAATTAGGTAATGGTTAACTGTGAAGATAGGATAAAGAAAACCTTCACTACAAAGTGGGGAACGTTTGCATACATAAGGATGCCATTCGGTCTGATAAACGCCGAGGCAACTTTTCAACGCACAATGGACATAGCATTCAAGGATCTAATTGGAAAGTGCATCATCATCTACATGGACGACTTGACGGTATTCTCCAAAGATCGACTAAACCATGCTGTCGACTTGGCTAAGGTCCTGGAGCGATGTATCAAGTATGGCGTCTCCTTGAATCCAAAAAAATGTGTGTTCGGAGTTTTTGAAGGGAAGCTTTTGGGACACGTAATTTTTCAAAGAGGAATATCAATCAACCTAGATCGAGTTGAGTCCATTTTGAAGATAACTAGGCCAGGAAGCAAGAAAGAAATGAGGTCTTTATTCGGGAAGATCAATTTCGTGAGAAAATTCATCACAGGTTTTGCAGAAATCATAAAACCTTTGAATGAAATGATGAAGAAAGACGCTAAAACATAATGGACTGAGGAGGAAAAGGCTGTGTTTTCACAAGTCAAGTGATCCATTTCAGAAGCCCCCATTCTCACCAGCCCTGACTACTTGAGACCATTTTATATCTATTCCTTTGCTTCTAAACATTCCTACACAGCTGTGTTAACTCAACGAAGAGAGGAGGCAGAGGAGAGACTGATTGCTTTCATGAGCTCTCCATTAAAAAACGCTAAGATCAAATACCCGCCTCTTGAGAAGTAATCTTTTGTGTTGGTCAGGGCTGTCAAGAAGTTCCGAAATTACATTCTCCAAAGCCAAATCATCGATGTAGTTCCTGACACTGTTGTGAAGTCTCTACTTATGCAAAGCGAGCTAGGAGAAAGAAGAGGGAAATGGATGGCCATCTTGTAAGAATTCAATCTAGAGATACACCCTATGAAACTAGTCAGGGGTACCGACTTGCCTCAGTCTATGGCAAACACTGGCGACAATATCATTTGTCAGTAATACATGACCCAGTCTTTCTCTAACGACCCTTGGTATGCTGATACCATTTGCTTTATGCTCAATAATCGGTGTCTAGAGGGAATGAATGCAACTCAAAGGAGAGCGCTAAGAATGAAGAGTTCTCATTACATGCTTAAAGGAGGGTTGCTATATAGGAAGAATTTTGAAGGAGTGTATCTATGATACCTTGATCGGTAGGAGGCTAAACATGTGATCTCTGAGTTTCATGGGAAACATGGCACAGGTCATGGGTCTACAGACTCATTGGCACACCAGATCCTCATATCTGGTTATTACTAGCCGCGTGTGTTCAAAGATGCCCATCAGCATGTTAGAACATGCCACATATGTCAGATTTCTACTTCAAAAGAATGCCATGCGGCCATGCCATTGCAGCCTGTCTATGAGCTAAGGCCATTCGCCCAATGGGCCCTAGATTTTATTAGGGTAATTAACCCAAACTCTTCTGCAGGGTACAAGTTTATTTTAACTGCTACTGATTACTACACAAGGTGGACATAGGCTATACCCTGCAAGAACAACACAATAGAGGTAGTGATCAAGTTCCTCACTGAATGCATCACTACAAGGTTTGGGGTACCCTTCGTTCTAGTATGTGATAATGGCTTTGCCTTTTCTTCTGCTGAGTTTATTTCGTGGGCATATGATCACAAAATTGTCTTGAAGTATTCTTCAAACTATTACCCACAAGGCAATGGGGTTGCAGAATCCACCAACAAGAATCTCTTAAGGGTAATTAAGAAACTATTAGAAAACAACCCTAGGGACTGGCATACCCAACTGAGATTTGCATTATGGGCAGATAGGACTAGGATTAAGGATACTTTAAATAATTCACCATTCAAGCTGGTATATGGCCAAGAGCCTGTGTTTCCCATCCATTTGCAAATACCTATCCTTGAGTTCATGCAAAAATTCTACTCTAGTGACAATAGGATAGAAGTAAGGTTAGCTGCTTATTGAAATTAGAAGAACAGAGAGATGCCGCCTTGCAACAATTCTTTAGGCACCGGACTGTTGTCAAATGTTGGTTTGAAAAAAGAGCCAAAATCAAAGCTTTTAGGATATCAGGCCTTGTGTTGTTATGGGATAAAGCTAGTGAAAAGAAGGGCAGTCACCAGAAATTCGATAAGCTCTGGCTAGGTCCTTATCAGATTGTTGAGATCCTAGTAGAAAATGCTTTCAGATTGAGTAGTTTAACTGGAGAACCTGTTCCCTTGCCTATCAATGGACAGTTTCTAAAACACTATTTTGAGTTGTGAAGTTGGTACTTTGGCTGGGTGATTCATATGTGTAAATACATTCTTCTTGTAAATAATTTCTGTGTGTAAATAATTCTGTCCTTTATGTGAATAATCTATTGCTCTTTATGTAAGTAATTTGCTCTCTTGTTTGTAAATAATTTTTTGTTTGTTTGTTTGTCCCTTCTTTCTGTCTTTCTGTTTCCTTTGTTCTTTCGATTTCTGTTTTGTTTTGTTCTTTGGGGTTTATCTGTTTCTTTCCATCTTGAAATGGTGGGTTGTTATCTAATGCATACTTTGGTTGTTAGGAGAGAAATGGTTTAGGTATTTTCAGGTTTACTGATTGGGTGATTTTGTCCTAAACTTTTGCTTTATGCCTATTGTCAATAGGAGCTGTGGAGAGTTTTGAAAACAAGGTGCAAAGTAAATAACCTTCATTAGCTTCCTCTGAATCTATCACAAATCATCAAGATCATCTCCTCTTGTAATGGTATATTTGTCCTAGGATGATAGTGTTGTAATATTTGAGTGAAAAATCCGATCTCCCAATTGTTGTTATGAGGTCCATGGTAGTTTTCAACCCAAATCACATGTCAAACATCTGACATATTGAAAAATTGATTGAATGAAATATCTAAAACTCTATGAGAAAAAGAAAATAAAAGAGAGAACTATTTGAAGAGAAAAGAAGACTCAATATGAATGGGTGATTCCAGTATCTCTACCGGGGCTATGGACACCTGAATGGCAGTAGAGCAATGTTGTGAGGAAACTAGAGGTATCTCCGTCGGGGCTATGGGTGCCTGACTAGCAGTGAAGCAATGCCCAGGATATCATTGCAAAATAGTTAAAGGGAATCAACTCATGGAGCTCAAATCTTGCACATTGTTGTTTGAAAGGTGAAGAAAACTTTACAAAAGAGTGATGCACAATCAAGCACACACATGGATTTCAGGGGTAGCCAGTGATGATTTACATTTGAGATTCTAGCTCAACCTTGGTTGAAATAACTGACCCAACTGGAGTTGTGATGTTCATGAACTAGGAGTTCTGGGTAGCTGAATCCTTCAATTTCATGAAAATGGTTAAACCATTTTCCCAGCCGAGTCGCCATTTGTTATGCCTTGCATAACCCCCCCATTTGATTTTGGAACAAAATGTGTCCCTCTTTCTTTTTGATTTCTTTGCCTCTGTTATTTGTTTTTTCTCTTGGGGTTTTTTTGTTTTCTTCCTGAGTTGTTTGCTAGTTTTGTTAAATTTTGGTTCTATCCTAGCATGCACTGGTTTTCTTCTTGCTAAGTACTGAATCACACTATCTTAGACAATAGTGTATCTTAGAATAATGTATCTTATGTGCTTCTGAGGACTGATGGGGACTCTATTTTGCAGGATCAAATCACACACGTGATGATATTTTCCAAGGGAGCTCAGTTGGAATGTATTCCTCAGTCCAGTTGGTCATAATTTTCCTCTAAGAAGAAAGTCGGCAAGACCCTGCAGATGTCTTACCGACTACCAGTGCACTTGGTTAATAGGCGTTTGTGTTGCCTATCGGAAAGACATCAATCATTGTCCCAATGACTAAGAGTTTCCCATTGGCATGAAAGTCTCCTTCATAGAAAGGTCTCGGTGAGATCTTTGTGTCTCACCGACCGGTGACAGAGGGATGCACATATCGGCTGGAGATTTTTCTTTGGGAAGAAGTCTCAGTGACTTCTTCATGTCTCACCAACTACCGTGGAATAGGTAAACATTTCGGCAAGAGTTGTGTCTTCGGTGGGTGGTCTTACCGAGCGCCTTGTGTCTTGCTGACCACCGATGAGGGTATGCATCTCGGTGAGAAAATTTTGCGGCGGAGAGATGTATTGATGAGTACATTTGGTCTCGTCGACAAAGCACAGGAGGAGGTCCCACCAAAGGTCTGAGCCCGGTGATAATTTTTCCTTTGGCAGGAGGTCTGGCCGAAATGAGGAAGTCTTACCGAAAGGTCAGTCTTCAATATGACAAGAAGGGCTTGGGGAAAGGTCTCCTTGATGTGGGATTGTCTCACCGACATGAAATGAAGGCCTCGGCAGAAGGGGATTCCATCACCATAAGGTCTCAGCGAGATCTTTATGTCTCACCAATAAGATGTGCCTTCGGGGAGACTGGATGCTTTCAGCGTGGTGTTTGAGCGACTCCGAAAGGTCTCGCCGAAAGAAATTCGAGCTCGAAAGGAGCTCCCCAAAGGACTAAGGGGGCTCGGCATAACGTCTGACTAACAGTGAGGAGTCTTGCCAAAACAAAGTGAGCCCAATGAGAATAAAGGGAATTCAATGAAAGGTCTCAATGACCTAGGGATCTCTCGGTGACAAGATGTAAAGTTCGGGGTAATGTCTCCCCAAACGAAGGGAGTCTCCCCGACATGGGTGTGTTCGCCATAGAAAGGAAGGCTCGCCAAGATGTCTTGGCAAGGGGACTTAGTCTCCTCGACATAAAGGAATGGGCTCGACAAATGGTTTTGATGCCTTGTCGTGACATCCCACCAACTTGAAGAGGTCTCTCCGAAGTAGAAGAAGCTTGAGCTCAGGGAGAAAAAGAAGACGTCGCCATGAGGTCTCACCGACTCGATGGGGTCTGGCCAATACAGAATGAGCTCGGGGTGAAAGTTCTGCCCTTGCTATGATGTCCCACCGACGAAGTGAAGTCTCAGTGATAAAAGGGATATCGATATGACTTCCACAGCTCGCCAAAGGTCTCATCGACTGACACCCACTATGCCGATAGCTGTTAAGAGACATAATTGCATCGGGGAGACACAATTAGTGTCTCACTGACATGTGATTCAATGTGCACCACCTTTGATTGCCTGATAATCCTACGTGGCGTATGCCTAACCAATTAGAAGAAGCTAAAAGAATGGCCTATTGGCCATTGACTGATTGACTACCACCTTGAAGAAGACCAACAAAATGCAAACAACATGGATTCCTTCTGAGATCTTGGTGATGGATCGGCTCAGGTGATGATGTTCAGACCTAAAGAGAGGCCCGATGATGCTTCCAAAAGATGGTAAACATGCAAAAAGGTCTCAAACATGAAGGAGGCTAGAAGAATGAAGAAACTATGACTAGCAGGGATAGCTGTAGTGACCACTGGCAGGAGGCAGATCAATATTAATGGAAAAATGCTTTTAGAGCATTCAAGGCGGCCCCGATGGAGTTCAAGGATGGACACGAAAGGCCAAAGTAAATGCGGAAGCTACAAAAGATCTAAGAGGATTCCTAGAAAAATCTCTCATCGGCATGGACAACAAGGATTCACATTGAATGCGGCTTTGACTCTCTTTAGAAAGATCTGAGAGTCGACTCTCCTGGAAGCAGATATTTTGTAAACCCTAGTGTAGGGGGACAACACATTCTTTTTGGTACACTCTATATATATATGGCATTATTTCCTTTTTGTAAGGGTTAGAAAGTTATTGAGAAAAACACAGTTATATTTTCTAAGGTTAGAACTGGTAGAGAACTTCTAGGGTTAGAAAAAAGAGTTAGAAATTAGAAGGAAAAGTTAGTAAGAGAAGATAGAGCTGCTTCCTGATTCTTTGTAATAGGAGCTTCTTTTGTCCTCTTAGTTAGCAGTTAGATTCAGTAGGAACCAATGATGTATCTTTTTTAGTTTTCTTAATATAAATGGAAATAATTTGGGGCCATGGATTTTCTGTACATTGGTGATTGTGCTAGCTTTGTAAGTGTTGCTTATCTGTTTCACTAACAGTAGAAGCAACCAGATCTTAATCTACTTCAAATTGTGTTTCAGAATGGTGTTTGTCTTAAGTTAATCATTTTATTTGTGAAGCCTTCAAGGAATGGAATGTTATTTTGGTGTTTTATTTAAAATAGTAACTTGCAATCTATTATTGAAATCAACACTGTGAATGAATGAAACTGTGTGTCAATCACAAGTTAATTTCATTCTTCAGTTTTAGTTTACAATTCCTTGAAGGATAACAAGTCTAGTTAAGATAGGTGAATCATCCTTCTTCCATGTCCCAAAGCCATGATCTATCTTTTGCTATTTCTTTAAAACCCCTGGTTAGAGTAGGTTTAAATTCATGCTTGATCTTAGAACAATCCAGAAGCTCACACTAGTAGGCCCCTTGAACATTACTGCTACATTGACCACTGAGGTACATTAGCACAGTTGAGAACCAACTACAAAGACCTTGGGAGCTATAATATCCATGTGTTATCTTTCTCTTTTAGGAGAAACAAAATAGCAATATCCTGTTTAACTATTGCTGTGTCATTTGGACCGTCAACAAGTCTTTTGATTTCAATATCTTAGTTTAATATTGATGTGATGTGAGGTCCTAGGTGTTTAAAAACTAAACACACCTTGAAAATTTTAATTATCACATCCAAAGGTGACCAAGGAAAGTACAAACTCAAAGTTGGGCCTTAAAGACAAGTTCAAGTAGTTAAAATTAATGAACATGGACTTTATTATTTATAGTGAACATGGCCAATATTTTTGAAAATATATAGATAGGGAAATTATTAGATTGTAGATGATTTTATAAGACTTGTAGATTGTGGGTGTGTATAGATCAAACTACAAGATTATATTATAGAGTTTGATTCACCTTTGGAACTCATTAAGAGGTGCTACAACTTACTCTAGTGAGACTTATTAGAGTTTATTACTCAATCCTATATCTCCCAAGGATCACTAGCAATCAAGAACCTATCACAAAAATAATGAAAATAAAATCTATAGAGATCAAGAGCTATTGATCCAAAATATAAATCATCATTAACGTTCAAACCTCACTTAAGTGAATACAATAAAGAATTCTTATAAAAGAAAAATAAAATAAAAACAAAAAATGACCCTAGAGAAACCCTAGGTGAAGATACAAAAATACCATGACATTTTTCCTCATCATATAACTTGAGACACAAAAAATACATAACCTAAATAAAATTAAATAACTAGAGTGAAGAGGGACCTAAGTATTTAAACAATTAATTAGGTAAATACCATTTTACTCTTACACCCTGCTTAAGTGCAATTTAGGGAGCAGGTAAAACCTCTATGATAAATTTAGAAACTTCAAAGGATGGGTCCCAACAACTAAGGCCTGATGAGGAAACCATGTACAATGAAAATATCTCTCATACCTAGAGGAAGGGATGAAACCTCATGGAAAAAAATCTTATCCAAAAGAGAAATACATGGACTAAGAAGCCCCCAAAAAATGTCCCAAAAAGAATAAGATCATGAATAACACCACTAAAACATGAATAAATTGTAAACAACTACTAGAAGATGACTATTATAGTGTTAAAAATGAAGAACCTTCTCTGAATCAAGATGAAGCTTAGTATCAAGAAGAATTTTTTTTCCATGAGTGACCTCAATGACACTACTCAAACAATAATCACATGGAAAATAATTTGGTATTTGAAGATTGACACATGAATCTACACAAGTGACCACAATAACACTACTCAATAATGTAAATGATATTGAAAGTCAAAAATACAAGTGATATAGTTTGAATAAACTAATCAATTGAGGATGGAAGTTTTCCTCCACAAAATAGGAATACACAAGTGTCTATTTGGTAAGTCTTTCATCTCACAAAAATGCACGGGTAATCAATTGTTATATCCACCTAGTACATAAGAACAAATACCAGATAGATAACTCACTCCAAAGCGAAACCAAGGAAGAATTAACAACAACAATATGAAAACCATCCATAATGCTAACAAATGAGAGGGATGAAACGTCCACTGAAACTATGTGTCACCATGTAGGGAATGAAATAGAAGGAACATCTGAAAATATATAAGAGAGTACATACAATTGAAAAGGGGTGTGCAAACCAAGACACACACACACATGAAGGTAGACAAGGTTGTGATTGCAAACAAGAAGGAACACACAACAAACCCCCCATGACACTTATAAAGGAGTGTGAATACAAAATATACACAAATGATGTGCAAAATCCTTAAAAATAATATATAATAGCGGCACTTTATCTCAATGCATCTACAAAAGAGAAAGTGCATTCAAAAGATGTTCAAAACTCTCAAAAAGAAAAATATGTGAGAAATTTATAAATATAAAATAGCTCAAAAGAAGTCATTTCACACAAACATAACTTTTCCAAGTGTCAAAACATCCAAGTAATCAACCAAAATATGAAAACATGACAAATTGAATAAAAATACAAGAAAAAATATGGGAAAAGTGCATAGATAGCTATGAAGAGGTTTGAAATATCTTTTCAACACTACAAGAATCACAAAAAAAAAGAATTGGCCAAAAGTTGTGAGCTCAAGAGTTGAAAAAGAGATTTGACTTTATTAAGTGATAAAACACACCAACAACAACATTTGAAAAAAATACTTGTACCATTAGAAAGTGGTTAGAACCAAATTTTTGATGATCTATCATTTGCCAAATTTTGATATTGTATGTCCAAGTTATGCCAAAAATAAAAATAAAACTTCTTTAGGGAAAAACTAGGGTTTAGAGAGAAAGCTAGGTGTAGGTGTCCATATTGCTAATGTCAGCAGAAAAAAATGTTGCTAGGGATGCAATATTCCCTACATACATTAAAAAACCACCAGTGTTCCCAAAAAACCACTCTAAGCACCAAAAAACCAATAAAAGATGCAAAACCACATGTAATGGGTGGGAAACCACCAATTTTTTATTTTTTTTATTATAGTTATTGGTAGGTAGGTTTGGAATGCTAGTAAAATAAATTGGTAGATTACTTGTCGACTGGAATTTTGTACCACCACTAGGAGGGAAAACATGATCGACAACACTAAAAGAATCATTGGTGGAAAAAACAAAAGGATTGATAAACTGTAGTTAGAGGCAACAAACACAAACTCATCCTTGACCTGTAGATGTTGCTAACTTATAGACACTATAAATAGTGTATAAAAAACATGCTAGTGAACTAGAGGATGCTAGGAAAAGCCATTGGGTTGGAATCGTTGGGAGGAAGCTAACAAGCAATTCAAAAAATTGACAACCGCCCATATAAAAAAGGCCATCGTAGTATAGAAATCGGTTTAGAAAACCAAAGGAAACCATTGCAAGTGGTAATTTAACACCATTGAGATGAAATTAGCAAGAATAAGCAAAACATTGACAATGCAAAAAACTAGAAGACATCATAAATCAAAATAATTTCCAAAAAGGTCAAAACATCACTGCTACAATGAAATTTCGCCAAAAAATAAATTAGTTCATTAGGAAATACATTAGAAGAGCCAAAATTGTAGAAACATACAAGTTGATGGGGGATTTATTTTCTCATGTTCATACTATAATGTGGAAAAATTGCACCCTAGGGGCAATTTTACATTTACGCATTTAGCCTTGCATTTATTATGCCTAAGCACATTTATGATAAGAACCTCATGGGTCAGAATTTTGTGATTCCAACTCCATGAGGACCAATGATGAAGCGACAATAGTTTGCCACCTCATTTCTCAAAAAATGATGTGCTAGACTTCCACGTGGAATGTTAGAACCCATGCAATTTTTTGAGTTTGAAATAAAGAATCTTGGAATCCTGACTTGTGACACATGTCCCTACAGTCAGAAATATGAGTGTAATGGCTCCCTCACCTCTTGCAACAAAAAAAATCTCTCTTTTCTCTCATTTTGGGGGTTCTTTCTCATTATGGGACTTGAATCTTTCGATCTCGCTCCATTCTCTAGCTCTTGCTTCTTTGATCTTGCTTCTTCAGCGAAGCTCTATTGGATAGAGGTCCTTCCAACAACCAAATCTCTCTTAAAAGCATTCAACGGTGCGTCTGTGCATTCAAGAGGTGGCCGATGACTATTGGTAATGCTCTCTTGTTCTTATCTATTTGTGAATATATTATTTTGTTCACTTTGCTACTTTGTGGTATGGGTTCTCCTCCTTGAGTGATGATTGCTTTTACCACTCCTTATTTGTTCACTTTTTCTACTTTTCTTATCTATTTGGTTGTCCGTGGAGGTGGGAACACCAAATCAAGGGTTTAACTGCGACAAGCTCTGAAACAACCCCAACATTTTTCCTCATTCATCTTGTGTGCAGGTTGTTGAGGTGAAGCTTAAGGGAAGGTTTCAAATGAATTATTGTTTGTAAGTTCATCCTTGGCTCTCCATCATATTTTTTGGCATCTTCTACTTTCTGTTTATCTATTATGTTGAACAGACCTTGGGTTTGAGTATGTTAGTAGGGTTAAGGTATTTCTATTCAAGGTTTTGGTTCTATGTTTTCCTTGGATGCCAGTGCACCATGCTACATCTTGATACTGCGTGTAGTCCTTTTGATGAGAGCTCTTCCTTCTGGAACACAAATCTTAATACTCAGCTCTTTCATATTTTGAAGTAGTCTATTTGAATATTATCCTTATTATGAAATTCTTTGCAATTTCTTCATTTGGCAAAGCTTGAGGTAGTTTAGGGTAGTTCGCTCTCTAGGATTCTCTTGAGAATGAATAGACTTGTGAGCAATGAATCCACCTTCTCTACACATATAATGTTGTACAATGTACAAATTTTTAAACCTAAAAAAATGTACCCTCCAAAAAAATCACCTAAAATTACCTTGCTCAAAGTTTTATGATTTGACAATTGATCTTATATCATCTTTATTTTTCTTTGATACCATGTTGGAGTTGATTCCTCAACCCTACAGCTCCCAAGGATCACTTGCAATCAAACACCTTCCATAGAAAGAGAGAAAATAAAAGCTATGGAGGACACGAGCTATTGTTCCAAAACATGAAAAATCATTAATGTGAAAACCTCACTTGAGTGAATACAATAAAGAATCACTATAAAAGGAAAAATAAAAAAGAATAAAAGCAACCCTAGAGAAACCCTACATGAGGATAAAGAGAGATCATGCCATGTTTCCTCATCATATGACTTGAGACACAAAAAAGCACATGACCTAATCAATATTTAGTAGCTAGAGTGAAAAGGGACCTAAGTAATTAAACAATTAATTAGGTAAATACCCTTGTACTCTAACAAGACTTTAGCAACTATTCTTTCCCAAATATAGGAGAGTATGTTTGATAATGTTCCTTTGATAATTTTCCAACTTAATGTGCCAAGAGAAGTTGTTAAAATATATTATTTCCCTAGTTTGGCACCATAACTAGTGTTAGGGGATATTAGGTAACCAAGTGTGTGTACCATCATTTAGCATATTTGATATACCCTAGATTCTTTGCTACCCATGCTCATTATCCTAACTAATGATCAAATTCCATTATGCTTTACACAAAATTTGTATGTTGAAGTTTACTTAGGTTACAACATGTTACCGTGGTTTTTGTCAACTTCCTTGACAAAAATATTTTCATTTTCAAAAGCTCTAATTTTGATTGTCAGTCTTTGAAGTAGTTTTCAAAACCCTTTCGAGTTCCAACAAAGTTGTCAAAACCATATGTTACCCCATCATTCTCCTAATTTAAGTTTACCAATGTTTGTTTTGTCGATTCTTTAATAGGTTTTCAAAACTTTGTTGGGACCTGAAAAGATTTTTGCAACTTGGTCAAAATTCGATACTAAATAAAATAAGTTAAAGTGCTTAAGAAAATCTGGTTAAATTGTAGGAGTTTTGAGAGTTTTATAGGTTCTAAAACCTATGTTGGGTTCCAAAATGGTGTTATAAACCTCATTTACATCCAATCAAACACTCTCATCCAAAATTCAAGCTCGCATAAATTGAAGATTTGGCTTCAAATATGGGTTTTCTAAACTCTTGAGCAATATGAAGGAAAAATAGTCATTTCAAAACTCAACAAAAGTTTTCAAACCCTCATTGAAGTCCATTGTGGTTTTGATAACCATTATTAAGAATGAAAAGGTTCATGTTATAAAATTTATGTTTTTCAAAATGCATTTTAGCAAGGTCTTTTGCATGATCATTAAGGTCTCAAAACCTTTGTCAGAACCCAACAAGGTTTTCAAAACCTATGAATTCTCTAACAAGCTTTTATAGTTATTATTTTTTTGAAATTCAAAAAGTACTAGAAGGAGATGTAAGATGGGAAATCTCTCACACACAAAATTTTAAGTGCACCATTAATTATCACCTACCCCTTTTGAACTATAATTGCAGACACATAGAAATTATACTATCAAAATATTGAGAGGGGGGGTGAATTAGTATTCTATTAAACCATTTAGTCATAATCCAACCAATTATCAAAACATATTTAACTACAGCTATGAATGAGTACATGAAGGAAATCATAACACCACATAACACATGAACACCAAGATTTTTATGTGGAAAACCCAAAAAGGGAAAAACCATGGTGAGGATTAACTCACAATATATTATAATCGGTTATAAGATATTATAGGGCTCACTATCCTTAAAAGGCTCACAACCAAAACATAGATACAAGACAAAAATGGATACATAGCCAAGGTGTGAACTGATATAAGATGCACCTTCCTCGTGCTAAATTTAGTTCTGATGAAGTTTTGAATATAGAATACTGCTTTTCTTAGCAGTCGCTCAACATACACTGCAATTTTTCCCTTATTCTGATTTCACACATATAAATTCACAATTTCGCACAATATCATATTTCACACACATCATACTACTTCCCCTTTTTTCACATGATTATGCAACATAGGATTGTTCCACATATATACCCTATTAAATCCATATACATCAATTAGGTCAGCCTAATTAGATGTAGCCTCATTTCACTTCAAAATCACTTAGTCAGCTTCACACATGGAAAAAATATCCTTCGTACTCAAAACAAACATGCAACACTTGAATTAAGGTCAGTACAAATATAGAATAGATCCCCTTAACATTCACAGTACATATTAATCTTCATAGCACAACTTCAAGCATTAGATCGGCCAGGGATTAGGCTCAACCATAAAATAATCCAATCCATCCAACATTGATCATCCATGTAATCGTATAAGCACATGTCATCTAGAATATGTGTAGTGTTGAAACTTGTAAATCATCTGCCAAAATTGCAAAGTCTGAAGCCAAACATCAAAGGAATGAAGACTAGATAACACTTATTATCTTGTACTGTATAAGCCAAAATACAGTTGTCGAACTTCTGTCAATTGTAACTTTCAGCCAGATTGATCAATTTTTTTGAAACCTTGAACATAGATTTATTTAGTAGTCCCAAAAAATATATTGTAACCACATAAGCCGATCTTAAAACATGAGCGAATCCAGACCAAATTATCGGATCAAAGTGACACAAAAACTATTTTACCGGATCAGATAAAACTATCAACAAACATTGTTGGCATCAATGAAAACACATCAAAGAATTCCTTCTTCATTATTTTAACAATACCCCCCTTTTTCATTGATGGCAACATGTGCCAAAAATAAAGATAAGATGAATTTCAACAATTCAACTTTAAATAATTCAACAATTCAAAGCAATTTGAGGAAATCCTTTGAAGAAGAGAAGAAAGAACTGTTGGACATGATTGGTCTCCACAGGAACCAGGAGCTTGAGGTAGCTAACACCTTAAGGAGCATGAAATAGTGTCCACATCTATGTTCTACTGGGTGTCTATTTGTTTACTATTGTTTTGCTGCTTTTTTGTTGTTGGTTTCTACTGATGGTGTAATGTTTTATCTTTGAGCAACATTTTGTTTGTTCTGGTCGATGGTTGTTGTTGATGGTGTATTGTTTTTTTTCTGTAAGAAATGTTTTGTATGTTTAGTTGTAAAGGGTTTTGGGTCCCTTCATAACCTACTTTTCCCATATAATCAAAACAATTCAACTTTAAATTTGTCTTAAAAAAAACTTCTCCTTCAAACACAATATCTAAACTTTTCGAAATACTTCTACATATCCAAACTTCTCAAAATTCTCCCCCTTTGAAATCAAGGAAAAAGGGTGTGCCAATGAGACACATGAACCAAAAAACAACTAAAATAAAATTATTGGCTCCCCCTTAGGGATTTATCTCCAGAATTAGAACCAATCATATGTATAGGAAAGAAAAACTAAAAGCAACTGAAAAATAATATACAAGGTGAAATATGTTCACTCAGAGGCAGAATCACCTTCAAGTTCCTCGAGAATCTAGCTTCCCAAGAAATTTTTCCTTCATCCCAACTCTTCTTAGCTGTAACAAACACCTTATGCATTGATTCCAGCTCCACCAAGCTTTCCTCTCCCTCTTTCAGAGTAGTCGAATAAGGATTTATCTTGTTAATTTTTTCAATTTCAACGAGAGCACTTGATATAAGTATATGCTTGCATTTTACTAGATCTCCAAGCTGACCAAAACGCCTTATAACATCCTCTTTCTGTCTTTACAGGGTGAAAAACTTGTTTTGTAAGTCTGAAATTACAGTCCAAGAGGCATGGCTTCTATCTTTTGTAAGGTCATAAGTTCTAGAGGAAATGGTTAACTGTGACTCTATCGAGTCCATTAGGTCCTTAATTCCTTGAGTAGCATTTGGCCATCTCATGTAATACAAGAATAGTGTCTGAGCCTCATCTTCACATTCCTTCACTTCTTCCAAGCATTTCATAACCTTACCATGTGTAGTTACACATTTGTCCTAAATTTCAATAAATATTTTCTCTGCAATCCTTGAATTAGCTTCTTTTGTGGCTTGCTCCTTTAGGCTAGAAGTATATTCCCTGAATGAATCAACCAAATATTTCAAATTCTCAACAGGTGTTAAAGAATCATCAATAGTGCTACCAGGGGTTGCATCTTATAAAAATTTGATGGAATTATTGATTAGCTCAGTCCCCTTTTGATGAGTTTCTATAATTTCTTTTCTCCCGGAAGTAATAAAAGTGTCTTCAATCTCCATTCTCTAAACATATGTGATTTTATTCAAATCAACACAACCTTGTTATGATGGGAGTTGAACCAACTGGGGAGGAATGAATGGTTGAATCCTTATTTTTCTTGTCAGAAGACCCTTGAGAGTGTTTCTAGAGGATTCTCCATGTGAATTTTTTGGCTCTGTGGTCTTCTAGGATTCTTCTTTTTTCTCTTCTTTCTCTTCTTCTTTTCTGAAGGTTTTTTCCTTTTTCCTGTCTTTCTTTTCATCCTTCTCATCATTATTATTTTCATCTTTACCTTCTTCTTCTTCTTCTTCTCCATCTTTATTTTCTTCACCTTCATTTCCAATATCCTTATTCTATTTTTCCTGTTGATCTTCAACATTATCATTGACATCATTCCTATTTTGATCTTCATTATTTTCTCTGGTTGTGTTTTTAGTGTCTTTCAGAGAAGTAGATGTCTCTGGAGGGGTATATGTATCATCAAGCATATTTCCTAGGACATCCGAATGTGGAGTTTCATCTACAAAATATGCATTTACCTCTTCTACTACTACTCCTTGAAAACAGGTAAATTAGATATGGGAGGAATATTTTCCTCTTCATCAGTAACTTTATCTTTACCAAGCTCCTTGACTTGAGTTGTATCGGATGCAAGACCAACAATCATCCCATATTGTAGTGCCATGTCTCTCACTGTATCAAAAGTTTATTGTTTCAACTTTTCTTTGTTGTCCTTCTCTTTGGTCATAAGAATGGTAACTCTTTGTTTTACCCTAAACTGCTATGTGTAAGCTTCTAGTAGGGTAGCCTTATCATCCTTAGACAAAGAGGATCCAATTTTGTTCAAGGCATCAGTTTTTATCTTTTTTTTGATTTGACAGATTTATGTCTTCTTTTCACCAGAGCTTTCCATACAACATAAGTTACCTTCTCCTTCATGTTGTCCATACTTTCATCCAAAATAATGATATACTCAACAATAGCATCTATAATAGTTTTATGATCTTCCCCATCAACTTCATCATATAATTTGGTAGTGGCTTCTAATAAGCCATCATGTTCTAACATATTGTTAACCAAGGATTCCAACTTTATAGGTGAATGAGGTCTTACCAGAGGAGTCTCAGGCTTCTTCTTCTCAACCTTTGATGTGCCTTCATCTATTTTATTTTCCTCTTTCCTCTCATGCATTGGAATTTTGAAAGCTTCTATCTCTTTTTCCATCTCCTATTCTTTAGAAGAATCCACAATATTGACTCTGGCCCTTTTTGATTCAGTACTAGCCTCTTGTGAGGCACCTTCATTGTTGGTGGAAAAACTGCTTCTCTTCCTTTTCAATTATTCTTCTTCCTCTAAGCCAAATTTAATTTCTTCTTCCACAACATCACTTAAGTTTCGATCTCTAGACACTTTTTGTTTCTTTCTTCTTCCATAGGTAGTAGGAGGTGCTACCAGAGGTACATTCTTCCTCTTTGAGGTCCAAGTTCTGTGTTTGGAGGGTGTAGGTACATCAACTACCGAGGCATTAGGCTCCACTTTCTTCCCTTTAGTAACAATTGTGGCAATAGGTTTTGGAATTACAGAGGCAGGGGTGGAAGCTGATCTTCCTAATCTATGTGGTCTAGAGGACTCACCAGCTATCTCAACTGCTTTAGCTTTCCTCTCTGCTATAAATTCCATCAATCTGTCTACATCTTCTTTTGAGAGACCATGCCTTCCAAAGAGTTGTTCAACTTGTTTTTTCACCCTTCATGTTCCAACAGGTGCTGAAGTCTCCAAGTATACTTCAATAGATTTCTCCTCATATGTGTCATGTCTAGGTAGAGAGGGGTCCTTAGGGCTACTTAACAATATTTCAATGTATCTCTCAACCTCTTTCTCATCAATTTCATATCCTAGAGGTTCAATCCATATTGTTCTGGGTTCTACTGCCTCTATTATACATTCATCACAGGAGACAAGAAAGGTTATGTCATTTGCATACTTCATTAAAATCTTAGGAATTATTTCTCTCATACATGTTCCTTTGGAATAAAGAGAAAAATGCAGTCAATGCATTAGCCTGTGCATTGTAGTCTCCAATGTTGTGTAAATAGTAAAAGATTTGTTGTGCAACTGGTCTGCTTCTATCCCATGTAATGTTCTTTCTTCCAGGTAGCTCTCTCATAAAGTAGAATAGCTAGCAAACAATTAGTGTTCCATATTTGAAAGCATATATTTCTTTGTTTTGGTATGATGCAATCTCTCCAAAAGTTGTTTCCGAAGCAACTCACACAAATAATAATCTTTCCCATTCACCATGTCATGAGAAACATATATTGCAGTTGCAAATACTGAGTTTTCTTTTTTTTTAGAAATAGATTTTGAGACCAATCATGATAGATGCATACTTCACTGTAAGATTCATGCTTGGTTTAGTTGTTAGTGCTCTTTTGTCAAATGTGACACCAGTTAGCTGCATAACTACATCATTCTTTACAGACTTCAACACAGGTATGGGTGCAGTATCACACAATCCAGTCACAACCTTAATTGCATCCTTTGAAATCAATCCAGGCATATCAATGCACATGAATTTTTCATGCATTCTACTTAGGGATATCTTCACATACTTTTCATCCAAATTACTACTAAGGTTAGGAGACCAGTTCCAAATGTCTAGCTTCTTTTGCACTAATTTTCCATATTTTGGTTTCACCAAATTTAAGTCGTCTCTAGTTAGCTCTTTAGACCATAAATCCTTGAGTACTTGGTGATCATATTATTATAATTTATAGCGTATATAGATGCTTGTGTCTTCAATGGGAAAAACCTTAATTGGGATCTTCAAAAATACACCATCAGGGCCATTCTTGAAAACTTTCCATGAAAACCTCTTAAACTTTGGTCTAGGTATTTCAGTAATCTCAACTACAGTTGGAGTAGCCATTACAACCTCAATTCTATCTTCAAATTCTTGTAAAATTGCTTCAAATATAAACCCACAAAGAACAGATAGTAGTAAATATCTTTGTTAAGCTCAATAGGAACTAGGGTTTGAACCAATTCACTTTGGATCACCTTCAATCACTCCTCAATTTTCTTTTCTTTCTTTCAAATGTGCAAAAGTGATTTAAAAATCAACTAGGAACCTTGCTTTATACATTATCATCTGCCCTAAATTCACATTTAATGCCTCAAATTTCCAAAAATCTAGCAAACACTTCATGAAAACACTTTAAACCCTAAAATACTTTGCAATATTTCAGATTTACATATTTTCTACTTGAATATTTTCCAAAAGCTTAATCATACCAATCTGCATCATATATCTTTGTGTCACTACTTGACACCTCATGATACTAGGGGGTCGTTAGATTTTTTTGTTACTGCCCCCCCTAAGCCTTCCATGGGCTTAGTTTTTAGAAGAAATATTTGCACTAGATATAGGTACAAATACATTTGATTCATCCTTGTTCTCAGGTTCCTCTATTTTCTTCCAAATATTCTCTATTTCCTTCTTCACTTCAGTAGGATCAAATTTCTTCACTGGATTATTCCTTTGCTTTGGATTAGTCTGCCTTCCATTCTTGCTTCTGCATAATCTTGAAATATGTCCAAGCTTGTTGCAATTGTATCATACAACATTTTTCTGACCAAACTGACTTTTATTCATTCTTGATCTACACTAGTTAGCCTTATGTTCGAATACATTGCATGTATAATAGTAGCCATTGAAAGATTGAAACATTCTACTAGTATTGAATCTATTCATTATCTGAATTCTGCACTCAGCAGCTCTATGTACAAATTTATTGTATACAAAACATTGTGCAAAAAATGATCCAACATTATGATTCATTCTACTTCTACATTCTTCAGCCTTATCTCCAAATTTATTGCATGAAAAACAAATACCATTGAAAGATGGGTACCTTTGAGCAGTTGATTGTCTGATAGGAGGTCTTCCAGTATCACTTCTTTGATTCTTGAATTGTCGACCATTTCCTTGAGTCTACCTTTGATTGTCAACCTTGTTAGATGTCTAATTTGTCTTTGAACTTTGTCCTTCTTCAAGTCCCAAACCACCTTTATCCTTAGAAGGTTTCTGAATTGCAATCAATTCATCAAGCATTATAATACTTGTTTTGAATTTTTCCTCATGAACTTTTTCTTTCTCCAGATTAGATCTTAGGGATAACACTTCTTGTTCAAGCTTTTCACATTCATTAGCCTTGCTTTGTATCTTAGCATTTAGATAATCCTCAATTCTCCTTTTTTCTTCCACTTGCACTTTTAGTTTGGTGATGTCTTCATTTTCCTTCTTCAATTGTTAATTAAATTCTCTATGTATTTCTTAAACTTCTTGATTTGTTCTCTCGGATTTTTGATGCATTCATTTGCTTCTCCTATATTTTCCTTTAAAATTTTGTCCTCACTTTCAACTTTGTCAAGGTCTTCAAGAGAAAATTTAAGTTCTTTGTCAAACATGCAGTCATCTTCTTCATATTCGATTGCAAAAATTTCTTCCAGAAGAATAGGATATTTTTTATCAACTATGTATTCAAACTCCAAGATCTTCCTCAAGCTATTAGACTTTTCAAAAGGAAAAAAGCTTTGATACCAATTGTTGAACACCCAAAATACTGAGAGGGGGGTGAATCAGTATTCTATTAAATCATTTAGTCATAATCCAACCAATTATCAAAACATATTTAATTGCAACTATGAATGAGTACATGAAGGAAATCACAACACCACATAACACATAAATACCAGTATTTTTATGTGGAAAACCTAAAAAGGGAAAAACCACGGTGAGGATTAACTCACAATATATTATAACTGATTATAAGATATTACAGGGTTCACTATCAAGTCTCACTATCTTTAAAAGGCTCACAACCTAAAAAAAGATACAAGATAAAAATAGCTACACATCCAAGGTGTGAATTGATGTAAGATGCACCTTCCTTATGTTGAATTTAGTTTCGATGAAGTTTTGAAAACAAAATACTACTTTGCTTAGCAGTTGCTCAACATACACTGTAATTCTACCCTTACTCTGATTTCACACATATAAATTTGAAATTTCAGACAATATTAGATTTTGCACACATCATACTGCTTCCCCCTTTTTCACATGATTATGCAACACATGACTGTTCCACATATATACCCTATTGCATCTGTATGCATCAATTAGATCAACCTAATTAGATGTAGCCCCATTTCACTTCAAAATCACTTAGTCGGCTTCACACATGGAAACAAGCTCCTTTGTGCTCAAAATAAATGTGAAACACTTGAATTAAGGTTGACACAAATTTAGAATAGATCCCCTTAACATCCACAATACATATTAATCTTCATAGCACAACTTCAAGCATTAGGTCAGCTAGGGATTAGGCTCAACCACAAAATAAGCCAATCCATCTAGCATTTACCATCCATGTAATCATATAAGCACATGCCATATAGAATATGTGTTGTGATGACACATGTAAATCATCTCCCAAAATTGTAGATTCTGAAACAAAATACGAGAGGAATGTAGACTAGATAACACTTATCATCTTGTATTGTATAAGCCAAAATATAGTTGTCGAACTTCTGTCACTTGTAACTTTCAGCCAGATTGACCAAAATTGCTGAAATATTGAACATAGATGGATTTAGTAGTCCCAAATAACATATTGTAACCACATAAGCTGATCTTAAAACATGAGAGAATTCAAACCAAATTATAGGATCAAAGTGACACAAAAACTATTTTACTAGATCAGGCAAGATTGCCAACAAACATTGTTGGCATCAATGACAATGCATCAAAGAGTTCCTTTATTCTTTCAACATAAAGGACTTCATTTTAACAAGAATTTAGGGATGAATTTTGCTAGCGATGGAAGAGAAGTATTTTGAAAGACCTATGAGCAAGGAGGTTGTAGTGCTTGAGTTTAACACAAAGGTGTAGTGAGTTTCTTTTTGGCCTAGCTTATTATGAGATAATTCAATGAAAATTATTGCTAATTTAGGAATTGAATGCCATTTAATAGGTCGTATAATTTGATTGAATCATTTCATAAGCACAAATGGTGACAATACTCATTCAAATTATATCCACCATAAAATTTAAGTACTTTGGTTATGAACATTTATTTGGTTTGTCTAGTACATTACTAAAAATTGGGGAAACCAAATTAGGGCACATAAATTTGGATGAATTTTGGGAAAGAATTGGGAAGGAAGATAGATCCCCAATTACTCAAATACTTATTAAAAGTGGGTTGTTGCAAGCCACATCCTTTCTAGTAGCGACACGATGTACAAACTTAGTCTTAGAGTGTATTAATCACTATGACTCCAATGCAAGAGGAATTATAATGGATGATAATAGATTGGTTGTTAAGATAAATAGGGATACTTTTGCCTCATGTTTGTGGTTTCTAAAAAGAGAAGTGTATATTGATTTTATTTTCATTCTTTCTCATTAGCATTTTCAGGAAAGGAAAGGGCAATACAAATATGTTATAACTCGGGAATGGTTTGCCACCTCGAAAAGAGATAAATTTTAGTTGCCTAAAAAGCTATATAGGACTCATTTTACTAATGAGATCTTTGATATGATTTTTCTTCTACATAATTTGAGAGGAAACTAAAGGGTTCAAAACTTTGAAGACTGGATGTATTTATTTATAAAAATAATTATCCATGGTGAGTAGTATCTTGATTGGGCTCAGCTCATATGTGACCAAATGCATTCTATAATCATTCAGTTTCCCCTCAACAAGTCGTACTATATGACTTCCTATTTGTTATATGCTATTGCATGTATCAGACCTTGGCCATGTTGGAGACCAATTGAGGTTGATGATGAAGACATCCAAATACATGATTATTACAACCAACTCCAATTGGAGAGGAGTTGTAGATATTTTATAAGAGTGAATGATGCATTCACCATGAGAATGGTAAGAGAGATCAAAGGGGACATAGGTCTAAGAATTTCTCCAGAAGTTTTTTAATTGATTGGAACTTATGGAAGTCACTTCATACAATTACAAATATTTACATTGGATTTGGAGGTTTTGATGGAATTCCTTACAAGCTACCTAAACATGCAGAGCATAAATTTGTTCTTATTTAAGTATGTAGACAAGTTGCATAAGTAAATAAAATATATCAAGAGAGGAAGATAGGAATTCAATTCCCTATTGGTCTTGGTTATTATTCTTGCAATTCAATGTTGAATGTTCTCAATATTGAAAGATATTTAACAAAGTACACAATGCAGTTTTACAAAAGAAGATTCCCTTTTGATAGTAAAAACTTCATCGAAGACAATATACAATTAGGAAAAGGTTTTTATCATATTCCACATCTAGAGGATTATTGGGTAGACTACGCAAATGAGTATGGGGTCTGAAGGAGGAGTTGGATGAGATTATCTTTAAGGAAAATTATAACATTAATATTAAATTAGGATATCCAAGGTATAAAAGACGATGAATCAAATCTACTGAACCCATTTTTTGTCAATCATGTGTAGACACAACCAATTGTGTTGATGGACTGGAGTATTAAGGAAGTGGTAAGTCTAGATTCCAAGACTACAATAGTACTTAAGAGAACTCAAGATTGGATCTCTAGGAAAATTGTAGAAATACAAACAACTGTACCCCAAAAGTCTCAAGATTCTCAGCATCAAGGAGAAAGTAGTTAGGCACCGCTATCTTCCACTCTACCATTATCTTCCTTTTCTCAATAAACAGTCTTAGGTGGACAAGGAGATGGTGATGAGGATCCTCTAGAGAAAGGGATGCAAGAGAAAAATTGCAGAGATGATGTCCTAGAGTAAATAAAAAAGGAGAAAGACAAATAGGTAGCAAAAGAAGGAGAAACAATTGATGTTCCTTCCTCTACATCACAAATAAGTGATTCTTCTTCTCCCCATTCTCCCAATTGTCCTCCACCAAATGTCTCATAGAACTCTCTACCTAGGGTATGCCCTACTCCACCTTCTTCTCCTAAGGTGAGAATCTTTGATACTCATCCCTTAGAAGAGCTTTACAATTCACATGTCTTGAAACCAATTCCATGACAACTCCCATTGAACTACCTCATGGTTAGAAAAAAAATTGTCAAAGAAAAGAAAAAAAATTCAATTGAATCTTCTCAAAAAATATTTTGTCAGTCAACTGCTCAAAAGGATTCCCAAGCCTAAAAAACTACATCTAGTTTAATGGAGGATTTTGATACTAGAGACATGTATGTAGAAGTAGCACACCTCTCTATGCAAAAATATGTAGGACATGTGCAACTGCTAATGATTTTAATATCACTAGGGTTAACTTGGGACCTTCTACTAGAGATGAGGATGTACATGATTTCTAGGTAAAAACTGCTAGATTGGTGGAGAGGATGGCTAGGGATAAGCAAAGTAAAGATGAGTTGAAGCATTAGGTAAATTTTTTAACTGAATGCTTAAAGTCATTGATTGAACCCATGCCTCAACCAATTAGTCAAAATAGTTCCCCTTTTGATCTGACTTCATCTATAGGAAATGATATGATCAATAAAGTTCATGGTTTTAAAACCTATGGGAAAATCACACAAGATTGGACTATAAATATCCTAGTTAAAGGAACTAAATTCATCACTGACATAAAGAAGATACGTGAGGAAATCAAGGTGTTGAAGGATGAGATAGATAAAGAAATTACCATGACCAAGCATGAGGAGTTTGTTTATTTAAAAACTGATGACGATTTTAAGGAGATTCTTGAAATAGGATTAGACAAATTGGTAGCTAAACAAGTTTTACCAAGTGTTGATGAAAACAAATGCATTATGTGGAAAAGGAGCATCAAATGGAAGCTTTCATTCTTGAAACACAATATATTGGAGTAGGGAAAATTACTTAATGAATGTAATCAAATAAAAATTGAGATTCAAAAGAACCTTTTAAGCATCAATATCCATCTCTAGAAAGAGGGAAATCCTCATGATAAGGATGTAGATATTTTAAAGGGGAACTTTAAATAATTGATGAAGAGCCTCTATTACAAGTAGAATTTCAGCATGGAAAATATGAGAAAAGTAAGTGGTATTGATCTATTTCTATCTCAATCCCTTGGACTTACAACGACGTATTCAGGTAAGATAGGCCTAGCTATAGAAAACAAGGCTTTGTGGAAGTTGAGGACCAACAACATAATCACCTTACAACACAACGAGATTCCTCCAATAGTGAAAGCATTCTACATCTACAAAGCCAAATTTTCCATGCTAGCTATGCAATCATCAAAAGGAGTCACCAGTAACATGCCACCTTGGAAATAGGTCTCTTGTTTTTAATTGAATATATTTTGTAATGAATTTTAAGTGTTGAAGAGACTTTTTATCTTTCAATTATTCCAAGAAATAATTACACTTGCAGTTATATATATATATATATATATATATATATATATATATATATATATATAATATGATGTTATCAAGAAATCTCTTAGTAATTTTGGAGAAATATAATTGAAACTAAAAAAAAAATATGTCTATGTGCAAATCATATGGATCATTGAATGAATGAGATTTATCATAATCCATGCATTTTGATTGATTTCTTGGATTGTTGTATTTTTGTGTGAATGTAAAAGTCTTTCTTAGTTACTAGATCCATTTCAGTTTCAATATCATCTCCAATCATAAAAAAATTTAGTTTATATTTTATGGAATGAAAATTAGTCTGTGTGCTAAGTGCTTTTCATGATTAATATTTATTCATCAGATTCAATGTTTAAAATTTATAAGCATTGTAATTTAGTTTCTTGCCTAATCTACTTTCTGGTTAAAAGCATAACCCATTTTAGATTTTAATTTTAAGAAATTATGTATTACTTATCAGAAGAGGGAGTTGTACCTCATAAAATTCAGAGAAAAACTATTTCACATAGAAGTAGTTCACTCAATTGTTGGTAATTGATTTTCAATCAAGTTGGGCAATTGAGTAAGGAATTTAATATTTTAGGGGGTGTACAATTTGTTAACCAACACAAGATCAACTAATTAGATTTACCTCCATATTTGGGGAACAAGCATGATAGGATATGTGATATGGATGTATACCATAATCCTATGTGAGAAGCTCCTATATTTAAGAGATTGGTCAAGAAGAGGATGCACACAATATTTCCATCCCTCAACAACATTGGTGATGATGAACTCTTTGAAAATTTCCTCGGCCTTTTGGTTTTGTCCATATTCTAAGCTTTTGAATGGTGTATTGTCTTGCTAGGGCTTGTTCTAACCTTGTTTAGGGTTCATATTTATACAAAACCCTTCTAAACCCCTAGCTCCAAAGGTAACCTTGCACTTTTGATTTAAAATTACATTGCCTCTTGTTGGCCGTTGCCGCTATCCTAAGGAATAACCTTGAAGTTTCTTATTCATCCACTCAACGGCCCCTCATTCCTAATGTCACTGCTTAAGTCCATGGTCTCATATTATTTTATAAAAATCCTTAGTCCAAATGCCTTGTATGATCCCATGTACCTTTTTTCCCCTAGGAAATGTCCTTTTAAAAAAAACTTTAGTGTATGTGCTTGAAATAAATCACTTAAGTTCTAAAACTCAATTGGCTCAAGGCACATGTTTTACCCTCAGTGCATCTCATTCTACCTTCGCATCACATTTTCATTTATATAAGCGCATAACTAGAATTACTTTTCTAAGGCCAATAAAACATTGAATTATTTTATTTTTGTTACATTGCAAGCATATCTAAGCAATTCAAAGAAAAGAGCTCTCAGAAGTTGAAGTTCAAATGACGAAGAACTAGGGCTTTTTCTGTTTCCAAGGTAAGTTATCTATCGCCCTACAATAAAAAAATATGTCAAAATTATTGAAGGAATTGTGCAAAAAATGGTTTTTAAGGTTGTTAGGGTTATTTTTTTGAATTT
Organism: Sequoia sempervirens; assembly: GCA_007258455.2. Classification (NCBI taxonomy): domain Eukaryota; kingdom Viridiplantae; phylum Streptophyta; class Pinopsida; order Cupressales; family Cupressaceae; genus Sequoia; species Sequoia sempervirens. Next base: position 68,904,541 of record VDFB02000008.1, read on the forward strand.
CAAAATAAAATATAAAACCCTAGGATTTTTAGAGGTCAAAATATAAACCCTAGTTACAATTAGACCCTAGAAAATGAGTGAATAAAGTGTAAAATCTAAGGGTACAAAGAGGTTCATGGAGGATGACCTCATGACCAACTCCCTGGCTCACAAAAAAGAGGTTAAAATTCTCAAGGAATGGGAATGACCATAGATAGTTACAAGATTTGGCTAAGAAGATTGAGGATGTTGTAATCTTGATGCATAGGTGGACATTGTTTGAATACACCTACAATAGAAGTCAAATACCTAGGTTAGTATCTAATTTGTGGACTTTAGATTTAGGAAAATTAGTAGTTCCAAATATGTTTGTGAATGTTGACCTGGTTAGAGCATTTCCACGATGCTATGATGATACAAATAGAATGATTAGGAGTATGAAAGGAGCTCCTTTGTTAGAGATTTTAAGAGAACAAATCATTGAGACATTTGGCATGAATCACTCTGCTAGTGTCACAATTGATTTTGGCTCCTTGTGCCGAGAATATGAGAAAGACAAGCACAGTTATAGGGTGTTGTGGCTTCCAAAACATAGAAGGAGGGACACTAACAAAAGATATGTGATATTTTTTCCAAATGATGTTGATCCTTTCATTTATGATGTGTTTGAGTATTATTTTTCAACACATATTTTTCCTTGTGCCAAGTCCTTGGAGAGGAATATAAGATAAAAATGACTATTTACATTATGATGTTGGTAGAAGATGTACAACACATGGATGTTAATAGAATTTTTGATTATGCTATATTCATTTTTTAAGGAATTCATAAGTGATTGATAACTTTGAAGGACCCCAAGATTGACCTACACTTCATATGGTACTCATTGTTAATGCACATGATCTTATACAATGGGAAAAGGCATGAAAACAACCATTGGATTTGAGAAATCATGATGAAAAGGGAAGAATATTAATAGTCAAAGTATGAACACATTTATAAGATCAACATTGCAAAAATTCCAACTTTTTGGCCTTCGAAAATATTTTTGCATTAAGTGTACTGGATAATCTAGGTTGTAAACCACATAAGAGGATCTCAATGAATATTATGAAGTTATCGAGGCCACAATAATATGATCCTGCACTAAACATTAACCACAATTGGGGAGAATGGTATTTACATACCAACACCACAATATTTAGAATCTATGGCCCAGTGTAACCCCACTACCTTCCAATTTTTGTGTTAGATAGGTTACCATTCATGGAAATAATGTGGCAGATGGATGAAGCTAACAAGGTGAATTTTAGACTAATGAAGAAGGGATAATTTATCCCTAGGTATATGACATTCTCACATTTTATTATTTCTAATAAGGAGGGTTTGGAGAAGTTGGGTACAAATTTGCATAATATTGGAATGAAAATTCACTTGGCTAGGAATTGTGACCTTGAGGGATTTATCAATAAAGAAATGGTGAAAAGGGGTAGGTCACAATATTATCATCGTTACCATATGTTAGATGATGTGATAAAAAAAATGAAGGATGATGAAGAAGCTAAACAAAGAAAAAAGGAATAGACATTTATAATGCAAACTGAGGAGAAGAGGATTAAAGTTAATCCTAATTATGTCAGTATATTTTCCAAATGCACCAACCTCATTGAAAGAATGGAGAAAATGTTGGATTCTTAGAATGATGGAACCTTCAATAATAGGATGCAGTTGGAAAAGAAGAGGCCATAAAAATGGAGGTTGAACAACCTGTTCAACAACAAGCCTTGTTGGTTGAGTTATCAACCCATGTAGCCTCCATCCAACCAATGCAAGTGCATGATCAACTTTTGGTTGAATATTTTGAGAAGATAGAAGACAAAGATACAATACAAGAGGAGTTTGTTGAACATGTTCCTAGAGATGAGGAGGTTAATCAACACTTCCCATCTCCCCAAACCAATCAGGGTGAAGAGAAAGTGTTGAAAACATGAAAATTACTTAATTTTATGATGAACAGTCTCTTCCTAATGATGTGAGGTATAAAGCTTATTGCTAATTTTGTCTCAAAAAAGGAGTTTAAGAAGTTCAACATCAAGTTTAAGAAAAATGAATTGAAGGAGAATATAGAAAAAGCAAAAGAATGGGTTGATCCATCTAGGCATGAGGAGACCACCCAATAGGTTATTCAAGGAATGGATTTTGATACATCCAATATCACTTTTGAAGACGGTAGGAGGATGGTGAAATAGAGTGACATTATTTTGTTTCCCGGGTGGGACCTAACATCAATAATTTACCTTGATACAATAAGAAATCAAGATGAGAAAACTTTCACTTCAGAGGAGCAAGTAGATCAAGTCTACTTTGGGTCTGGTTTTAGCCCCAACTTGAAAATTTTAGCCATATGGGAAATGGACCCCATAATAAATAAGCTAAAGGTGCTCAAGACAATGGGGGATATTACTAGAATGTGATAATCAAAAGGACTTCTGACACCACAACAAAACAAGCATCCAAGTTGGTGTTACACATTGCAATGTTTAGTACTAATATTGCTGAAAGGGCAGAAGAATCTTATAATGAGTTTCATGCCAAGCACACAAAGTTACAAGATTAATACAATAATGTGGTTGCAATATTACCACCACCTCAGGTTTCCTTTCCTCAAATTTCATCCCCTCCATCTACATTAGAAGAATTCTCAACTTAGGATAGAGACTCTATCTCTAAGAATAAAACAATTGAAAGAAGAGTTGAAGCTGAGAAAGGAGAATGAGAAGAAAGCAAAGGAGGAGGAAAACAAAGTGGCCACTAATATGATTTATGACCTTTTAGGTCATAGATTTTCTTGTGGCTTGCATAAAATTGAGGGAGCCTGAATAGCCTTTGATGGGTTAAAAAAGCTTATACTAAACACCAAGAAGTTCAAAAAAAAATTCAAGAGGTTTTAAGAAAATGGAGTCTCATAGCTAATGCAATAAAGGAAATAATAAAAGTAACAGACTCTGATGCAAATTCCCCAAAGAACTTGGCACAAGTTTTGGAAAGGATTAAATTATTAGGGGGTATCTCTTCCTTCCAAACAAATTAGATATTCAATTTAAGGAAAAGTTAAAGATGTTAGAAGGTATGGAGAAAGGGATAATGCCTAGGATTATGGATGAAATAGGATCAATCAAGCCTTTGGATATGTGGAAGGCTAAGTTTGCAAGCATTATTCCTTCATTATCATCATTTATTTACAAGGATGGTAAACCTGAGTTAGCTCTCCTTAATAATTCAATAGATGATTTATTCAAATTGGAGACTAACTTATATAGTTTTTCTAAGGAAGCAAGAGCAATTATTGATGCTATATGTCATGCACACAACAACAAATTGAAAAAACTCTTGGCATTCAGTTGGCCAATAGAAGAGGAATATAGCTCATGGTTTGAAAATATGTTGAATAAGATATTTTCCATATTTTCTCTTCCTTTTGCAGTGGTGGGGCCCCTTCTTTGTGTTGTGTGGCTTAGTCATCAATCTCCTGAGCATTTTAAGGTTAAAGAGGGTGATGAAAGGTATGAAAATTACTTGTACATCCACCTTCTTCTTCAACATTTTGGAATCAATGAAGATCTTCTACAACTACAAACATGCAACCACTTTTTTCCCTATTAAATAATATTTGTTCCCTCATGGGGCAGTTGTACTTATAATTTGTCTGATCCTAGGTGGACAAAACTATCAAATGTAAATGTGACACTTGTCCAAAGGCCTAAATCTTGTTTGCTTCCTTGTTTTATAAAAGGGAATTTAGGGCCATTTTTATAGGATCTTGGTGAAATTTTGTATGTAGAGAATTTTGTAATTGAGTCTATGTTTTCGGTTTAGGTTTTCTGAAAAAGGATTTTGATGTAATTGTCCATTTTGTATAGTATTACTAGCTTCATACTATGAATATACAATGGAAAATTCAAAGCTAGTTGTCTCCTAAAATGTATGTTTCATTCCATTTATGAATACAAACAAATCAAGGATTTTTTTATTCATCTCTGCAAATTTCTTGTGGCTGAATATTTCTTGTATGGCTTTTGATTAATGAGTAAATTAAATTTACTATATAAGAAATGTTGAATGGATTGAATGTGTACAGGGATTTGTAAGTATAGTTGGCTAGAAATTTTAGAAGTGTACCAATGTAATGCATTGTTACAAAGCTTTCGTGGAACTAGGTCAAACTAATGTTATGCAAGTTTTCAATTATGTTTGTCTTGACTCTGTTGCCTAGGTCTAAGGCACCAATCTATTTGAGTGAATTTGAATGTAGCTACATGGTCATGAATTTTAAAATATTTCCCTTACTTCTATAATTTATTTACATAATGTTATTTACATTTTCGCATGCACTCAATGCATGAAAAGCTCAAGGATATATCCATTCACTTATGCTTATCTATAATTATTGATTGATTTGTGAAAACATATCTACTTTAAACAACATTCATTTTGCATGAAGATCTAGATGAATGTTGAATACGATTACCCTCCTAGATTTTGTAGAGCCTAAAAGTGTAGAGGAAAAAGTTTTCTTGTGTTTTCCTATTCATTGGCCAACCCCTTAAGGAAATTGATCATTTGAACTGGCAATTCTTTTGGTTGTCTTGAGATCTAGTTTGGAATTAAAAAGCACCAATAGGTGATTGTGTGGTTATTACTTCTGAAAGGGAGAAAATTGATAGTATTTCTAAGATTGTTGTCCAAACATAAATAATATCTTTAGATAGGGTGGGATGATACTTGATGAGGCATCTATGAAGTTTGTCTACAATTTATGGACTATCATCATCATAGTCAAACCCATATCATGTTGTTGGCATCCTATCTCTAGATGATCTCAATCATATTATAGATGATGATCATACTCATAGGTCAACATAATTTTTCTTGATGATTTGATGAGGGCATAGTGATTCATATCATCACAACTAGGCATCCATTTGGTGGATGCTAGTGTATATGTGGACTATGTCCTTATAAATTTTGAGATTCCAACACTTGAATCACAATGTTATGATGTAGATCATGTCATGTCCTCTAGTGGGTAAGAGTCACATACCAAAGAAGTGTCATTTGTTAGAAGAAAAATTCTACTATTCCTTAGTAGCAAGTTATGACACCAACTTGCATGAGGTATGGGTTCTAGACAATTGATCTATTCAAGATCATTGCCACCTACCATTCATAGTCTTTTGTACACATGATTTCTAAAGTTATTAGATGAGAGATATTTAACATAGGTAGAGGTTGGTGTGAAAATTGTATGGATACATGTGTCATCATATGTAGATTTGGATGTAGATGGTTTTACTCTTTCTATAGTGATAGATGTATAATTTTAAAAAAAATTAAGTTAAAATATATTTTGTAAAATTTAAATCATATATATGCATGGAGGACCCTATGTACAATTATTATTTAAAATTATTTTTTCTTTTTTATATGTATGTAGCTTGGGACAATAGTTGATATTCCTAGTTTGAGCATAGGGCATGCACACACATGTGCTTCACTCAATAACAATGGGCACATGAGATAATTTATGTATATGTATGCTAATTTTATAATCAAATTAAAACATGTACATATAAATATATCATGTGTGAGTAAGCATGAGACATGTATGTGTATATATGTTCTAATTTTATTGTATGTGTATATTTTTGTAAGGATCTATTAATCCATTAGAGCATGAACTCACTTTGATGGTAACTTGAGTACGAGTTGAGTTAATGATGATACAAGATAGTTTATATTACATGGTCCATGTGTTTGTTTTATATTTATATTTGGCATGGACATTTATATTATCTGCATTTGATATCTAGACATGCTTATGTTTGATAATTTTACATTTATATTTGATATTTGACATCCAAAAATATATTTATGTTTGGTATATATATATATATATTTTGTAGGTTGCAAGAATCGAGTAGACCCCTATAAACTATAGTGTAATAAGAAATTTTTTTCATGTGATCGGTGGTGTTGGCACGACATACCCTCAGATACCACAAGGATGGGAAGAGACTAGACCTCGTGACCTCTTTCTTGCAATAGGATGATTTAGCCAATCGAGCTAGGCCCCTTACCCCTTTATGTTTGGTATGTTTGACATGTATACTTGTATTAGATATTTGACACATGGACATGTTTATATGTTTGATATTTGATGTATGGAAGTTTATATTTGATATTTGACATGTGGACATTTATGTTTGATGCATTTGAACAACATGGATGTTTATATTAAACATGACACATATATTTGACATGGATGACTTAATGAGTTAATTTAACTTTGATAGATTTATAATTTTGGATATATTTTATATTTACATTTATTACTAGAAATTATGTCAAAATAGACATAAAATTGAATATATAATTTAATAATTTATCAAATAAATTAATAACAAATAAGTTTCTCAAATTTACTACAAAAATAAGTTCAATGTAACTTATTTAAATCTTCAATCAATAATAAAATGTCTTAATTGCATTTGTAGATAAATTTTAACTAGGTCTCTCATTTAGAATTTGTCATTTAAGATTTTAACTATAAATAAAAATCATACATGCCTTTGGATTGATTTATTTATCAATAGCTTCTAATGAGAAAAAAAATACCACACAACTTTTTCTAGCAATTGTATTAACAATGATAATGCATCACCATGATATATAAGGGTGATTAAGTTTGATGTTCATGCCTTTAAGTAAAATACTATGACTATGGATATCATGTCGGAGCTCCTATGAAATATGAGCCCAATTCAAAGTATAAAATTAACCAGGTTAAAATTTAATATTCAAATACTAACTTGTATATGGTGACATGTCATATATAGTTTATGATGTATTGAAATCTTTTAAGGATTTTAATTAATACAAAAGTTAATTAAGGTTGTAGTTTATTATATATAATATTTCATTTTAAATATTACTTGGTTAAACTAGAGAGTTATTAAAAAGAGATTCCTTTAGATTCGAGAAATCTTATAAGTCGGTCCCCCATGTTGAAGTACTACTCAAGAGTAATAGGAAATGTTCATGAAGTTTGTTAAAATAAGTTAAAACTAGGAAAAAATTAGCTTGTAGGTTTTACATGTCCAATTGAACGAAGTCTAGTTCCCTCAGGGTTTCACCACGAGGTCCCATTCTGTTAGAAATCTCCACAAAGGAAGAAAATGAAGAAAATAAGCTAAGTCTTCCTTTTACAAGAACACAAATTCCTAGTGAACTTCCCCATTTGAGAGATATTGGGTCTAGTTTAGGTGCCTTTTCTTGCATGTCTAGTTACCTTCAAGTTCTTTGCATCGTTAATATTCTGTGATCTTGGTGCCTATCTAAACTTCACCATTAAAAAATGAACATCTAGTTCACTTGATTTTTCCCGCACTCGACCACTCATATGTTAAAATTGAATGTTTATTAAAGTTTGGTGCTTGTCTAAACCTGATTGTTGTGCACTTAGATTTTGTCCAATTCACTTAATTTTTTTCATGTGAAGGCCTTTGTGAGAACCTAGCTTCCATTTGAATTGCTCCAAATGAAAGTGACTTGTCCAGTGCATTTGTATTTTTCTGCATCTTCCCTTTTATAAATCTTAATTTGATATTATAGAGGTTTGGAGTCCATCTAAATCTGATCCTTAACTTGATACATAAGTTTTGTTCACTTTGAGAATTCCATATACCATAACCTAGTAGAATTTGTTACATGCATAGGACAACTAAGAGGGGGGTGGTGAATCAGTTGTACATTAAAACATTCAAACCCTCATTAATCTTTAAACCCTTATTAGCCTTTAAACCATATAATGCATTTGTAGAACACAAACATATGAAACAAAAACATAATAACACCATACACAAGAGAACACCAAATTTACATGGAAAACCCTAAGCAAGAAAAACCACAGTGAGGATTAGCTCACATATATATGAATAACACCAATACAATAGGCTCACTAGCCAGAAAAGAAGAAAGACTCACTGCCAAGGGCTCACTGCCCAAAGGATCACTGTCTGGAAGAAAGAAGAATAGAATATTGTTATAGAGAGTTGAAAATACTTAAATATTTTGTGAACCAGCTGCACCAAATCAAAGGTGCTAGTAATATTAAAGGGGCCATTTGATGGATATTGATGACAGGTAGAATTAAAGACCTATGGGAGTTTGTTTATCTTGTTTGTTAAGTAAATTCTTATGCCATCGAGTTCATTGGGAGTCTTGTCTCCTTGTAGCTAGTCGTGAAGCTTGTCTCAGGAGTTAGATAAAGCCAGTCATGAAGCTTATGAATATTCTTGAAGAATAAAAAATTACTTTGTATGTTGTATAGCCAAATAAGGAGTCAAATATATTTTACAGTTAAAATAATTAATTTCCAGGCACCTTTGGACCATATCGACCTCTTCCTAGTAGATTTTTGGCTAGATCAATAGTTGCCTAATTACCTTACAGTTGTGTTAAGAGGTGTTGTGGTAGTTAGAAGAGAAGTTGTGTGATATTGAACAAACATTTAGAAAAGTAAACAATTATGGTGCGTGGGAATTATTTTGAAGATTGCTTGATATATTTGATTGTGAGCTACATCCAACAAGAAGCAAGCTGGAACTATTACATAGGTTTGGGAAAAAAATATTATTATAAATTTCAAAATGAAGAATGTTGAATTATTTCTAAATTTCATAAATGGAATTAGCTATGCAATTTATGGGTTGGCATGTTGGGTCACCATCATTGTTTTAAATATGCAATTTTAGTGTTAATATTAAACCGATTAGTTCATATCCAAAATGTCCTATTTTGGAAAGCTCACTACATGAATGTATGGTACAAATTTTTTAAAATTATTGATGATTAATTCAAAGAAACACATTCATGACTGTTTAACAAACTGTTTAGAGTGAACATGGTGAATTGATAAAAAATGGTGCTAAAATTGGTGAGAAAAGTTCAAATCAGGGTAGGCCATTTTACCACACTTGATCACATTCACATCATCACACACTCACACACACATTCATAACATCTCCAACAATTCACCTTTCATTTATGCCATCCACGACCTAAACAATCTTAATTAGGTCGACCTTGATGAAACATATGCACCTCAAACATGCAACACCAAAGTAGGTTGACACCAAAAATTTTTACGATGGTAAGAAGTGAAGGAAGACCAAAAAAGGGTCAACTAGGACCCAGATCTACACCTACATGCTTCACCACACTTCTACAAATAACAAACAAACCCCACAATTAGCACTAGCGCGTCAGGTCATCCAAACTTGTACTAACACTAATAAGTGACCACATACACGCCTCTCCAAGTCTGAAAACATCACACAGAACTCATAGAAACACTCCACAATATCTAGTAATATTCAAAATCATTAGAATATTCAACACCACTAATGCAACCACCTAAAATTGATGAACACCTTCATTCTATGTAACCGGACACACTGACACATACATACAACTCACTAACCAACCTTGTGGAACAATTTAGCACCAAAAACTTCAAGGGAAGGAAGTTATATACAATATTAGCATGTTTCCACATCCGCAAGACAAGAAACAATAATGTAGAGAAATGTAGAGCAATTCCATTTCTCCCAAACAACCTTCTTTATAGGAAAACACACTATCAAACACATCTTCCACTACTGCACGATCCAGAACCTAAGAATCTAGATATAACACTTTGATCATCATGTCCAAAACACACAAGCATATCTCCAACCATGAAGAAATGTGGAGCACAACACAAAACACACCTCGATCACCCCACACACTCTTTTACTCAAATTTTCTCAAAATCACTTGGAAACCAAGTGAACTAGTTGCATTAGTAGCACCACAAGCACCTTCTCACCATCTCCACAACATCTGAAACATTGCTCAATACCACAAAAGCTTCTCATAATGACTACACTAGAGGTTGACAAAAAACCATAATACAAATGACAACATAGTGCAACATATTCCAAGAACTGCTGCCTACCATGGTCTGAAGTTGGCTTAGTCTAAAGGATTCAAAAAGGTTTGGTTAGAGGGTGTTTTCTTAAATATTATCAATAACCTTAAAATTTCTACACCTCCTTCTTGGTTTATCGAACCTATTATCCTTGATTCTTTGGCTATTTTGAATTCTTTTGATCAATGTTTCATATCCCATATCTTTAGGGAGGGGAATTTCCTAGCTGATAAATTTTCCAATTATGGGGTTAATGAATTTGAGCCTAAATTTTGGGAAGGGAATGACCCCCTCCCCATCGACGTCCAATAAATTTTCAATCATGATATTCAATAGACTTGAGGAGGGGGTGCCCTTAATGATTTTATTAAATCATATGCTGATTTTCATGTGGTTTATTGAATCCAAGTGTGGTTTTGTATGGGGCATAACCTTGCATTTCAATGATGTGGCAGAGTTCTGTAAAGATATGCATTCAAGAGTAATTATTTCCTCCAATCACTTCAGATTTCCCACACAGGTTGTGGGTGATTGTAAAGCTTTCTTTTTAATCGAGGCTTCTTTTATTTTGCATTCTCTACAAATATTTGAAGTTTCTCTACAAATATTTGAAGCTGATGTGGTTTGTCTTTGTTGTTTCCATGGGAGGAGAGAGGAATCATGTTGAGCCAATTTCTTGCGACTCTTCCAAGAGTAATAAGAAGGTTTGGGGGTTGCTGGAGGCAGGGGGTGTGACTCCCTATATTGAAAGACTTCATGGTTTTGACCCTAAGGCATTGCAAACTTTTGTGAAGGGATGGAAAAGCAGAGTCTTGAGGGTGTTCAGGATGGAATTCGCCATTACTGAAGACTTTATTGGTAATATAACGGGCTTGGCTACTTAGGGGAGGAAAATTTATAGGGACCAGAAATAATCCAATGCAACCATGGCCATCTTCTTTAAGGACGATAAAAGGAGTAAGATGGAGAATGTGAAATGTGGTGGGTTTTCTTGTAGTTCTATCAAGGCTATCTGGGGTGATGTGGCCAAAGAGATAATGAGGTATTTTACTCTTGATAGTCGCTTCTATGTTCTTGCTGGCTACCATTTTGTTTTGCTGAATCATTTTAGGCATAATAAAAAGTTTTCTTTTCCCTTTTACTTGCTTGCCTCTCTTGAAAATGGTATAAAAGATCATAAATGAAACCCTAAGAACCTTGTCCTTCATGAGGGATTAATTCTCTTGATTATGGAGTATGCCAAGACCTATACTGTCCCTAATGAGCCCAAGAAGATAACTAAAGGTTGTCAAAAGAAGGCTATTTCTAAGTATGAAACGGGGTCTGTGTTGGGGTCCGGTTCTAAGGAATTTGCGAGGTTGAAAGCTTCAATGGAGGTTTTTTCAGATCTGCCTGAGTCCCTTGAGGTGAAGCAAAGAAAGAAGACCAAAATTTTGAAGCCCCCTAAGTCGGATGACTATTGTACTAGCATTGAGGAGGTGGAGGGTTTTGATGATTTCAACGTCACCCAGAAGGTCAAATTAGGAAAATTCCTTGCTCGTGGTGTCAAGAATTTGAAGTTGAAGGGTGCCGATATTTCCCCTAGTAAGAAGAAGGTGCAGGAGAATGTCAATGGGTTTGAGGAAGTGGAACCCCTTGCATTGCGAAAAAAAAGGAAGTTGTGTGTGAAGGATGGGAGTTCTCAGAAGAAGGATAAAAGGTAAAAAGTGTTTACTCCAAGATGATACTGCCAGTGTGGATCCTATTGATAATACCAATGTTGAAACTCAGTAGGTTGATGTTGGGCATGAAACTGAGAAGGTGTAGGATCAGGGTGTTAACGTGGTAGCTAAGATTGAGTGGTCCTTACATAGAATCAAAGTCCCTAGTGATGGTAACAAAGAGAAGGGTATGTTGCAAAATGAGAAGGATAATAGGTTTCCCCCAGAGGATCTCAAAGATGATAGGGACAACTTCAAATGCAATAGGGAGGAACTACCTAATGTGTTAGGCATGGCTAGATATGGTTCCTTGCTTTTCTTCAAACTTTTCAAGTGGGCGTTCAATGAGTTGAACCAAACTAATGTGAAGGTTCATTCTCTGGTCAACAATGTTGGGGTTTCCTGTAATTCTAAGGAGTTATTTATCCAAGATCAAGTGTACCAGTTGGTTGATGCCCTTAAGATTGTGACTGATGAAATGTTGAAGATGAAAAAAGACTTTGAATTCAGAATTGCAGTGTTGGAATCTACAAGATGGACAGAGCCTACCATAACCTAGAAAAGGTTGTCAATGTTAGTAAGACTACTATTTCTATCTTGAATGAAGTTGTGGGGATTCAATTCCTTAATCAGAAGGCTAGGTAGTGGACTGGAGACTCGTCTGGTGTGAAACAAGCTACTGGTGGCATGACAGATCTTCCTAGTGCTCCTAAAGATGGGATCGGTGAGAAGTGTCCATGCACTTGGACTTGCAACAAAACCAAGAAGAATGTTGGGGTTCTTGCTAAGGAGATTGTTGAGGTCATGGAAATACATCAAAATATTATTGATATTGAATTGAAAGCTGCAAATATTTTGAAGAATCTAGAGTTGGTGGCTAGTTCTGTCCTGTTGTTTTGCTAGTTTTTTTCTTATGCTTAGCCTCTTGGTTTGGTTTTGATTATCTTTTAAAGCATCAATCTTTTTTGTAAAGGGTTTTGGGGTCCCTTCAAAACTTTATTTACCTATAATCAAAAACATATTCCAACAACTACTTCAACAATATCCACAAGGGGTTGACATTAATGTCAACACTAATGAAAACACCAATAATCTCCAATAATCTTCCCAACCATACTGGAGGTTGACATTAATGACAACACTAGCAATGTCCAAAAATATCCCCCTTTGTCATTGATGGCAACACTAACTTTAAAAACCATCAACAACAAAAACAACTCTGCATCTACTACTCTTAAGAAATGCTCCCTCTTATTGGGGCATCTCCTATGCCACACATTTTCTCTCCCTTTACCTCTGTTCTTTAGACAACATAATTCTCTCCCCCTTTCTTGAGGAGTTTTTCAAAATTTTACTCTCTTTCCCTTTTACATCTCCCCTTCTGAAATTACTTATAAAATTCACTTTAGGCAACACCAACAAGCAACTACTATCTCACTAGACTTTCTTCTCTACTTTCACATTTCAACTTTATCCCCCTTAGGGGCACAAGATATGCTCCACCTAACTACACCAACAAAAAAACTACTGCCTACTCCCCCTAAGAGGTATCTTTTAACATCAATCTAGGACCAAGAATGTATCTTGAAAGGCTCCCTCAATAGATGCACCCACTTATACATTTAGTTGAAAGAAAGAGGTGCAATAACCCCTAACTTCTATCAAAGATAATTAAATGTATCTTTTGGAAGAGCCTTTGTAAAATTATTTGCAACTTTATCTTTTGTAGGTACATACTCTAGCTTCACCTCATTCTTTGCAACTTTCTCTCTTAGAAAGTGGTACCAAATAGAGATATGCTTTGTTCTTGAATGCATTACTGAGTTCTTTGAGATATTGATAGCACTTGTATTATCACACAAGATAGAGATAGGTTCATCATATGATAATATGATATCCTTCAATGTCTTCTTTATCCAGAACACCTGTGTGCAACAAGATGTTGCTACAATAAACTCTGCTTCTATAGTAGATAATGACATTGAACCCTACTTCTTGCTCAACCAAGAAACCAATTTTCTTCCAAGAAAGAAAGCACCTCCACGTTACTTCTTCTATCATCTGTACAACCTGCCCAATTTGTATTTGTATATGCACTCAAGGAGAAATCAGTATCCCTAGGATATCATAGACCAAACTTCAAAGTCCTCTTCAAGTATCTAAATATCCTTTTTACTATTGCAACATGTGACTCTTTGGGATCTTCTTGAAATTTTTCCACAAGACACACTACATGCATAATATCCGGTCTAGTAGCAGTTAGATATAGCAGTCCACCAATCATTGATTTGTACTTGCTTTGATATGTCTTAGGAGATTCATAATTCTTGCTTAGCTTGCAACCAATAACCGTTGGAGTACATATTGGTTTAGAATCCTCCATTCCAAACTTCCTCAACATTTTCTTAACATATTTTGACTGTGAAATGAAAATACTTTTTTTTGATTGGCTGATTTATAACCCAAGGAAGAAATTCATCTCCCCACACATTGACATCTCAAAATCTTTTGGCATCTCTTCTTCAAAGATCTTGCACATACCTTCATTTCCTTCAAATAGTATGTCATCAACATATACTACCACAATCAATATTTTCTCTCCTTCAACCTTGAAGTAAAGGTTGCTATCTGAAACAACCCTTTCTGAATCCTTGCTACAACAAGTACTTATCCAATCTAGCATACCAAGCTCTAGAAGCCTATTTGAATCCATACAATGATTTATTCAATTTGTAGACCATATCAACATCATCTAATAACCGAAAGCCTTCTGATTGTTTAATGTATGCCTTTTCTTCTAACTCACCACTCAAGAATGTAGAATTTACATCCATCTGATATAATTTGAAGTCTTTATGTGTTGAAAAATCCAAAAACATTATGATAGATTCCATCCTTGGCACTAGAGAAAAAGTCTCTTCAAATTCCATTCCTTCCACTTGTGAGTAGCCCTTACACACAAGCCTAGCCTTATTTCTAACAATTTTTCCATCCTCATTCAACTTGTTCCTGAAAACCCATTTAGTTCCTATCAAATTCTTGTTTGCAGGTCTTGGGACTAATTCCCAAGTCTGATTCTTCTCAATCTACTCCAACTCTTCTTTCATAGCTTTGATCTAGTTTTCATCTACATGCCTCAGTTATAGTTTTAGGTTCTACCTTTGAAAGTAAACAAAATTTTACCTATTCTTCTGTCATAGCAGCTTTTGTTCTCGTCAACACACATTTGCTCTTATCTCCAATAATTTGATCTTCAGAATTATTCTTTTGCACATGCTTAGGAGTCTTAGGGATTCTTTCCAGAGCTTCTTCCTCTTCAGCTGTCATCTCTTTTTCTTTCTCTTCATCCTTTCTTCTTCACTGTAATGAGGCTCATCAAATTCATATCCTTCTATCATCACTGAACTTTGATGTGGTTCTTTATCCAATTTGACACTTACACTCTCAAAAATATTCTTCAACCTCTTATTATAGCATATGTATGCATTGCTTCTTATAGAGTATCCAAGGAAGATTCCTTCATTAGATCTTGTATCAAACTTTCCTAAGTTTTATTCATCTCTTCTGATATAACATTTATTTCCAAACACTTTGAAATATTTCATAGTAGGAGGTTTACCATACCATAGCTCATAGGGAGTCTTTGAACTTTTCACTCTTGCTTGACCTTTGTTAAGAATGTAGACTGCAGTAAGAATAGATTCTCTCCAATAGACATCCAATAGATTTTCTTCCTTCATCATAGTCCTTGCTTCCTCTTGAACTATCCTATTCTTTCTCTCCACAACTCCATTCTGTTGAGGAGTCCTAGGAGATGACAAATACCACTTTATTCCATGATCTTCATAAAAAATGTTAAACTCATTAGATGTGAACTCGTCACCTCTATCAGACCTCAAGTACTTGATTTTCATTTCCATTTCATTCTCAACCATAGACTTAAATGCCTTAAACTTAATCTAGAGATTCAGATTTTTCTTTGAGAGATGTCACTCAATTCATTCTAGAATAGTCATTAATCAATAACATGAAATACCTTTCACCATGAGATCTTATTCTGGTAGGTCCACATAAATTTGTATGCACCAACTCCAAAGGTCCTATGGTCGAATATTCTTTGGTTCTAAACCTCTTCTTTGTTTGTTTTCCAAATTGATATTCCTTGTAGATTGCACTGATAGGCTTTGTAATCTTTGGTAGATCTCTCACAACATTAGTAGAATTGATCTTCACTAGGTTATCAAAATTGATGTGACCCATTATTCTATGCCATAGCCAACTTTCATTGATTTGAGACATAAAGCACTTGACACAACCACCTTTAAGCTGATAAACATTACCTTTTTTCCTTGTTCCTGCAACAACCAAAGTTACAAATCTTCCTTTTCTGATTTCACAACTATCATCCTGAAACACAAAATTGTATCCTCTGCTACACATTTATCATACACCAAGAAGATTATGTCAGAGACCCTTGACATAAAGAACATCATTTGTTTTATGCTTTCCATCAAAACTAATTGAAACCTTTCCACAAATTTTAGCAGATGTATCATCACCAAACTTAACAAGACCACCATCATACTTTTGAAGTTTAACAAACTTACTCTTATCACTTGTCATATGTTTTGAGCACCCACTATTAATTATCCATTAGTTTCTCTCCTCTCTTGCATGGAAAGTAGTCACCATAATTCCTTCAACCTTGTGACCTGTTGCCAAAGAACTTTCCTTCATACATCTTTTAGGATTAGTGGAATTAGTTCCAAAATTTAAAACCATGAACAAGCATTCATCACTCTTCATCAAGATAGTTTGATTCCTCATCATCAGATACACCATTGTATTTTTCAACATAATAACTCTTCTTGACAGATTTACCTTTATGATCCTTATGTTTGTCATTTACAACTTTTATTGGACATTTAGAAGCATAATGACCTATCTTTCCACAATTGAAACATTTAAAGGGTAACTTACCTCTATATTTTCTAGTGGCCTTTTTCAATCTCCTCACAAAATTTTCTTCCACCTCATCAAGATCATTCAGATTTGATTCATCATCCTTCTCTACCTTGCTGACTTTAAAGGAATTTTATTTACATGTAGCATCCTTACCAAACTATCTCAATTCAAAGGAAATTAAAGCACCAAATATCTAATCTCTAGAATAATTATCCAAATTCTAAGCTTCCTCAATAGAAGAAACTTTAGAAATATAAGATTTGGGAAGATTTCTTAATACCTTTTTCACTCCACTTTCTTCCATCTTACCACCAAGACCATTAATGACATTAACAACTTCATCCACTCTGAGCATGTAGGCAGTAATATATTCATCTTCTAAAATCTTCAAGGTTTCAAAATTTCCTTTGTAGTTATGCATCTTCACTTGCTTGACCTTATCATCTCCTTCATAAATGCTTTGCAACTTCACCTAGATCTCTTTAGCAATTTTGAGACTTATCACTTTTCCAAGTTCAAAATTAGAAAGACCACTCAAGATAGCATTTCTTTATTTTCCATTGTTCTCATAATCCTTGATCTCATCATTACTTTTCAGACCAGTAGCAGGCATAATATATCTAGTTTCAACTGACTTCCAAATATTGAACCCTAGAGAAACAAGAAAGGATTCCATCTTGGTTTTCTAGTAAGCATAATTTGTTCCATCAAACATAACCATATAATGCATTTGCAGAACAAAAACATATGAAACAACACCACAATAACACCATACACAAAAGAACGCCATATTTACATGGAAAACCCTAAGTAGGGAAAAACCACAGTGAGGATTAACTCACATATATATGAATAGAAACACAAAATATAATAGGATCACTATCGGAGAGCTCACTACCTAGAAAAGAAGAAAGGCTCACTACCAAGGGATCATTGCCCAAAGGACTCACTATCTAGAAGAAAGAAGAATAGAAGAAGACTATTATAGAGAGATTCACTATCTCATAGCAACAACAAAAATTCACTACTACAACTTTGCACCATCCGTGTAGAAGTTGAGAAATCCAACTTCACAGAACCCGAAGATCACCTGTATGCAAATAACCTGTCATAGAAAGGAAGAGATGGAGACAAAAAAGAAAGGGTGCTCTACAAGCTTCAAGAGAGATTGCATTAATTGAATTATCAAAATACAATTGATACAAAAGCCTTTAAAAAGGAAAAGCAAGCACAACCCTAAACCTAACTTGAGAAAAAAGATAGCTCAACTAGATAAGGATAAGTAAATGCAACCTAGGAATTAAAATAATGCCTAAGTAAACTTGTGCAAGTGTAATTAAATAACTAATGACACCAACACCCCCCCATAAGTGCAACTTAGGGAGTAGATTATTATGCAAAAGATGCAAAGATGCAAAAGATGGGTCCCGACAACAAGGCCATGTTAGGTACCCATGGAACCAAATCTCTGTAAAGTGGAGAAATAGAGAAAACCTCATGGGAAAAACTCTATTCCAAAAAGAGATGAAAGAAATGAAGAACATCACAGAAGCAGAAGAAGCTGCAAACAACTATCAAAAGATGACTGCTATGGTGTTGAAGAACCTCCTTTGAAGATAGGATGATCAGGATCAAGAAGACAACAATCTGCATGAGTGCCCCAAATGACACTACTTGAATTAGATGGAAAAAAAAGGAAAACACCTGGAATGAAGATACAGATGGCACAAGTACCAATAGTCTAAAAAAAACTAATCAACTAAGAATGGAAGATTCCTTCCAAGGCGAAACCAAGGAAGCATTAGCATGAACAATATAATACCCCCCATAATGCTAACTGGGAGAGCTTGAAAAATCCATTGAAATGTTGTGTAACACCCTGTAATGCATGAAGGAGAAGAAACAACATTTGAAAGTGCACAAGAAAGCACCTACAACTAAAAAAGTGGTGTGCAAAACAAAGCACACATGAATGAGGTTGGAATCATATGGATCCATTGTCGTCATGGAGGGACACTCACCAGACAAAGGTGTGATGGAAAAAATAAAGGCACTGCACAACCCCCCCATGGCACTTTATAATACAATGCGAGTACAAAATATGGCACAACCTTATGTGAAAAATCCCCAAAATACATGTACAATAGTGGCACTTTATCTCAGTGCATTTACATATAAGATTGCTTACAAATGATACTCAAAATTCCCACAAAGGACAAAATACTAGAAATACATGAAGAACAACAAAAAATGAAGCAATCCATGCAAATGAGAAGTTCCCAAGAGCTAATACATCCAGGTAATTCACTAGAGTGTGAAAACACAATAAACTGAATAAAATATACTTGAAGTGAAATCTGAAAAAATTGCATTGATGGAACTGAAGAGCTTTGAAATACGGTTCCAACGCCACTGAGATCACGAAAAATAGAGAAATTGGTCAAAAGTTACGAGCTTGGGACTGAAAACAACTCCTTTGACTTCAACTAGCTGTAGAATGCACCAGCAATAGAAATAGGTGATGAAACCAACACCACTGGAAATTTGACAGAACCAGCTTTCCGACGATATCTCGTTTACCAAAAAATGATATCGTATGCCCAAGTTACAACCTCTGGAAGAAAACAACTCCAAAGGGGAAAAACTAGTGCTAGATTAAATTTGATGGTCATACAACCGTCACAACAAAAATCTAGGCCTAAATTTGACAGCCAAATGACTGTCACTGCATTTGCATAGGTGGGCTTATTACAGAAAAAAATGTTTTATAAAAAAACATTTAAAAAAATACATTAATAATATTTTTTTTTTTGGAAAAAAAAAATTAATAAAAAAACCTGTGAAGGGCGGCCGCTGGCTGCATTTAAGGCTACTGCCAGTGGTTATTACCGCCGTTGGATGGCTATAAATCCATTGGTGGTAGGCACAAGGCCCGCAGGGCCTGCCAAGGCAACTACCCTATGGGTACCTTCCTTAAATTCGCCGCCAAGGAAAAAAGAAATGTGCGAGACTTTGAAACGAGAAAAAAAATGCGCCCAAGCTTTTTAATATGTATGTTTTCAATGATTTTTTTAAATAAATTTTGAAAAAATAAATTTATAAAAAAAAAATATGCCGACTTCTTCAAAAATTAAATTTTTTTCTCGGATCGCGTGTGCAGGGGCGGTATAGAGGCCATACGAGCAAAATTTTTTTGCCTCAAAAATCAATTAAACCAAATATAGGCGAGTTTACAGTCGATCTTTAGGTTTTTGGCTGCTCCAAACGCAATGGTGAGGTCTATTTGGGCTCAAAACACTCCAATAAAATGGGTATGCGGATCAAAAAAGGAAAAAACCCAAACCCTTAGCTCCATAAATCTTTCAAAACACGAACATGAAGCAACAGGTCTAGAGCTTTGATACCATGTAGAAGTTGAGAAATCCAACTTCACAGAACCCAAAGATCACCTACATGCAAATAACCTATCATAGAAAGGAAGAGATGGAGACAAAAAAGCAAGGGTGCTCTACAAGCTTCAAGAGAGATTGCATTAACTGAATTATCAAAATACAATTGATACAAAAGCCTTTAAAAAGGAAAAGCAAGCACAACCCTAAACCTAACTTGAGAAAAAAGATAGCTCAACTAGATAAGGATAACTAAATGCAACCTAGGAATTAAAATAATGTCTAAGTAAACTTATTCAAGTGTAATTAAATAATTAATTACACCAACAATCCACAACCTTTGGCTCATTGCCTCCAACAACTTCAGGCACACTAAAAATGTAGACACCTTTTGTCATTACATTCAGAGTCATAATAATTTAAGCTCACGCTCAGGTCACCACACTTGAACACATTCATATCATCACACACTTGCACACACCTTCACAACATATCCAACAATTCACCTTGTATTTATACCATCCATGACCTAAACAATCTTAATTGGGTCGACCTCAATGAAACGTATGCACCTCAAACGTGCAACACCAAAATAGGTCAGCACCAAACACTTCCATGGTGGAAACAAGTGAAGGTAGACCACACCAAAGGTTAACTAGGACCCAAATCTACACCAAATTGCTTCCAAAAATAACAAACAACCTCCATAATTAACACTAGCATGTCGAGTCAGCCAAAATTTTACTAACACTAACAAGTGACCATATACATGCCTCTCCAAGTTTGAAAACATCATGCAGACCTCATAGAAACACTCCACAACATATATAATATTCAACACCATTGATGCAACCACCTAAAACTGACAAACACCTTCATTTTGTGCAAACAAACACACTGGCATAGACACACAACTCATTAACCAACCTTGCGAAACAATTTAGCACCAAAAACATCAAGGGAAGGAAGTTATAGATAATATTAGCATGTTCCCACATCTACAAGACAAGAAACAACAACACAGAGAAATACAAAGCAATTCCATTTCTCCCAGACAACCTTCTTTACAAGCAAATACATTGTCAAACACATCTTCCACTGCCACATGATAAAAACCTGAGAATATGGATATAACACCTTTGAACACCTCTGATCTTCATGTCCAAACCACACAAGCATATCTTCAACCATGAAGAAATGCAGAGTACGACACACTTCTCTCACTCTACATGCTCTTTTATTCAAACTTTATCAGAAGCACTTGGAAACCAAGTTAACCAGTTGCATCGGCAGCACCACAAACACCTTCTCACCATCTCCATAGCATTTGCAACACTGCTCAATACCACAAACACTTCTCATCATGACTACACTAGAGGCTGACATCAAACCATAATACAAATGACAACATAGTGCAACATATTCCAACTACTTCAACAATCTCCACAAGGGGTTGACATCAATGTCAACACTAATGACAACACCAACAATCTCCAACAATATCCCCAACCATTCTGGAGGTTGACATCAATGACAACACCAACAATGTCCAATAGAATTATCATTCCATCACCATTGCATCACTAGCCCTTTTGCAAAGATTTCATAGCCAATTAAATTGAACCTTTTAAAACCCACATTCTTTTCTAGTCCAAATGCATTTTCCCACAAGCCATGTATTACTAACATCATCATATCATTTATTAATGTTATCCCACCCCTCTTGATATCATCCCATCTAGATTCGTCCCATCCCATGATGAAATCATCCTATCCTTTCACTGACATCATCATCAAAGCTTCTCATCTAAACCAGATATTTAAAAATTATGAAATTGGCCAATTCATATGGTCTTCTCCGCAAGTGTAGTTTTGATAGATTTCCCCAAAAATTTGATTAATTATCAAACTCTCAACAATGGTTTGATTTCTCTCTAGAATCCCATAAACTTGTCTTGACAAGAAAAAAAAGTTTCACAAAGCACTAAAATGTCCAAAATTCCATGGTTTTTCTCACCATAGCTCTCACCTACCCTCTTGAATGACATAAAGCTTCATTGATAACTTGATTTGGCCTTGTAACTACTGATTTTAAATTAATGAAACCCATACAATTATTCTTTATGTGATTGACATGAATTCAAGGGATAAAATGATGCTCGACCATGCCCCAGTTGCTATTGTATACCTCCTTTTTCTAGTATATATCTTGGACATGTTTTGATCTTTTGCACTCACCCCCATGATCCGTTAATGAAGGGAATGCTTTTTCACACATATAATTGATTATATAAAATTTGGAAAAGACACATGTCTTTAGAGAATTGATTAAAGTGGTGGCTAGAGTATGAATGCCCCCTATAATTGCAAAGGTCACAAACTTCCATAATTGCTTGGCAATAGTAAGGTTCCCCTTATTATATAATGATGTGGAGTAGATAATCCATGCACATATACACAATGGATTGGATCATCCTATATTGGGAAATCATTAGTAGTACAAGTTTACGTCTAATTGTCAACTAAGAACATGTTTCTTGAGATGATGTTGGTACTATATGTATGGCTAGAAACATTCTAGGTGATCTTATGAATTATTAGCATAGCACAAAATTTCAATATACTAAAAGGGAACCTATTTATGAAAGCATACAAGGTCTACATAGAAGACTATTGCTATTGATTTAATGCTACTGGTAAGTATTGTTTCTATGAATTAGCAAATACTATTCAACTATGCCTACGAGTGATAACACTGATCAATTAACAATATAACACATAAAGAAAATAATCTAATCATTAATTTAACAATAGAGTCACATAATACCTCAAGGGCCCTTTCTTGGGTATCAACAATCTTCTTTAACTCACAAGATAATTATCTATTCAATAATGTAGTTGAAGGAAGAGATTATCATCCTTTCCATTTATAAAGTTTTGAAATATATAATAAACTTAAATTTTAAATGACTAGGACTCTAAATAATACTTGTCAACTCATTCCTTCAAAATAGGAAGAGGTTTATTGTAATAAGGACATGAAAAAAATTTCAAAAGTAAAGTCCTAATTTGATTCTACTATCAAAGATAAAGAGTTATCTTTCCAAGAGTGTGCGAGAAAATGCCAGATGCATTGACAATAAACAAAATATTTCATGACCTTGTAGAAAAATACCACATTAGTTGGTGGAAAGTCTTAAATTCTCAACAACTTGTGACTACCTTGGCTTCAAGTGTCACTCTCTTCGCTACAAGTTCAAGTTTGGCTACAAGCTATCAACTCTTGTGGATGCATGTTATTGAATTCAATTGATTGCTTCCTCTTTGTTGCATATCAAATTAGTTTCTATACATGCCACTTTTTCATCAAAGGTTACATAATTTATCATAATATATCATCACATTTTAATAACAATCATACACATATGTAAATATCTATTAGTATATTAGTAATTAATTTTAATGCTTTATAATTAATCATACTATTTGGAAATGTCTAGAAATATCTTAAGAGTATCAATATAATTGAGGAAATAACCCTAATTAAAACAAAAATTTGACAACTCATCACCCGCATCTAAATTCCTATTTTCCCTCAAATAGGGGTGGTCTATGGTTGCTCATTAATGTTAGCTCTCGAAAGCCCACTGGTGACATATTTCCTATGTCTTGCATAAAGTAAAACCCTTTTTGATGGTCTTTCCTTATCGATCTGGTCTTTTCTTAATGTTCATAATAAGACACTATACTTGACCAATTCGGTACTAAATACCATAGCAATGAGGACTAAAATTGAAGGAGCAACTAGATAACACCATACATTGTGGCTAATTTTATATATTTAGGTGCTCTTTTTACTGGTGCATACAAATTATGCAATGAGTTGAGTTCTTTCCTTTTTAATTCATTTGATAACTTTTCCCATCTCAGAGTAATATGTTTCATCACTTCTTTTTTTGTCATGTTAGGATAGGTGAATGAACATTTCATAGTCCAATTTCCTAGTTTTAGGAATTTTAGTAGCCACCTTTGGATGCTCTATGAGCATTATACAATCCTCTAATATTTGTTTAGGCTCCTTTTCCTATGTTCTTATCTTGATGGAAATTGTCTTCTCCATTTCTGTATAGTCCTACATCTATTGTCCCTTATTTCGCTTGTTTTGTATGAACGATGCCAATGCATTTAACTAAAGATCCCCCACATACAATAGTGGGTTCCAATTAGTCTCATAGGTAAAAACATATTCATGCAGATAAAACTAACACAATTGATTTCTCATCTATGAAGTGGAATTATGGAGAATGGAGAAAATTTGTTGAGGCATTGCCATGAAGGATGGAAGATCACAATATATCTACATGAATAGAAATTATAAAAAAATTACTCTCAAAAATAAAACATAGATCCTCATTGGGGGTCTAAAATTCACTATTTGAGTGTCATAGTGGCCAATTGCTCCACCTTCCTTTTCAATCCCGAGACTTCCATATCCTTTTTATTGATTTCCTCATCAAAATTTTGTTTCAATTTTTCATTTTATTTAATGTATTCCTTCTCCCTCAGCTTTCTCTGCTCAACCTACTCCAACAACCACAAGGCAATGGTTGGCTAGGATAATATAGGGGAGATTGGCATCTTCTATCCTCTTTGTTTTGATTGATTTTATTCTCTTTCCCCTATTTCTATCGTTTAGTATTTTGTGAGTTGATCTAGTTCTCCTTCTAGCTATTGAAATAATTAGAGTTTCTCTTCCAATTCATCTATTCTTTGCATATATGACTGCATATCTCCAACAAATTTCTCATTATCACTCCAATTTGGATAAGTGATAGGTGGACTTAGGCATTTTTTGGTAAATAACAACTCCTCGCTCTCAAAACTTGTTTTTGAGTCAATAAAGAAAAAAATCAACTTATTAGAAGTTGATGTTGAGGTTGGTCCTTTCTTTTTGAGGTGATGTGATTGCTTAGGGGGTTTCGATGGGACCCCTTTCATTTTAGTAGTCCTTCAGGATGGAGTCATTTGTTTCCTTTCGACCACATGTGGCTTTGTGGTTGTAGGTCGGTGAGGTATATTTTCTGAAGACACCTTTGAGCGCAAGAACTCTCTTGAACTAGAGATGGGGATGCTCTTTGTGGCGAGACTGATGATACAAGCCCATGACTAGGGATTTCAAAAGGAGAGTCTACACTAGGGGAAGCTACATGAATCTAAGAGGTTGCATGTTTCCCTCTTTGCCCCTATTGCATTTAGACTCTAATCCTTACAGTTTGTTTTGTTCTTTGTTGTTAGGATTGAGGTCTATCATTATCTCTATGCTTAGCATCGCCCAAAACCAAAAAAATCATCCCAAGAAGAGTCTGGGAGCTCAATATTTAGGCTTCTTTTAACTGGAAAATGAATTAAACAATGACAAGACAATGTCAAACACTTTCCCTTTTTAAATTTAATTGACATTTTGGCAGCATGTGGCAAAGAAAATTTGACACATTTACATTTCTACCTTGATGCATATGACAATGATTTAAAATGAACAATATATAAAATAAAATGCCTTCATAATTTAATATTTTATTACATAAACAGTTGCACATGCCTAATACCTAGGAAGAGAAAGGTGTTTAATACCTTGTGAAGAGAAGTCCAATTTCTTACCTTGCATAGTGAATTCATTCTTAATAGTGGTAAAATCAACCTATTCTGGGTAGGATTCTCTTGCTATTGGTAACCTTGTTACCTTTGCAATGGCTACCTTTGAAACATCTACATGCGGCCCTCTCATGACCACAACATTGTTTGTTGGAATCTCCACAAATTCTCTAGCTACTTCTTCATTATACCCTGCTAAGCTCTAAAAATAGTCTAGTCGACTTGTTTGTTGGAATATGGGAATACAGTCCTAATCACTAAGAATGAGATTGTGATGAATTGGATCTTGACAAATTGGGTCACCTCCCATTTTACTAAATTGAAAAACTCAATGCAAGCTAGCTTTAGTTGCAAATTATTGAAACTATTTGTACTTTTCCTTTTATTGTTGCCTTCAATTTACTTTGCTATTGGCATGAGTTTCAAACTATGGTAGAAGTAGCTTTTGATTGATTTTAGATAGGGACTAAGCTGGAGAGGCAATTCAAAGTACATTTTGCAATTAATGAATTAACATAATTTTCAAAATAGGGTTACTCATTTTGCATCCTCATAGCTATAATTAGACATTTATCCTCAAATGTCAAGTGGGTTCAAAAAGGAGGTGAAGATGTGGTGATTAATTAGAGCATTAGAAATAATAATGACATTTATGATAATTAAATGCAATGAGGTAATTATCAGAATGTGTGAAGAATTAAAATAAATCATGAAGCTATAATGATGAATAGTACATGTAACAATGATTTGATAAGACCAACGAGTGAAGTGTAGAATGTTGAAAAGACTAGATAGAGGAATTTTTTTATTATGGACATCTAAAATTAATGAATAAAAAAATATGTGATATACGACATGTGAATTGATGTGGCCACCTATGTTGACCACATGCTTGATGAATTGTAAGAGTGGAAAATGTTGCATGATGAGAGTTGTACAAAAATTAGTGACATAAGCAAGTGGTTGCATGCTGATACATGTGCCTAAAAGTAAGTGTTGCTATAGGAAGCACAACTATCGGTGAATAAATGGTTGCATGTAATGAAGTCATGAAAGTGGATGATGTGGCACTGTTCATAATGGATGGCTACATATATGATTGCAACACATATTTTTTTCTAATGATTGCATGTACAATTGCATAGGTTCCTCAGCTAGTGGCTGCATGTATAGGTCTTATAGGTACCATGGCTACTGACTACATGTACAATGACTACATATCCTATAGCTACTAAATTTTTTATTGTAGTGGATGATGAGAAATAAACAAGATCTAATAATAATTGTTAGTAAATTTGATCTCTATCCAAATATGACTTCAATGGATGAGATACAAGGCTTGGACTGCAACAACATGAAAATCTGAAAATTAAGTTGCCTTAATGTGAAAATGCCATGATTAGATCTATCTTCTTTATGATGCCAAAAATCAGCCAACATAACATGCTTATTAATACCATCTTATGTGAACTTATAACAACAATATATAAAGAATAACATCACCATAAAATAGTAGCAATAAGGCACAAATCAGAAACACAAGAGCATCACATAACACAAGACTTACATGGAGAAACCCTTGTGGGAAAAAAATCCACCAAGAAGAGAGGCTAAGTATACATTATTTTTAAATAAATGAGATTCCAATACGACTACTTCCGTTATCCTCTTTAACTCCACTATGGAAACAATTATGCACCTGTGAACAACCTTCTTATGCCTCAACTTGTCCTTGTTCCTACAATGAAACTATACATTCAATTGTTGCTCCTATTTTTTACATCCAAGAGGTTGAATTTATAGACTTGTGAAGACATCTAATGCACCAAACATGGTGCCCAAAGATTACTCTTCATTCCAAACATCCCCAAACTTTAGAATACCTTCTCAAAATACAAAAGGACATCAATTTTGGCTCCAATACTTTCCCTCCAACTTGGGCACTAAAACTTGGAAGATAAACATTACATTAAATGCAATAAGTGATGGAATACCAAGAGACACATGTTGCCTCATTCTAAGCTTCCACTTAAAAATTACCAATAGTCACTCATTTTCCCTTTTCCTTATCATTTATTATCCCATTCGAGGAGTCCATATGTGGGGAAACAATATTAAATATTTATGTTCACAATTCACCTTTACCCTTGCTACTAGAACCCATCACCCCTTATGAATATATTACAAACAATGGTGAGAAATTATATTACAAAATATTTTTCCAATACACCTTGAGTGCCTAGAGACACTTTCCAAGGATGTTGGAACTATGACATAGGATTTACAAGGTGGATGACACCTTAATCCTATCATTCTCCCACTTGACATTAATATTGTAAATACAATCATATGAATCGGAAACAAGGGAAAAATATTCCTTAGCCAATCATGTACCATGTGAATCTTCACCATGCTCTCATGCTCCAACAAGATACTTGCAAAAGAAACCATGATAACCACCATAAAGCAGAAAACTCCTTCACATCCTCCAACATGCTACTTATGGAAGAAAAAGGAACATGCTAAGGTGAAACATATCAATTGTCACTGAGACTTGCTCCAATATTTATATGAACACAAGCATCAAATTCAAATGATAACAAAACCTATAAGTAGCCACCTTACTCATAATATATGGAATAACAACCACAACAAATTGCAACTTATCCAAGCTAACCATACCTCAAAATAGGGTATGCAAACCATAGATAAAACTTCATGCCATCAACATACCAACCAAAAATAAGCAATCAATTCTATGTATACCTACCCTCCTATCTCAATGCAACATACTAATGAACAAATGACCATAGACAAGGCCAACTATTTTTTTTTGCATAAACACTAAAAGAATCTCGTGGATATAGACAATCCACATTTGAGTCATCCCATTGCAAGAAAGTGGGTAGCTAATCCACAACCCACATATCTCATAGTTCCAAAACCTATGAAACATGCAAACTCATCATCACATCAATAACCAACAAACTAAGATATCAAAGAGGATAAATAGAGATATCTAAAAAATTCCACTGCATGAGTAATTTCAAATATGAAAATAGATCAAGGCATGCTAAGTCTACCTATACTACACATAGAGGATGTGGCTAATTCATCCATTACATAGTGTGAAGGAAATATACAATGATACAAATTTGACAAACACATATGTTGCAATACCTCTCTCACGACTAGTCTCCATAGCTCTCCAAAGTTCTTCACACTCAACCATGTGAAAAAAAACATCTAGGAAGAATACCATGACCAAAGATAGAACCCGCAAATCAAACATTATCCTTGTTTCACACTAACATGTACCAAGTTGTGTAATGTAAGATCTCCTTCACCATTCCAATATTGAACAAATATCAACATATTAAATTCAAAACATGACAAAAATAGATGTAAACCTCTCATACCGAAGGTAGATCAAACAAACTAATCATTCCCATAACAAAAGGAATATGCCCAAAGCCTCAAGCCATTTCCTGTACCTCTCCAAATAAATCCTTAGAACTAAATCCATAGCTCAAGACCAAAACAAGGAGAAAAATGGGAATCCACATGACCATGCATATTTTTCTTAACAAGTATTTTGAATGTTTATATTCAAGACTAACTCATATGAGAAGACAATATACAAAATAAAGAATACATTTGATGTTCACGTGAGCAATACCTATTAGAATCTCATTCACTTGTTGAATAGACCAAGAGTGGGATACAAGATTATCTTATGCACACAACACCAAGAAATAACAATCTTCTTTTCATTTCCATAATGAATTCACATCCATATTTTTGTTGAAATCCTCATCAAAGAGTAGCCATCTCAACATACGATCCCATAAATAAGAGATCTCTTAGCCTCACCCAAGTCTCTCTAGTCTTCGTGAACATCCACCAATCAATACATGCCAACTTCAAATGCAACCCTACAAAATTATGAAGCTCTAAGCAAATGATTAATACTCAAAACCAATGAGAACCAAATAAGACCATTGCCAAAATTCCAATTATAAAATCAAGAACATGTCATGACATCATGATCTAACATCCCCTCCTAGGAGATCAAATGAAAATAACCATCCATCATCAAATGATGAATCAACATCATTTCCAAATCTCCCACTTAACTGTGTGATAACCATCTCCTAACTGAAGATCCTCCATGGCCCTAACTCAATCCAAGAACTCAACACCATGAGTTACCAAAAGGTAAAATACAACCACAATCTCCAAACCAAGAGGGTACAAACGTCACACATCCTTTGTCAATAGAACCAAAGATGTCATTAAACTCTCACTGCTATCTAAAGGAAGAATCCAAGAACTCCTTATGACACCAACAACTATTGCAAAAGACCATCCATTTTCTCATTAAAGATTATCCATGACTCACTACACATTATAGCAACTACTTAGAACCAAAATCTTGAATCAAAGAAGATATAACACATTATGTAACTACATAAAGCTCCCACTAAAATTAATAATGAGTTATACATGGAATCATAACCAATATCATTGCCAACACTCTACTTAAAAGTGGAATTTTTTTCTCATGCAACATAAACTACTGCTAAATATTCAAATGAACAATTATATCAGGGAATCTCAATAACCATCTCTCACTGCAATAAACATACCAATATAATAATAGTGACTAAGAATATGGCCTACCAAAAAATCCACATCGAACAATTTTACAAGATCTACACATATGCAACATCTCAAAGGAGAAATACATAATCAATGCTTAAATAATAGAATAAAAGATTCAACCCAACATCAGTATGATACAAAATAGAGATATTTAGGTATAACATGTGGATTTTCAAGACTCAAAAAACATGATCAACACTAGATTTGATTTCCAAAACAAACCCACATAGGAGTAACCAACGATCAATAAGAAACATTCAAACAACCGTGCAAACTTGTATCTATCTTCATCCAGAACACCCTGAATATAGTCTTATCACATATCTACATAACACATATTTTAGTTAACATTTAAAACATCCAAAACCATCTCTATGACTCTGAAATCCATTTAAACATCCAGAAATTCACATTAAACATGTTATATAAATAATAGAATAAGAAAAGATCTACAAACCCACAACTGAAAATAAGAGTAAACTATAGCCCGATAGGAAAACCAAGTTTTCTAGGACCTTATAACATATTAAACATATCATATCCACAACTCACAAAGAGGTTAAAACCATGAATCTAACATAAGCTCTCCATTATGTAGTCCAAATCGAGGGTGTTTCTCCATGTGACTAGGATGTCTCTACCCATCCAACATGAACGCCTTCTCATTGCCATGACCACAAGGCAAAGGAAAAAAACCATAAAATAAGAGGATACACACATATTTTCAAACAAGAGCTCCAGGTTACCAAAATATAACCAACTCCAAAAAGATCCATAATCATGATCTTCCAATGCTCAACATAGATCATATTGACAATATCCATGATCTCCAATCTCATAAATTTACAAAACAAAGTTAACTCGTGGAACATTCATAGAAATCCAACAAGCCTTCCAACAAACTCCAATTCCTTCTAACAAATCCCACAAGCTTTCTAGGCTAAGAAATAAAAAATAAGGAATACCCAAAACCAAATTCACCTTAAGCTTTTGATACCAAATGATGATAAATAAACGAGATCTAATAATAATTGTTAGAAAATTCAATCTCTATCTAAAATGACCTAAATGGATAAGGTAAAAGGCTTGGAATACGACATGAAAATCTAAAACTTATATGAAAATATGAAAATTAAGTTGCCTTAACATGGAAATACCTTGATTAGATTCATCTTCTTTATGATGCCAAAAACAAACAAACATATAGCATACTTATTAACACTTTCTTATGTGAACTTATAACAATAGTATATAAAGAATAACATCACCATAATATAGCAACAATGAGACACACATCAAAAACACAAGACCATCACATGACACATGATTTACATGGAAAAACCCTTGCAGAAAAAAACTCTATCGAGAAGAGAGGCCAAGTATGCATTTTATTTTTAGATAAATGAGATTACAATACAACTACTTCCATTATCCTCTTTTCCTCCACTATGGAAGCACCTGTGCACCTATGAACAACCTCCTTATGCCTCAACTTGTCCTTGTTCCTACAATGAAACTCTACAATCAATCGTTGCTCCTATTTTCTACATCCAAGAGGTTGAATTCATAGACTTGTGAAGACATCTAATGCACCAAACAAGGTGCCCAAAGATGACTCTTCATTCCAAACATCCCCAACTCTTGGAATACCTTCTTGAAATGCGAAAGGACACCAATTTTGGCTCCAATATTTTCCCTCCAACTTGTGCACCCAAATTTGAAAGATAAACATTACATTAAATACAATGAATGATGGAATACCAAGAGACACTTGCTTGGAGAATACCAACAATCACTCATTTTTCCTTTTCCTTTTCCTTTTCATTTATTATCCCATTCTAGGCATCCACATGTGGGGAAAACAATATTAAATATTTATGTCCACAATTCACCTTTACAACTGCTAGTGGAACCCATCACCCCTTATGAATATATTACACATAAAGGTGATAATTAATTTTACAAAATATTTTCCTAATACACCCTAACTGCCTAGAGACATTTTCCAAGGATGTTGGAATCATGACAAGATTTACAAGGTTGATTCCACCTTAATCTAACCGTGGATGGTTCCAATAGTTTGCATAGAAATATTGAAGGAAATTTAATATGGTGTGAAGCATAGGGTAAGAAATCATACCTATGAGGCATTTTGGTCTGAGAAATTAAGTTCTTTCCTAGATGATGCATGTTCCTTGATTGAAGTTGTTGATGTAAATTGTTTTATAAAAATTTCTCTATCCAATGGATTTTGGTATAATTTTTAGTGATGGCCATTGATCAACAAAGAGAACCTAACTAGCTAAATGGTTGATAAACAAATTGCACCATTTGGATAAACTTCATTAATCTCATGAGGTGTCAACCATATTGTTTATAGTTTACCTTTATGATCCTTATACCTTGAGTCATACAAGAGGGTTCAATCACCTTTCTGAAATATTTTTGTCTTGAAGAAAATGGTCATGCCACTTAATTCGCCGCTTCTAAACTATTTCAATATGATAGAGGGCCTCCCTTATTATTTTATCAAGAGCATTCAATTGCATTATCCTTTATTTTTATGCTTCTAATAAGTCCATACCTAGGTGGAGTGTTGTCCTTAATGTCTTGCATTCAAAATCAATTGGAAGGATAACTTTCATTCTATAAATCATCTCAAATGGTGTAATTTTTTTTGTAGTTTTCCAAGTTGTTCTATATGCCCAAACTACTTCAAGAAGATGAGATGTCAAATCCTTTCAGTGTAAGGAAACTATCGTAGTCAATATTGCCTCAATATCCTTGTTTGTAACGTCAACTTGTCCATTAGATTGTGGATGATAAGGAGTAGACTTTTTGTGCTTGATATTATATGCATTAACTAGTTTTTAAATCAAAGTTGATGTAAATTGGGGTCCTTGGTTTGTGATGATTTCCTTGGGTACTTCATATCTCATGAAGATTTCCTCATATAAAAATTCAACAACCTTGTTGTCCCAAGCATATTTCATAGCACAAATTTCCACCCACTTGACTAGATAATCAATGCAAACCAATATGTATTGGCTTCTTATTGGAAGGAGGATCAATGGGACCTATAAAATTGATTTCCCACTTATCAAAGGGTGAGATGAACAACTGTGGTTACAAGGGAATCTCATCATTGCATGTGGGAAAACCCATTCTCTAGCATTTATCCCAATGTCTATTATACTCAACTGCATCTTTGTGTAGAGTAGTCCAGTAATAGCCAATAGTTAATATCTTCAAAGAAGTTTGCTTAGGAACCAAATTTCCCCCACATGGCTCATCATGATAGCATGTAAAATATTGTACACCTCACCTTCTCATATACACCTTTGCATGACATTGTCTAGTCCAATATAGAAAAGATATCCAACTATCCATGAAAATGGAAATCTTCTTTCAACTAAATGATTTTTTCTTGTGGTGAAAGATGAGGGGGTCTTGTAACTAGATAAATAGTAATGTCAAGATACTAGGGAGTTTTTAATATCACAAAAAAATACTCATTTGGAAAGGAGTCGTCTAATGCATTGATGTAGTTAATTTGGAGAGGAAATATGCAACTACATTTTCCTTTCTTGGTTTGTCCACTATTGTTATATCAAACTCTTGCAATAGTGATAGCCATTTGACTAGTCATGTACTAGAAGCCAGTTTGTCCATCAAGAATTGAATGGTTGCATGATTAGTATGTACAAAAATTAGATATATTGTAATATAGTGTCAAGATTTATTGATAGCATAGATCACTGCCAACATCTCCTTTTTAGTTACAGTGTAGTTCAACTCAATTGTGTGAAGGTTCTTGCTAATATAATAGATTCTATCATTCCTTTTTTTGACCCAAAACAACTTCCAAAACAAAATCAAAGGTATTTGTATGAATATGGAATGGTATATTCTAGTTAGGTCCTCTTGAATTTGGTGCCTTTATTAAGGAATATTTAAGAGTTTGGAAGGTTTCTTGACAAGCATCTATCCATGTAGATTTAGAATCCTTAGTGAATAGGACAACTATAAGTGCTACAATTTTGTTAAAGTCCTCAATGAACCTTATGTAGTATCCTATGTGGCCAAGGAAGCTTTTGACATATTTCTATTTTTATGGAATTGGTAAACACATGATTACCTCTATTTTATTTGGATCCACTTGAATACCTTGTTGTGAAATATAGTGTCCCAAGACTATCCATTCTTCCATAATCATGCAATAGTTCTCATTGTTGAGGGACAAATTGTGGTCTTTGCACAACTAGAGTACCTTCTCAAGATTTTTTAGTGCTTCCTCATAAATTTCCCCATATGTGGTAAAATCGTCCATATACATTTCCATATAGTCATTGGCCAAGTCAGAGAAAATGCTTATACAACCCTTTGGAATGTGGCAAGGGAATTACATAGCCCAAATGGGAGGACTAAATAAGCATAAGTGACCCATGGACAAGTAAATTTTGTCTTGATCTAATCTTCTAGTCAAATCCTTGATTGTAACAAATAAATCCATTAAAAAGTAGTACTTTCTTGCTAAGGAATCCAATACTTGATCAATAAAAGGTAGAGGGAAATGATCCTTCTTGGTGGCCAAATTGAGTTCTCTATAATCCATAGGGACTCACCATTTTACACCATTGTTAGGAACTACCACAAGGGGTGAGACCCACTAACTATCTGATATAGGGTAGATAAAACCAACATAAAACAGCTTTTGTAGTTTAGTTTTTACTATCTCTTGGATAACTAAATTCATCCTTATTTGAGGTTGTTTGCTTGGCTTATATTCATCTTTGATATATATTGTGAGTACATAAATTAGGATATATGCCTTTCATATTATGGTAGTCCCTAGATATAAATTTTGTGAGCACATAAATCAGGATATATGCCTTTCATAGGGTAGATAAAACCAACATCGAAAAGCTTTTGTAGTTCAATTTTTACTATCTCTTAAACAAAGGGATTCATCCTTCTTTGGGGTTGTTTGATTGGCTTATATTCATCTTTGATGTAGATTTTGTGAGTACATAAATTGGGATATATATTATGGTAGTACCAATAAAATATTGTTTTATGAGTTTGCAACATAGAGATTAACTCTATTTGTTGCTATGTGTTCAACTAACTATTTATGTTGTGAAGTCTAACTGGTGAAAGATCCACTTGATTGGTCAAGATTGTCATGGAAACAATATCTAAGCATGATATAGTAAGGTCACAATTATGAGGTAGTGTTGCACCCAAACAATTTTTTTTGCTTCATTAAGGCATTTTGTTTAAAAGAGTCTAAACCTTGTTAAAATGATGTCAAAACATAGTTTTTGGGCAAGTCAAGTATGGATTTTGAGTCAGTTTGGTGTTGAGAAGATATTAGTGAAATTTGAAAAAAATGAAAATTATGGTTTCAAACACCCTATTTCTGGTTGCAAAACCCTAAAAATTGAAACTTGTCAGAATTGGCTGAAATTAATTTTGGTTGGCTTATTTCACATCACGATCATAGTGGTGAAGTCAGTTTCAGTTAAAAGTTAGTTTAAGCCTAGTGGGTAGTTTTCACTTTTTTCCAGATAAAAGTTAGGACCTCTGAGGTCGTCAATGGTAGTTGGCTAGTACCAAGTGTCAAAATCTAAGCCTGAAACTCAAAGCAGAACATTCTATGATGAAAGATGTTGAAAAAGATGATTCATGGTGGAGGAGATTTTCAAATGGCGAAAAGTGCAAAAATATTCTAAGTTTGGAAACATTTCACTTTGTAACGTGGGAGACGCTTGCACAATCAACATGCAAATCAACTTTACAATGTCTATACATGTGAAAGTGGTGAAATACAGTCACATACACACATTAGCAACAATAATGCTTCTATGAGGTCAACTCAGTAGTTGACATGGTGTTCGCAGAGCACGAAATGATGGAAAATATCAAGTCCAGAGAAAATTTGTGCCCTTGTAGCTCAGGGGTGCCCTTCAATTTGAAGGCTCAAATACAATGTTTTCTAGTTGCAAATATATTCAATCTCTTGGATTTTTAATCAGCTTTCCAACAAGCTATCAAGCAAGTCTATCTGAATTGCAGAACTCCAACAATCGAAGGCCGAAGCGGAAGGTACAAAGAGTTTGCACATCATAGGGACAATCAAATTTGCAGTTTTTGCACCCCTATAGCTTAGGGGTGCCCTTGAATTAGACCCTTCAGATGATTGAATTTGCAAATTCTGCTTTCGGGGAATCTCTTCTGATTCAGCCTAGCTACGCGATGCACCTATTCACGAGATCGTCAGATTTATCGAGTGACCGTGGAAGTTATTCTAGCAAGCACGTAAAATAGAGGGTGGATAGAAGTAGAAATATCAAACTATACCTCTATAGGCCAAGGGCGCCCAACCTTTTGGCTAGTTAGATGGGGTTTTTAGCAGCCGTCGTCTTCACAACACTTGTGTAGAATCCTCCTAGCTATTTAGTGAATCCATCCATCAACCCTCAGGGTTTGTCAAATGCCCGTGAGTGAAGGATCAGTGGAAATTACTTAAGAATGAAAACAAGCAAAAAAATGGCTAAGTATGGAAATTATATACTCCCTTGGAAAAGGTGCCCTTCTCCTGCAGGTCTTAGAAGTAGTTTTCTCACTTCGTCACTTCTAGGAACATCTCTTCCAAGTTGTTCCAGCTCTGTGATGAGCTCAACGAAACCTAAATCAGAGCAATCCATCTCTCGGTGTCAAGGGTCAAAGTAGAGCGTTTGCGTGAAAGTTGCAAGTTACAAAATCATTCTCAAAATGGTAATTGTGCCTTTGCAGGCCAAGGGCACCCTTGCTTTTGAGGGCCTTAAATCAACTTTCAGATGTCGTACATACAGTCATTGTTTGCAGAATTTTTCTAGCTATGCGATGGATCTAGCATCCAATTGACGAGAGTCATCATTCACTGGAAGCGGCAGTTTGAAGCACGAGATGGAAAAACAAAAATGGTTGTCTGGTGACCTATATATTATTTTAATAAAAGGCGCCTTTTATTTTGAGGCATCAAACATGGTTTTTAATGATTGCAGCTCCCAACAAACATTCCATCTTAGTAGTTTTGGCTTCGCAGTGGATGTGTCAGCTTAGCTCCAACATCAATTGGGCATCTAGAAATCAGAGTTCAATAGAGGCAACTGTGACGTTTTCAATGAACTACAAAATAGGAAGTTAGCTCAAAATCTCAACTTTTTCTAGGGGACACCTGGAGAGTCAAACTTAGACTTTTTGGAATCTAGTAAAATATTCTAAGTGAACCTAGAATGAGAGATTTCAGATAACTCAATTAAATAATATTAAATTTTCAGTTTCAACATGCAAGCTTTAATGGGGCGATTTTTCTCAATATTTTAATATTGGCGCCCATCTTGGAGACTCATTTACAAATTTGCATGTTGAGTGAGACTGAATATTTTAATATTTTAAATATTTTGAGACTTTGAGTTAGTTTCTATTGAACAAAGTGGGGTCCAATCAGATGTTTTCTTTTGAAATCAGGGTTTATTCTTGTAGTTGGCGCCATTAAGCTACAAATTTCTTTATTTATTTCAAGATGGCATCCTTTTTCTCTCACAAAAAATTAAAGAGCAAGCAAATTTCTTCCTTGAGCAAGCAAATTTCTTCAACAATCAACATTCGAAGGCACTTCAGATATTTTTTTTCAGTTTTCCTTGCAGGTATAGGTCCAAATTAATCAACAAACTTTAGACAAGCATGGCAATTTTAGTAGAAACAAAGCATAAAAACTTCTATCTTTTGTCTTAAATTCTTCTATTCTCGTCTTAGGTTTTCTTCGCATGTCCAAGATTTGGGGACTTCTAACAAATTTGATCATCTGGGTTGGTTATGCACGACTTCCTCTACAAAACCCATGTGTTAGAATTTTTCAGTAAAATTTGCTTTAGAGCTTCAATTCTCGAAGCTTTGCTTTTCTTAACTGAAATTCCTTTGCATGGTGGAGTAAAAGTCAATATTTTTCAAAACAGAGGATCTGGGTTGTCTTAGAATCATCTTTTGAACAAAACCCCATATTTTAGATTTTCTCAAAAAAATTGTCCCCCACAGCCCCTACTGCCCTCAATTGCTTTTTTCGGAAAAGCTTTTGCATGTCAAGCTAAACAGTGTTTTTTCACAATTTTGACATTGTGGGTTGTCTTAGAATCATTTTCTACACAAAACCCACGTCTCAAAATTTTTGGTGAAAATTGCTCTCCGATAGGGTATTTTTAGCCTCATCAAGTGACATTTTGGCTTTCTGAAGAAAGTTGTTAGAATATAGTTGAATTTGCAGTCAACAGGCGAGTTTTTCATAATGCAGTACACAGATCAAATTCAAGACTAAGTCAGTCTTGGTTCATGACTTCTTTGGAATGGTTGGCACGGATTTGCATAAGGTGCTTCCAAAGGCTATCTTGGATCAGATTAAGATAAATAATGCAATAGTTCTAAACATCCAAGAATCTGGGTTGCTAGAGGCGGCTTCACTCCCTATTTCAGTTCAATGTATAGAATTTGTAGTGTCTTGTGTCAAGCACTACAATTCTACTACTTGAGAAATTTAGTCAGTAGATGGATGGGTGATTTGCAGTCTCAAGCCCCAGGACATTGAAAGGTGTTTTGGTATTCCTCAACATCCGAATAGTTTGGTCATTACCATGGATCAGTGTGAAAGAGCATTCAATGCTGATAAGGACGTGTGTCAGAGAAAAATGGCAGAAATGTGGTTAAAATAGAAGAAAACTAAATTGCCACACAATGTGGGTCGCAGAGAATACAAGGATGAGTATGCGACTTTGATCACTCTTCTCAATCATGTTTTTGGTCATGCAGATGCTAATAAATTCCAGCCCTGGATGTACTACATCATTTCTCAAATCATTTCCAGGCGAGAGCCTTACGACTGGGCCTCTTTGATCAACGACGTTCTCCACAAGAAAATTACCAGTTTCCTAGTTGCCCACCAATTTCATATGTGTTTGTATCTCGTATACTTGATTGCCTACTAGGGTCAGTTTAGAGGATTGAACACAGTGGAGATTCTTAGTGTATAGAAGGTTTATCAATACTATGACCAACTTGAATTCACAAATTCCGAGTGACATTTCAAGCGTGTGCAAGAAGCTTTCTTGATGTCCACAGTGAGGAACCTAGATCGGGAATTACATGTTCGTATCTCAGCGATTTACAGAGCAACAATGGTAGAATGGGCGAACTGGTTCATTCAATTGCCTAACTACACTTGCATCTGTGTCTATAGATGTATAGGAAATGCAACTATGCTACCTTGCTATCCTTCAGATAGGACGGTTTTCATGGAGATCTTGCAAAAATTGTATGATGTTGATTTATGTTTGTGCTACAAGTGTAAACTAGCTGCCAACTTTTTGTTTCAAATGGAAATCTACTAGTGTAGGACAACAGTTGATGCCAAGGCTGCAGGTTAGGAGTTAGAGAAATTTAATCTCAAGTACCTTGTTGATGTATGCACAGATGACCCTTGGGGTTGTTACTTAGCACGCCTTGGGGGTCACCCTTATCATAAGCCTACAATGGAGGATTATTGGGTTAACTGCGAGGATGATTTCGAGGTGTGCCAACGTTGCTATAGTAGGTTCACCCTCTTACAAATTTATGTCTTCTTGTCAAAGGATGTGGGAGGATTGTCACATGATGATGGGGATGTACTTCCTCAATTCTTCAGAGAATGGATTGATACGCAACCACTTCCAACTGTTGATTGGTTTGCCAGGGAACACTCATCTGTCAAGGAGAGATCGTGTAGAGTCATTCAAAACAATATACTCTACTTGGATAGCAAGAAGACAGGGAGGGCATTCATGCCAAGTGCAGAGCAGCCACCGGTGGATGTTTCACTATCATCCTCATCAAAACCAAAAGAAAAGAAAAGGAATAACCCTCCTAAAAGAAACAAGGTGCCTAACAATTCAAAAGGGAAGGCACTTGTTACAAAAATGCATGTGGAGCCAGTCAGGAATATAGTTCGGAGCTTGCCAGAGCCCAAGTTTTAGCCTCCCATACCATCACCTACACCACAACAATCTCCATTTCTGGTTCACATTGATTTGGACCTAGACTCGCCACCGCATAGTGATACCTCCACACATTCACACTCACCAGAGCTTCCTATGACTAGCACAAACCCTTCCAGTGAGATTAGTCGATACTCACCTTGGCTTGAGAATCAACTGGGTAGGAAGAGGAGGCAGCCATCTTACATACTTGATCACTCAGATTTTGATCATGTCTACCAAGATGCACCAGATAAGAGAATAAAGAAGCAAGTTAATGTAAAGAGGAACGTTGAAAAGGAGATCATAATAGAGATTGCTGCACCTCTAGAGGGTAAGAGTTTGAATGAGGTCGAAGTTGAAGACTTTGAATTAATAAAGGTCAACCTTGGTAGAAGCACACGCCAAATAGAGGTTGATTTCCTTCAGATTGCAATGGATAGCATAAAGGATAGGGTGATAAAAGAAGGAGAAGACAAGGAAAACCTCAAGGATGAAATCCAACAACTTCGTCAATATATCTCTAACCTCGTGCATACAACATAAAATCTCACTGCTTCACTCCCACAGATGCTAGAGCCACTAGCAGAGCATAATCAACTTAATCAGCTAGTTGTATACGTGAATTGCTTGGTAGATTGGGAAGAAGAGTTCATCACCAGGGGCCACTTTGTACTCTCAAAGTTATATCAATTGAGGTACAACACCCACGAATTGAGTCTACGGATCTAGGATGAGGAGCAAGAATTGGCGGTTGACAGACCCAAAGATGAAATCATGATCTCATATTTGAGGATGGCATACGATTGAATCATTGACGAAGAAGATAAAGAAGCTATTTTTACTTGGAGGACACAGTTGATCTTTAACACAAAAATACAAGATACAATGGCTTCAGAGTTGGCTGAGAGCAGAGAACACGTGACTAGTGCACTTTAGTATGTGAGAAATTTTGTGTCCCGAGTTCCTTGCTAGTATCAGCATGAGGGTGGTGAGTATGTCGAGCTTATTGATGTTCAGTTAGAGTTGCAGGTGATCATCCATGGTTTTTTCAGTGGGGATTCCATTGGTTGTGAGTTAGATCAACTTACAGTCATGCTAGCATTATTTGATGAGGTAGTTAAGAGTAGAGGAGAACTTCAGAGCTAGATCACAAGCGGTGAGGAGATGTTGCGAAGACATAATGTGCTACGATAGAGTATTAGTGCTCCAGATGGTGATACAGTCAACAACCTCGTGGAGGGTTTACTTGCTCGAGATCATGGCTAGTGGACTCTAGATCATTGATGTCCCACCTTTTTAGGATAGCCATCAAACATAGTGGTTAACTCGATGCTTCTTTCCGAGTTAACTCGTTGTTCCACCTTTCATGCTATGTCTGTCTTGGAATCATCTATGTACAATTGAAGTTTTCACTTAGTTTTCATTTCAATAAGGACGTGCATGCTTTCACATGTCCATTTAGATTAGTCTTGTTTCGGTTAACTGATGGTAGTTTTGTAGTTGACTGTATAGTTTCCTTTATTTAGGGTTTAGCAATAAAATCTTGCATGCTTGCAAGACTGTAGTTGACTCAAGGTGATTTTAGGGTTCCCTACACCTTTGATGTCTATAAATAAGAGCTCCTTGCTCATTTGTAATTAAATTTTGCACGCGATACTAATATATGCTATGCCACCTTGCCTATAAAATTGTTGTTCTGTATTTGTTGATGAGCTTTTACTGTGATAATAAATGGCTGCGCCACCTTGCTTGAATGTTGTTATTATGGTATTTGTTCATCTTAGTTAAATGGAGTGGCTAGTTTGATCGTTTATTGTATGTGTGTCTCTCCAATGAAATTTGTTGTCCTAGTTGGCTATCTTATGTTATGTTTAATAGTTGTTCTTTCAATCTATGCTTCAGATAGGGGTTCCTCCTCCTTGGAAATTTGGGAAGAAGAATTATCATTTTAAGCATTGTGCCTAATAAATTTCATTTCAGCCTACACCTCGGATAGGGGTCCCTCCTTGGAAATCCTATTGTGGAGTTTATCGTGAAAACATTCCTACTCCTTTTTCCTCATGCTCTATTTTCTTGAGGAGATTGGATAGATTAAAGAATGTAGTTTAGTTGTAGTTAGAGATCTGCGAAACCAGAAAATCCTTAGCTGGAATGTTCTTGGTTTTCTTAACCTTGTCCCTCTTCTAGTTGAGAAAAAAAGATAAGAGTTAGATTACTTTAATTTTTCACGCAAATCAACATAAAATGGAGCTTCCCCTCCTAATTTGAAGAGCAGTCATTACGTACTGTGCATAGCTATCCATACCAACGCACACTCAAGAGGTGCTAATTATTACGCCAATAGTTTTCTGGCACCCACCGTGGGGCACGAGGCAAAAAAACTTCCAAAAATCTTCAACGTTTATGTCACGAGAATGACCATTTGG
Organism: Sequoia sempervirens; assembly: GCA_007258455.2. Lineage (NCBI taxonomy): Eukaryota > Viridiplantae > Streptophyta > Pinopsida > Cupressales > Cupressaceae > Sequoia > Sequoia sempervirens. The sequence goes on from VDFB02000008.1 coordinate 68,947,396, forward strand.
CGTCCTATTGCTCCAGTTCAACAACTAGGACTTGCTTCGGCCATCATACATCTGAATTTTGTTTTCATTGAAGTAGAGCAATCAGATATCATCAGTAGCCTACACAGTTTTATCTTTGAAAATCATACATCAACTACTTAGTGGAGAAACTAAGCTACTACTTTGGACAAAGAAGAATAAAGAGAAGATCTTGTAGCCGGTAGACCAGTTTTTCCACCACCTGCATGGAATTAAAGCATGCTAGCATACCAAGTATATACAAGAAGGAGAAACAATCCTCCTATTCAAGAACCAATCTTTGAAGAGGTTCTTGAACATTTCCTTGAAGAATTTGAAGAAGAATCTCTAGTCCCAGCTGAAGCAATGGGCGATAACGACAATCGCAATGGTCGAAACGAAAGGAACATCAGACGTCTAACTCCATTACCATGGGGTGACAATATTGGACTATTGGCCTTGGCAGGACACCATGAACTACCCAAGGGATCGCAAAAGCATTATCCCTGATTCCACGATGATGGGTCTAGACACCCCAATGAACATATTTTAGCATTCACAGTGGCTTGCTCCGTTTTGCATGTTTCACATGAAGACATTGACGTTTGTCTCTTTGTAGAGACTCTGAAGAATAATGTTGCAGACTGGTTCAATCATCTTCAGCCAAGCATTATTACAAGTTTGACAGTCATGAGTGAAAGATTCTTGGCGAGATTCAAGCCCATTGAGGACATCCATCAATTATTTGCACAACTATCAAACTCAAAGATGGAGGCACATGAACTGATGAGGGAGTTTGTAGCAAGGTTTAACTACCTTGTCACACGTCTTTCCCATACTCTCAATCCATCCGGTGAGATTTTGATGAGTAGCTTCATCAATGCACTTTCGTCAAAAATAGACTTTTTCTTGAAGATAGGTCATGAAGAGAATCTACAACTCACACAAGAAGAAGCTATCAAGCTTGAAGATAACATGATTACAACAAGAAAGATGAAGAATGATTCAATCAGACCACTTGTTCAAGTGTCTGCTGATCCACTACTATAGAAGGTAGCCAATGAGGTGACTATTCTCAAAAGGAAGTCACCCACTGAAGGGCAACATGTCATGCCCACACCACCACCATACCAACCTCAGCAGCCATACCAGTTGAAGAGGAATAACTTCCAACCATTCAACAATTACAAGCCAATGTTTCTACAAGGACAACCAAGACAAATGAATGATGTTGAGAAGGTTACAGTCTATTGCACTTTCCATGATTCTAGTGAACACACCGGGGCTACATGTCCAGAAAATCAAAGGATGAATCAACTCATGGGATTTGCTGATACTGGTAGTCCAAGTTCAAGTTTCATACCTTCACCAACTACAAATGTTGTCTCATCACAGACAAACAACTTTGATGACGACTCCGCAATGAGGTACTTTGACAAAGAACCCATTAATAAACAAGAAGAAGAATACCGCCAATTTTCTCTTGCGATTAATCATGAGAATATCTCATTGCCTATGTTCACACGTGCACAACACTTTAAAGCATAGAAAGAAGAAGAGGAAAAGAAGAATACAAATGAAAAGGGAAAGGATGTGCCTTCCACTTCCACTTCCAATCCCAAATCTTCACAAGAGAACATCGTGCCAGTTGCTCAAGAATCCTCTTCAACAAACTTCAACATCATGTCTTCTATGATGAAGACAAAGGTACAAATCTCACAACTGGAGTATCTACAGGATCATCCAGAGCAGTTGGAAAGAATCCTCAAAGTTGTAAAGAAGGCTGCAATCCAACCCACACTACTAGAGTCATCCCTGCCAGCAGAAGAAAAGCCAAAACCATTCTATATATCTTTGTATATAGGAGGTTTTAAACTCAGTAATTGTATCATAGATAGTGGAGCTTTAGACAAAATTATGCTACTACAGATCATGAACACGTTGGGACTTTCATGTACCAAAACTCAAGAAAAGTGTTACTTAAGTCAAAGCCGGTGCCGTTGGTTGGCCAACTAAAGGATGCACAAGTAAGGCCAGTGTCTTGTCCTGAGAAGAAAATAATGATGACTATCTTGGTAGCTGACATTCCTACCAGTTATGGAATGTTACTCAGTAGGAGCTTCTGCAAAGACCTCAGAGGCAAAATTCAATTGGATTGGTCATTTGTGAAAATTCCATTGAAGAAGGGAACTTTCAAGTTGGAACCTGAGGCCAAGTCAAGGTTTACAGTGGTGAAGTCCTAGGACCCCAAAGCACAAGTTTTGTATCAAGACATAGGTTCAAGCACATATGCTATGGTGTCACAAGTAACTGAAGATTGTCAAAATTTTGCACTTTCCATGGAATTGTCAAATGAAGAATAAAAAATGTGGACAATGTAGTTCAATGGTAGTTGCTCAACATCAGGCTCAGGAGCGGGAGTAGTGATTATTTCTCCCGAAGGTCGTCTATATCCATTTGAATATAGGTTGCAATTTGAATGCACCAATAATACTACTGAATATGAGGCACTCTTATTAGGTCTCAAGAATGCAAAGGATATGGGGATCAAACTACTTAAAGTTGAAGGAGATGCAAAGTTGATTGTTAACAAGTCAGGGAGCAGTTTCAAGTTAGAAAGAATCACCCTCAATCCTACAGGCAGAGGATGTGGAATGCTATCAACTGGTTCAATGCATTTAACATAAAATACATTCCAAGAACAGACAATAGCAAAGCTGATGCCCTTGCAATGTCAATTGCTCTTTTCATGCCACATTTTGACTTTCATCAGAATCTTTTTCTATTGAGCTGATTTACAGGCTAGTTGTACCAGATAACTCAGACAACTGTCAAGTGTTTGATGACAATGATGATATTGAAGAATTTATTGTCATGGGAGACAACTATAAATAATTGTTCTTTGAAGGAAGTTCTACTCCTTTCAGAGAGTCAATTACATAAGACTTTGAAGCTACAAACTCCAGGATCATACAATTGAAAGGAAATCAAATTCCCAAGGGTTTTGTATCTTTTGAAGATATTTTTGATAGACATGACCGATACATCCAAGATCAGAAGATGTCACGTGTTAATACTTCTGCTGAACATTACCAAGTAAACATTGACACTCAAGACAAGCCTCAACTTGTTAATCTAGGCAAGTGTTGTACTCCAGAAGAAGCTGAGAAGTTTACTGCCTTGTTCAAATAATACAAGGACTTATTTGCTTGGTCTTACAAAGACTTGAAGGTCTTCACACCCGTAGAATTGTCACATACAATTCCTCTGAATTCTGATGTCAAGCCTTTCAGGTAAAAGCATAAACATTATAATCCATGAATCCAAGATACTATCTACACAGAGATTCAGAAGATGGTGGACTTGAAGATAATATTTCCAATTCATCACTCCACCTGGGTGTCTAACATAGTTCTTGTGTGCAAAAAGAACGGTGAGATTATAATTTGCGTGGATTTTAGGAATTTGAATCAATTGTCTTTGAAGGACAATTACCCATTACCAACCATGGAACATACCTTGTAGACAGTCACCGGATTAGAGATGCTATCACTTCTTGATGGTTTTTCTGGTTACAATCAAATTGTAGTGGTAGAAGAGGATCAAATCAAGACAACTTTCACCACGCCGTGGGGAACGTTTTCTTATGAAAGGATTCCTTTCGGCCTTATCAACGCTGGTGTGACATTTTAGAGGGCCATGTATTTGGAATTTGGAGATCTTAGGAACAAGATAATAGTCGTCTATCTTGATGACTTGACTGTTTTCTCAGATAAACGAGAAGACCACTTTTCACATTTGGTGAAAGTGTTTGAAAGATGCAGGTATCATAAGATATCATTGAATCCAAAGAAGACCATCTTTGTGGTGATAGAGGGAAAGCTACTTGGCCACATCATTTCCAAAGAGGGGACTAGAATTGACCCAAACCAGGTAGATTCAATCAAAAACCCGTCTCTTCCAACAAACAAAATGCAAGTACATTTCTTTTTCGGTAAAGTCAACTTTATCTGAAGGTTTGTACCTAATTTCTCATAGTTGACAAAGGAGATTTCAACAATGATGAAAAAGAAGTCCACTTTCATATGGATAGAAGAAGGAAAACAAGCCTTTATCAAAATAAAAGAAGCTATTGCTAACGCACCAGTGTTGGTTCATCCTAAATTTGGGAAGGATTTTATCCTCTATTGTTATGCGTTGGAACACATGTTGTTTGCTATATTGACTCAAAAGCTTAGTGAAGAAGGGGACTCTCCATTTGCTTTCATGAGTGCTAGTTTCAAGGATAGTGAATCACATTATTTTCAGATTGAGAAGAATGTGTATGCTGTCATCAGAGCTGTCAATAATTTACGGTTCTATCTTTTGAATTCACATACAACTGTGTTTGTCACCAATCCAACAGTTAAAAGTGTGTTGACTCAACAAGAGATGGGCATGAAAAGAGGAAACTGGATTCAAAAAGTTCAAGAGTATGATCTAGAAATCAAGCTGACCAAGCTTGTTCGAGGGAAAGGTCTTTGTCGATATTTGGCAGAAGATGGAGATAAAAAGCATTAGAGCAATGGTGGAATTGAACCTGAGCAAGAAATTGAAGAGGACATTCCTTTGGTCCTACTTGTTGATTCTGCGGAAGAATGGTACACACCCTTGCGGTATTATTCAACTTATGGAGAATTTCCACGTTACATGGACAAACAACAAAAGAGAACATTGAAGCTGAAAGCACAAAATTTCATGCTTATTAATAACATTATGTACAAGCATGGCCTTGACAGAGATTTTCTATTATGCGTCGGGAAGAACCAGCAACAAAGATTGTTGGAAGCTTTCCATAATCAAGCATGCATAGGACACTTTTCATTGAGGGTCACTACATTCAAAATCTTGTGAGCACAGTTTTATTGGCCAACTATGTTTCACAATGCATATGAATGGGTGTACAGGTGTCAGTTGTGTCAGTAGTATGCTGTCAAAGTCAGATTGGTAGCTACTCCACTCAAGCCAGTGATTATCGATGCTCCATTTCAACAATAGGGTATAGATTTTGTAGGTCCTATCAACCCAAGTTCCAGCAAGGGGCATGTTTATGTCCTGACAGCAACAGATTATTTCATGAAATGGGTTGAGGCAGTTCCTACCAAACAAGCTACTTTTGAAGTTGTTTGTGACTTTCTAAAGGAGAACATCATTTCACGCTTCAAAGTGCCTCGTAAAATTGTGATTGATAATGCAACGTGTTTCTCGTCAGAGGAAATTCTAATTTATTTTTTTATCATGGTATCATGCTGTCACACTCATCAGATTATTACCCTCAGGGTAATGGACAAGCGAGTCATCAAACAAGAACATAGTCAGAATCGTGCGTAAGTTGGTTAATTCAAATTAGTGGGCTTGGCGCACAAAATTATATGACACTCTTTGGGTTGATAGAATCACTCCCAAAAGAGCCATTGGCACCTCGCCTTTTATACTTTTGTATGGTACAAAAGCAGTTCTACCCATCACATTGGAGTTGTCTGCCTTATAGCTGGCATCTACATTGGAAGATGAAGAGTTCAAAGATCCTGTTCAAAAGCGGATGTTGTACCTAATGAAACTTGAAGAAGAGAGGGTGGAGGTTTTTGATAGAATCACTCAGCATCAAGAGCGAGTGAAGAAGATTTTTTATAAGAAGGCTTGTCAAAGGGACTTCGAAATCGGAGATCAAGTCCTATTATGGGACAAAAGACACGAACCTAAAGCAATGCATGGCAAGTTTGATTCCTTATGGTTGGGGCCTTTTCAAATCCATGAGTCAAGAGGAGAGAACACATACATGCTCTCGTATTCAGATGGAAGGATTCTCCTGCTTCCTTATAGCGGGCAATATCTCAAACACTTCAACCCTCCAGGGGAGGAGTGAATTTTTATAATTTTTGATTTATCATTATGTCGTAATGTGTTTCCCCATTTTGTGATGTTATGTCATATTTTAGGTGATTTATTAGGAAGTTTTAATGTTTCTTAGGTGATTAGGAAAAATCCAAGTATATTAGGAGATTAGGGAAAGAGTCTTGACTCCAATGCCAAATGATAAGTCACTGGTCTACAAAAACACACAGTATCTCAGTTCTCCTATGTTGTAAGTACCTGACATGGTCACCAGATGAAGCCTAATGTTGTACCCAAACCAATTTTTTTTGCTTCATTAAGGCATTTTGCTTAAAAAAGTCTAAACCTTGTTAAAATGATGTCAAAACATAGTTTTTGGGTAAGTCAATTATGGATTTTGAGTTAGTTTGGTGTCGAGAAGATACTAGTGAAATTTGAAAAAAAATAAAAATTATGGTTTCAAACACCCTGTTTCAAGTCGCGAAACCCTAAAAATTGAAACTTGTTAGAATTGGTTGAAATTAATTTTGATTGGCTTATTTTACATCACGATCATAGTGGTGAAGTTAGTTTCAGTTAAAAGTCAGTTTAAGCTTGGTGGGTAGTTTTCACTTTTTCTGGAGAAAAGTTAGGACCTTTGAGGTCGTCAATGGCAGTTGGCTAGTACTAGGTGTCAAAATCTAAGCCTAAAACTCAAAGAAGAACATTCTATGATGAAATATGTTGAAAAAGATGCCTCACGACGGAGGAGATTTTCAAATGGCAAAAAGTGCAAAAATATTCTAAGTCTGGAAACATTTCACTTTGTAACGTGGGAGATGCTTGCGCAATGAACGTGCAAATCAACTTTACAGTGTCTGTACATGTGAAAGTGGTGAAATATAGTCACATAGATGCACCATCAGTAGTAATGCTTCTATGAGGTAAACTCAACAGCCGACACAGTGTTCGTAGAGCATGAAATGATGGAAAATATCAAGTCTAGAGCAAATCTGTGCCCCTGTAGCTCAGAGGCACCCTTCAATTTGAAGGCTCAGATACAGTGTTTTCCAGTTGCAAAAATATTCAATCTCTTTGATTTTCAATCAGCTTTTTGACAAGCTATCAGGAAAGTCCATCTGAATTGCAGAACTCTGGCAATCGAAGGCAAAAGAAGAAGGTATGAAGAGTTTGCACATCACAAGGATAGTCAAATTTGTAGTTTCTGCGCCCCTGTAGCTCAGGGGTGCCCTTGAACTAGACCCCTCAGATGATTGAATTTGTAGATTATGTTTACGGGGAATCTCTTCCGATTCAGCCTAGCTTCGCGATGCACCTATTCGTGAGATCGTCAGATGTGCTGAGTGACTGTGGCAGTTGTTCCAACAAGCACGTAAAATAGATGGTGGATAGAAGTAGAAATATCAAACTATACCTCTATAGGCTAGGGGCGCCTAGCCTTTTGGCCAGTTAGATGGGGTTTTTAATAGTCGTCGTCTTCACAACACCTATGTAGAATCCTCCTAGCTATTCAATGAATCCAACCGTTAGCCCTTAGGGTTTATCAAACGCCTATAACACCCCTACATTTTGTGCTCTGTTGATCAGACAATGTTTTTCTATGTTATTCCTTGTTTCTGTTAACACTTGAATTAAGGTGCTTGGTTGCTATTTGATCACTGACTGTTAAGCGATGTGAATGTTCTATTTTGATGTGATGGAATTTTACTCCGACGTTATCATTAAGGCATGCTTTGGATTAGCTTAGCAAATATTTGAAATTAACGATGCTTTATGCTTTTGATTATATTATTGATGTTAGATTCGTTAGTTAGTAATACTGTATTGGTGAAGGGGATGAGATTACACCACTCTTATGTGAGCGCCTGTGATTCCGCGATTTCCCCTTCACGGTGTGTCTACTATGTTATATGCATGTTCGACACTCATTTTGGTTGCAGGACTGCAGGTACAGGACATCGACTCCAGCTAGTTTCACAGGTCTGAGCGTGTCCATTGACCAACGGTAATCGATTGGGAGATAGTAGCTAGGTTTTCCGTGCCAAGTCATTCCCCTAGTCATGGTGTGTCGTTGAGTTGTAGTTGAGTATAGTTGTTATATGTTGTCCCTTTCACCTTGGTTTTATTTAAATTCAAGATATAAAAGTAAATATATGGCTTTTGTAGTTAAGTTGTCGTTTAAATAAATTTGGCTATATTTTTAAAAATGTTATTTAATTTATTAAATAATTTAATGTAATTAATAAAACAATTTAATCTCTGATTAGATTTATTTTATTGATTAATTAAATTAATTGTGTTGAATTGATTAAGTTATTCTTTTGAATTAAAAGTGTTTGTTTATTTTTGGAAAGAAAGTTTTCAAAGTTTAAATTCTTTTGTTTGAAAAGAAAATTTTAAATGTAGTAAATTCTATTTGGAAATTGGAATTTTGTTCTAAGTTATTTAAAAATTCAAAAATCTTCAAAAATGCAATAACTTTGGGTGGAAAAGATATTTTATAAGAGTTGACTCAATTTGGGGAGGATTTGGAGAAGCCATGGAAATTCATTTTGAATTTGAATTTGAGTTTGGGGGAGATAATATATTTCATGTGGGTTTTATTTTCACTTCTTGTTTTTTTTTGGATGGAGAGATTTGGTTGCAAAAAGAAAAGAGGGTTTTGGGTTTTTGGATTCAATCTTGGTTTGAAGGTGGAGATCTTGGAATGAAATGGTGGAGGGGAATCTACAGAGGAACTCAACATCAATCTATTCTTCAAGTTCCTGATCACAGGTTTTATTTTGGTGTTATTGTTTTGAAATTTTGAGTTTTTGGTTTCAATTTGAATGCAAGTTTAGAAAACAAATCTGGAAACCTCTTTGGAATCATGGAAGAAGAGAAAACAAAGATAGATTCTTGCAATAGGAATGAAATGGAGAAGAAAACAAGGAAAAAGAAAAAAAATCTAACAATAGAAAATAAAAAGGAACACAAGAAGATCTGGAAAAATCTCTGTGATTAAATATTTTCTTCTATTGAATTTTCTGTAGAAAGAAATTTCTCTATTTGTCTATTAAAAAGAAAAAAAATTACATATATATATATATATGAATAGATATACATATATATACATATTCTTGTGATTTGGGGTCTTCTGGAAAAAAACACAGGAAGAGGGGATTTGCTTTTCGTTTTTTTCGTTTTGTGTTTTAAAAAAAATAAAAATAATAAAAATAAAAAAAGTGGAAGCATTGTGGGGGGGAAGGTAGCCATGGCTACCCCAGCCAAACCCCAAGGGGGAGGTTGCTGCTGTGGCAGCGCCCCCCACAATCTGTGGGGGAGGTGCTACCACAGGCAGTGCCGCCTCCAACAGGGGAGGCTGGGCGCAGCCAGGGCTGCGTCCCCTCCTTTGTCAGGGGTCTACCCTAATTCATTTTTTTTCACTTTTTGTTTTTATTATATATTTTAAATATATATATTATATATTTTATAATATATTATATATATATATATGTTGTTTAATATATATATATATATATTATATGTTATATAAATATAAATATATTTATATTTATAATATGTTATTTTTTTATTATTTAATATATATAATATATGTATCATATATTATATATAATATATATATTATATACTTTAAATAATTGGATTATATTTAAAATATTGTGTTGAAATTTAAATGGAGGATTTTTTTTTTAAATAAAATAAAATAAATATATCTAAATAATAAATATATATATTTAATATATATTTATGTTTAAAAATAATTATTTTAAGTTGGGTATTTTACTATGATGAATGCGAAAATGGATTTTAGAATAAAATGATTTATTTAAAAAATTGCTTTGATCATTATGAATAAATTGAGAAAATAGAATAAACTTATTAGTTATAATATTACGTAAGTTACCAATGAAATTTGATTGATTTTCGAGTAATGCGCAATTATTGTTAATTATTTAATTGATTACTTGCGCTATACCATTGCTTTGCTTGGATTTAGAATATCCTAATGATGGGTTATTGAATCGCCTGAGATGCTTCCTAAGTGATGTTTAAAGTTAAAGCATTTATATTAAATTTAATTTTTGGGAATTGGGATTCCTTAAATAATATTTATTGTTATCAAGTTTGAATAAAGAATAATATTTTAGTATTATGGAACACGTGAAAATTAATTAGTATAGTTGTGTTTGAGTTGGAAGGTGTATGCAAGTTTCAATTTTAAAATTAGTGCTATTGTACTTTGGGAATTAGGGTTAGTGCAATGATTAAATACTGGTTAAGGGTTAGGGTTGTAATTGAAACGAGTATGGTTAATATGTTTACAATGACTTGTTTGATTTGATGGAGTCTCGAAGTTCTTGTAAAGGATATGTTAAATGCCAAGATTATGTATGTGGTTAAGTCATATGGATTACAATTAGAAGCAAAATTGATGATATTAAAGGAGTAAAGAAAAGGGTTATTTTATTATGATGTTGGTATAATGGGTAGAATGTTATTTAAAAGTTCTTGTATTCCATTGCCTTAAATGATAAATGGGAAATGTTGTTTGTAAACCAAATTGCAAGGAATAGATAAGGTTCATAAAGATTTATATTGTTTAGAACTTACATGTATAGTTAATGGATTAAGTATATGATGTATATGTGTACTTTGGTTCCTATTTTATGAGAAAAGATTGTTATGTCAAAATACATTACTAGATATTTAAAGAGTGTGTATCTTTATGATTGTTGGTTTAAGCGGTTTCATATTGGTATTGTATGGGCAATATTGTTATAATTGTAAATTTATGAGTGTACTTTGGTAGTACTGAGTTTTGCTTCCAAAGGCTAGGGAACTCTTTGATAAAGTTGTTTGTTCTTTTTGGAGTGATTTGTTTATGTAAGTCTTCCAGATGGGGTTTCATTTATTTGTATGGGTTTTCGTTATGTAGTCAACCCTTGTATTGCCTTGGGTAGGGTGTTTGGTTGTATCCTGTGGTTTTATCCAATTTTCACGAACGGGGATAGTTTGTGCCTCCTTTATTTTAGGAGTGGTTTATGTGGTTTGTGCCTCCTTTGGAAGGAGTGGAGTATGTAATTTGTTGCCTCCAGTGTTTGGAGTGGATTTTTCATTTCATGTTCCTCCTAGAGATGGAGTGATCGTTTATCTTGTTTGTATGCCTTTTGGCATCCTTGGTGATTGGTTTCATGTTGGTTTGTTGTCAAGTAGAAGAGTGGCTGCTGTTAAGGGCTAGAGCCCAAAGAGGTAAACTAGGAAACCTTCAGAAGTGGTTTAATCAAGTGATAACTAAATTAATGTACTTAGAAGTTAGGTAGTATTTCACACTAATTAAGATAATTGAGCCTCGCTCATGGACGCAAGGGCTTGTACAGACTTGGGATGAGACGGGAAGGCCTGGAATGGCAAGGTCATCTATCTTGTCCTTACGAGAGGTATTTGATTCTGCATGAGTGAGTATGGGTGTCGGGATTCGGTAGAGGCCACCAGGATAACCCATAGTGGGGGCTGGAGCCTAGGAAGATTCCTAGAGGAGATCCCATGACGAGCTGTGTGATGACACTCTTTCTACAACAACAGTTGGTACTTGGTTTTATGTGTATGGTTTTCTTATCATAATCGATCTGTTTTATTCCTGGGAGCAATGTGACCTATGTCAGTGATAGTGGAGTTGTACTTGTGTTATCCTTATGGATGTTTGGTTCATGTGTTTGGTTTTGTCAGTGTGAGTTAGCCTGTGTCTAGGAGTGGATGGTCTTGTCTAGAATTCCTTGTTACTATCTCCTAGCACGGGGGGTGAGCCTTTGGGTATCACATGGTTGGGTGGAACGTGCACCTTAATCCGTTGGGTTGTTCTCTTGTTCGTGTGGACGAGATTTCCAGTTGGAGAGCTCGTGGGATCCTATACTTTCATGCTTTATTCATTTTAGTTGTTATTGTAATTTTATTACCCCTCATTGTATCGAGGTGGAAGTTGTAATTTGTAACCTTATTTATTGGAATTACCTCATTTGGAGAATGAGTGTTGTAATCTTATTGTAAGGTATATTTTTGGAATCATGTGGCATCCCTTATGCCTTTGTTGTAATTTTATCATGTATGGAATGCATGAGTATTTAATTTGTTAAGCAATTAAATGTTATGTTTTTAATTCATGTTTCTTGTTTGGGTTTTAAGTAATCTTAGTCTCGTAACCTTAGAGGTTGTTGGCAATGGATAGTGACCTTGCATGTTATTTGTACTTTAAGAAGAAAAAAATAGTATGTTTGAGTAGTATTTTGCAACTTCCTCTAGGGTTGCATGGCGAGGCGTTACAATGCCCGTGAGTGAAGGATTAGTGGAAATTACTGAAGAATGAAAACAAGCAGAAAAATGGCTATGGAAATTACATACTCCCTTGGAAAAGGCACCCTTCTCCTGGAGGTCATAGAAATAGTTTTCTCGCTTCGTCACTTCCAAGAACATCTCTTCCAAGTTGTTCTAGCTTCGCGATGAGATCAACGACACCGTCATCGGAGCAATCCAGCTCCCAGTGTCAAGGGTCAAAGTAAAGCATTCGCATGAAAGTTGTAAGTTGCAAAATCATTCTCAAAATGGTAATTACGCCTTTGCAGGCCAGGGGTGCCCTTGCTTTTGAGGTTCTTAAATCAACTTTCAGATGCCTTACATACAGTCATTATTTTCAGAATTCTTCTAGCTATGCAATGGATCCAACATTGAGTTGACGAGAGTCATCATTCACCAGAAATGACAGTTTGAAGCACAAGATGGCAAAACAGAGAAATGGCTAAGTCTGTTAGCCTGTATATTATTTTAATAAAAGGCGACTTTTATGTTGAGGCATCAAACATGGTTTTTAATGATTGCAACTCCCAACAAAAATTTCATCTCAGTAGTTATATTCCTTTGTAGTGGACGTGTTAGCTCAACTCCAGCATCAACCGGGCATCCAGAAATTAGAGTTCAACAGAGGCAACTGTGACGTTTTCAATGAACTACAAAATAGGAAGTTAGCTCAAAATCTCAAATTTTTCTAGGGGACACTTGGAGAGTCAAACTTGGACTTTTCAGAATCAGTAAAATATTCTAAATGAACCCAAAATGAGAGATTTCAGTTAACTCAATTAAATAATCTTAAATTTTCAGTTTCAACATTGCCAGCTTTAATGGGGCAATTTTTGGCGCCCATCTTGGAGACTCATTTGCAAATTCGCATGTTGAGTGAGACTGAATATTTTAATATTTTAAATATTTTGAGACTATGAGTCGGTTTCTGTTGAACAAAGTGGGGTCCAATCAGATGTTTTCTTTTGAAATCGGGGTTTATTCTTGCAGTTGCCGCCATTAAGCTACAAATTTCTTTATTTATTTCAAGATGGCGTCCTTTTTCTCTCATGGCAGATTAAAGAGCAAGCAAATTTCTTCAACAATCAACATTTGAAGGCACTTTAGATATTGTTTTTCAGTTTTCCTTGCAGGTATAGGTCCAGATTAATCAACAAACTTTAGACAAGCATGGTGATTTTAGCAAAAGCAGAGCATAATTTTTTTTTATCTTTTTTCTTAAATTCTTCTATTCTCGTGTTAGGTTTTCTTCGCATGTCCAAGATTCCGGGACTTCTAACAAATTTGATCATCTGGGTTGGTTCTGCACGACTTCCTTTACAAAACCCATGTGTTGGAATTTTTTAGGAAAATTTGCTTCAGAGCTTCAATTCTCGAAGCTTTGCTTTTCTCAACTGAAATTCCTTTGCATGGTGGATTAAAAGTCAATATTTTTCAAAACGGAGGATATGGGTTGTCTTAGAATCATCTTTTGAACAAAACCCATATTTCAGATTTTCTCAAAAAAATTGCCCAACACAGCCCCTACTGCCCTCAATTATTTTTTTTGGAAAAGCTTTTGCATGTCAAGCTAAACGGTGTTTTTTCACAATTTTGACATTGTGGGTTGTCTTAGAATAATTTTCTACACAAAACCCATGTCTCGGAATTTTTGGTGAAAATTGCTCTCCGACAGGCTATTTTTTAGCCTCATTAAGTGACATTTTGGCTTTCCAGAGAAAGTTGTTAGAATATAGTTGAGTTTACAGTCAACACAATTTTTTTTCAGAATGCAGTACACACAAATTGAATTCAAACTAAGTTAGTCTTGGTTCATGACTTCGTTAGAACAGTTGACACAGATTTGGATAAGGTGCTTCTAGAGGCTATCTTGGATCAAATTAAGATAAATAATGCAATACTTCTAAACATCCAAGAATCCGAGTTGCTAGAGGCGACTTCACTCCCTATTTTAGTTCAATGCATAGAATTCGTAGTGTCTTATGCCAAGCATTACAATTCTACTACTTGAGAAATTCAGTTAGCAGATGGACAGGTGATTTGTAGTCTCAAGCCCCAGGACATTGAAAGGTGTTTTGGTATTCCTCAACATCCAAATAGTTTGGCCATTACCATGGATCAGTGTGAAAGAGCATTCAATGTTGATAAGGACGTGTGTCAGAGCAAAATGGCAGAAAGGTGGTTAAAACAAAAGAAAACTAAATTGCCACACAATGTGGGTCGCGAGGAATACAAGGATGAGTATTCGATTTTGATCACTCTTCTCAATCATGTTTCTAGTCATGCAGATTCTAATAAATTCTAGCCCTGGATGTACTACATCATTTCTCAAATCATTTCCAGGTGAGAGCATTACGACTGGGCCTCTTTGATCAATGATGTTCTCCACAAGAAAATTACTAGGTTCCTAGTTGCCCACCAATTTCATATGTGTTTTTATCTCGTATAGTTGATTGCCTACCAGGGTCAGTTTAGAGGATTGAACACAGTGGGGATTCTCAGTGTATAGAAGGTTTATCAATACTATGACCAGCTTGAGTTCACAAAGTCTGAGCGACATTTCAAGTGTGTACAAGAAGCTTTCTTGATGTCCATAGTGAGGAACTTAGATCAGGAATTGCATGTTCGTATCTCAGCGGTTTCCAGAGCAACAATGGTAGAATGGGTAGATTGGTTCATTTAGTTCCCTACCTACACCTACATCTGCGTCTACGGATGTACAGGAAACCTAGCTATGCTACCTCGCTATCGTTCGGATAGGACGATTTTCATGGAGTTCCTGCGACAATTGTATGATGTTCATTTATATTTGTGCCACAAGTGTAAACCAGCTGCCAACTTTCTATTTCAAATGGGAATCTACTGGTGTAGGACAACAGTTGACACCAAGGCTATAGGTTAGGAGTTAGCGAAATTTAATCTCAAGTACCTTGTTGATGCACACACATATGACCCTTGAGGTTGTTACTCAACACGCATTGGCGGTCGCCCTTATCAGAAGCCTACAATGGAGGATTATTGGGTTAACTGCGAGGATGGTTTCGGCGTGTGCCGACATAGCTATAGTAGGTTCACCCTCTTATAGATTTTTGTTTTCTTGTAAGAGGATGTGGTAGGATTGTCAGACAATGACGGGGATGTACTTCCTCAATTCTTTAGAGAACAAGTTGATACGTAGCCACTTCCAGCTGTCGATTGGTTTGCCAAGGAATACTCATCTGTCAAGGAGAGATCGTGTAGAGTCATTCAGAATAGTATACTCTACATGGATAGAAAGAAGACAAGGAGGGTAGTCATGCCAAGTACAAAGCCACCATCAGTGGATGTTTCCCTACCATCCTTGTCAAAACCAAAAGAAATGAAAAGGAGTAACCATCCTAAAAGAAACAAGGCGCCTAACAATTCAAAAGGGAAGGCATTTGTTACAAAAATGCATGTGGAGCCAATCACGAATATAGTTCAGAGCTTTTTCGAGCCCGAGTTTCAGCCTCCCATGCCATCACCTACACCACAACAGTCTCCAGTTCCGAATCACATTGATTTGGACCTAAACTCGCCACTGCGTAGTGATACCTCTACACATTCACACTCATCAAAGCTTCCTATGACTAGCACAAACCCTTCTAGTGAGATTAGTCAAGACTTGTCTTGGCTTGAGAATCAATTGGGTAGGAAGAGGAGGCAACCGTCTTACATACTTAATCACTCATATTTTGATCATGTCTACTAGGATGTGCTAGATAAGATCTAATAAAGAAGCAAGTTCATGTAGAGAGGAACGTTGACAAGGAGATCATAATAGAGACTGCTACACCTCCAGAGGGTAAGAGCTTGAACGAGGTTGAAGTTGAAGACTTTGAAGTAATAAAGGTCAACCTTGGTAGAAGCACATGCCAAACAGAGGTTGATTTCCTTCAGGTTGCAATGGATAGCATAAAGGATAGGGTGATAAAAGATGGAGAAGACAAGGCAGCCCTCAAGGATAAAATCTAGCAGCTTCGTCAGTATATCTCTAACCTCATGCATAGAATAGAAAATGTCACCGCTTCACTCCCATAGATGCTAGAGCCACCAATAGTGTATAATCAACTTAATTAGTTGGTTGTATACAAGAAGCACTTGGTAGATTGGGAAGAAGAGTTCATCACCAGGGGCCACTTTGTACTCACAAAGTTATATCAATTGAGGTACAACGCCCATGAACCCCGTGTACGGATCCAGGATGAGGAGCGAGACTTGGCAGTTGACAGACCCAAAGATGAAATCATTATCTCTCATCTGAGGATGACATACGACTCAGTCACTGATGAAGAAGATAAAGAAGCTATTTTTACTTGGAGGACATAGTTGATCTTCAAGGAAAAAATATAGGATACAATGGCTTCAAAGTTGGATGAGAGTAGAGAACACGTGAGTAGTGCACTTCTGTATGTGATAACTTTCATGTCTCAAGTTCCTTGCCAGTATCAGTGTGAGGAAGGTGAGTACGTTGAGCTTACTGATGTTCAATCAAAGTCGCAGGTGCTCATCCATGGTTTTTTCAGTGGGGATTTTGTTGGTTGTAAGTTAGATCAACTTATAGTCATGCCAGTGTTATTTGATGAGGTAGTTAAGACTAGAGGAGAACTTCAAAGCCAGATCACAGGCAGTAAGGAGATGCTACGAAGACACAGTGTGCTACGATAGAGTATTAGGGCTCCAGATGGTGATGCAGTCAACAACCTCGTGGAGGGGTTACTTGCTTGAGATCATAGCTAGTGAACTCTAGATCATGGACGTCCCACCTTTTCAGGATAGACATCAGACACAACCGCGGTTAACTCAATGCTTCTTTCCGAGTTAACTCATTGTTCCATGTTTCATGTTATGTCTATCTTGGAATCATCTATGTATAGTTGGAGTTTTCACTTAGTTTTCATTTCAATAAAGACGTGCATGCTTGCACACGTCCATTTAGATTAGTCTTGTTTCGATTAACTGATGGTAATTTTCCAATTGACTATATAGTTTTCTTTATTTAGGGTTTAGCAATAAAATCTTGCATGCTTGCAAGACTCTAGTTGACTCAAGGTTATTTTAGGGTTCCCTACACCTTTGATGTCTATAAATAAGAGCTACTTGCTCATTTGTAATTAACTTTTGCATGCGATAGTAATATATGTTGTTCCACCTTGCCTATAATATTGTTGTTCTATATCTATTCATGAGCTTGTATTGTGATAAGAAATGGCTGCGCCACCTTGCCTGCATGTTGTTATTATGGTATTTGTTCATCTTAGTTAAATGGAGTGGCTAGTTTGATCATTTATTGTATGCGTGTCTCGCCAATGCAATTTGTTGTCCTAGTTGGCTATCTTATGTTATGTTTAATAGTTGTTCTTTCAATCTACGCTTCAGATAGGGGTTCCTCCTCCTTGGAAATTTGGGAAGAAGAATTATCGTTTTAAGTGTTGTGCCTAATAAATTTTGTTTCAGCCTACGCCTCAGATAGGGGTCCCTCCTCCTTGGAAATCCTGTTGTGGAGTTTATCGTGAAAACATTCTTGCTCCTTTTTCTTGATGCTCTGTTTTCTTGAGGAGATTAGATAGATTAAAGCATTTAGTTTAGTTGTAGTTAGAGATCTGCGAAACCAAACAATCCTTAGCTGCAACATTCTTGGTGTTCTTAACCTTGTGCCTCTTCCAGCTGAGACAGAAATATAGGAGTTAGATTACTTTACTTTTTCACACAAATCAACATAAGAGGGAGCTTCCCCTCCTAATTTGAAGAGCAATCATTACGCACTATGCTTAGCTATTCGTACCAACGCGCACTCCAGAGGTTCTAATTGTTACACCAACATGTAGCAACTCATGAAATAGATGTGAAATTGAGCTGTAAGTAGCATAAGATATTGGAGGAAGAATACTGTGCACTGGGCAAGAAAAACATGCTAGACAAGAGTTTTGTTGTGTCTCCCTTGCATAATTATTTTGCATAATGTTTGAAAGTATTGCATCCTCATCTTGTAGTTCAATCATGGGGCTCTTCTTACTTGTCATTAAAGTATGTAGTGAATTCAAATCATTATCCCCTAGATGAGAGCAAGTTGGCTGATCCATTTTGGCTAGTGGTTATGTTGGGGGTACAACAAAAATTTCTTTGTTACATTTCCATTGGATGTAAGCATGTCACCTAACCTATAGCCTTTAAAAGAATTGATTGTTGCCAACCATGGATATCCCAATATAAGGGGGTATCCTCCCAAGCAAGCCTTTGGCTAGAGAACCATGAAATCAACAGGGTATTCCCATGAATATAGTGTGATGACTAGGTCCCCTATGACACCTCCAGGTTTAATAGTTGAACTATATGGTAATTACAATACTGTAGGAGTAGGCAGAAGATCATCTAATTGAAGATTTTTCATAGTCTCCTTAGTCATAACATTAATGGATGCGCCCAATTCAATCAAGATATTACATATTAGAATGCCATTAATACACACATCAATGATTGGGCTACCAAGGTTTATGTACTTTGGAACAACCACCTTGCCTAACATAATTTCTACAAGTTGTCCAATGACATGGACAATTTGGGGGTCTTTTCATTTTCTACTTGGCTTCTTTAAACACATTTTCCGAATTGTCTTGCTATAATTGGAACATCTTTGATGGCTTGAAACAAGGCAATTTTTATAAAAACATTTTTCAATTGATTTAGAAAGTCAAATTCAAGTAGACATTCAATCTTTTTTGTATTCAATATTTTTGTAAATAGGGGCTCCATATTGATAACTTCATCTTACTTAGGGTGCTAACTTGAATGATTTGGTTTCAGGTTAGCATTGTTGGAATATTCCTCAAGTGGAATTTCTATGATTAGTGGTGATGTAGGAGGAGGTAACGTTTTCCTTAAACAAATTTGGATGTTGCTAATCTCAACTACATAGGTCAGATACTAGATAGTGGCATTAGAATACATGTATTGAACATGCTTATTATTAGGACTAGACATAGGCTAGGCTAGTAATTTTTTGGCTCCTGGTGGATTAGGAGCAGGATAAGGTAGAATAATTGGCTATTGGGGCACTGTTTGTGATTGATGCAAGTAGCCTGCATTAGGATAAGACCAAGTTTTATTTCCCTACCATTGCTATTATTTCCACAAGGATTGGGATGATTGCCAATGTTACTTTTGGTTCTATGATTGGTAGTGCCACTATGGCCAAAATCCTTGGGGAGGTATCCAACTAAGTGGCACATAGTTTGAGCATATTAGAGGAGGTTGATTATACCATGGAGAATTATTTGCAAAAGAATTTGAGAAAGGAGTATATAAGATAATGGATCATGAGGGGTACCTTGTTGCTAACTCCATGGTTTCCATTGTGCTAGGAAAAATAATTGACCATCCTCATCCTCAAGTGCCTTGAAATTTGGTCATTCATATCCATCTTCAATGCTTGCCACCGATTTGAACATGTTGTCCCTTTTCTTCTGTCGGTAGTGGGGAAAATATTTTGCCAAGGCTACACATGCTAACTCTTGTTTCCTTCTAGGTACAAAGTATCTATTTTGGTTTCCATATAGTTGATAATGTCTTGCTTCATGTCCTTTAACAAGTTACTAAGATCGATTCATGAGGCAATTATTGTATTCATCATTGCCCATAAGTTGCATGTCTTCTTCATTTTGGAATATGAATGGTTCATACAAAGTTGGAAAACATCATCCCATCAAACTTGAGATATTTTTCCTAATCCTATTAAGTCCAAGGCATCCAAATATTCCTCATTAACTCCTAAGAAAATTCATTTCAAGGAATCTCTAGTTAGTTGGTTTTGTTTCAATTTATGGAGAAAAAACATGAATATCTCAACATAGTCTTCTAGTGGATCATCCTCTTTTTGAGTCATTCTAAAAACATAATCTCCTCTCATATCTACTCCCCTGTTGTAATCCTTGTACTTTTTTAGAAATTTCTCCTTCATAGAATTCCAATTGATTACTGCATTTCTTTCCAATCCCATGAACCATCTTAGAGAAGAGTCCTTTAGTGTGGTTAGAAACAATTTCAATTGATGTGAATTTGTGGTGTAATCATAAATCCTATAAAGGAAATTGAATTCAAATACAAACATATTGGGACCCTTTGTTATAAGGCCATGGAAAATAGGAAGAGCAGAGGGATGCATATTTTTCATATGGCAACACTCCCTTGTTGATCAGAGATGGGGAATTGAAAAGGAGTAATTTCAAGAGGTTGTTCTCCTTCACCTTTGAGGTCCCCCAGTGTGAGTTGGAGATTAGGATAAAAATTTAATGGATTAGTTTGAAGTGGTAGATTATTATAGTTTTGAGTGGAAGTGATTAGTGGATTGGCTTCAAGTTGTATTTCAAGAGTCAAGGATCCACTTGCTTGGCCTACTCTTGTTTCTGCCATTTATTTGGATGTGTTTCTGCAAGGAGTCAAATTTGGAAGAAATATCCCTAGAGGATCTCTCCTCTTCATGCAACAATTTGTACCACTTCCCGCCTTGCTTGTAAGGTGTTAGTAGAGTCTTGGTATTTGATATAATTTCTAACAATCCAAAATGATGAAAATGAAAGTTACTATATCTATGAAAATAGGAAATCACTTTTAAAAACCCAGATACTCTCAGCTTGGCACCGTCCTTGGAAACAATGCCAAAAATGTATGGTTGTCCTTATTACCTAATGATGTGGAGTAGCTAATTCATGCACATCTTCCAATGGATTGGATCATTCTCTATTAGGCAATAATTAGCAATAGGAGTTTACATCTAATTGTCAACTAGGGATGTGTTTCTTAAGATGATGTTAATACTGCATGTATGACTAGAATATTTTTGTGTTCCTATGAAGTGTTAGCATAGAAAGAAATTTTATTGTACTGAAAGGGGACCTATTTAAGAAATCATACAAGGTCTACATAGCAAATTGTTTCCATATCCCTTCCTTGTCGGGCCTTGGGCCTATTTCTACATTATGGACTATCACTTTGTTCAAGGTGTTAGTTCCAAGTAGAGTCACATCATACCTTGAGTGAGCCCTTGCTTGGGTATCAACACTCTTTTTTAGCTCACAAGATTATTATCTATTCAATTATGCACAATTAATTCAATGATTTAGATAAAAGTAATTGTACTTGCTATTTCAAAAGAAAAAATACGGTAGCTGAAGGAAGAGATTATTATCCTTTCGATTTACAAAGTTATGAAATATATAATAAACTTAATTTTAAATGACTAGGGCTCTAAATACTACTTTTCAATTCATTCCCCAAAATTAGGAAGAGGTTTATTGTAATAAGGAAACAAAAGAAACATTCAGAAGTAAAGTCCTAATTTGATTCTACTGTCAGGGATAAAGATTCCAATTTCATAGGCATGCATGAGAAAATGTTAGAGGCGTTGGAAGTGAACAAAAGAGCTCATGATCTTGTAGCAAAATCCCCCATTAGCTGATGGAAAGTCTTAAATGTTCAATTTCCCACAATTGACTCAACTTCAAGTGTCACTCCCTTCACTGTAGGTACATGGTTCTTCAGACGTGAGCTACCAACTCCTATGGCTTCATGTTATTGAATTTGATTGATTGCTTCCTTTTTGTTGCATATCAGATTATTTTCTACACATGACACTTATTCATCATAATCAACATAATTTATCACAACACTTCATCACATTTCAATAGTAATCATGTCACACATATGCAAATATCTATTAGTATATCAACAATTACTTCTATTACTTTATAATTAACCAGTCTTTGGAAATGTCTATAAATGTAATGAAAGTATGAATATAATTGAGGAAATAATCCTAATTAATACAACAATTCTACAACTGTGTATGATGCTTCACAATGGTTGAAACTTATTGATATATATGCACCTTTCATCATAATCTAAGGAACACTGTTTAAGGAGTCAACCCCGATTTAAAGGACATTATTTTGCAATTTAAAAACACCAAGTTGTGCGCTATACATGGGTTAGCCCACTCCAAAAATAATATATTTATTTATAGTTTAATTCTCAAAGTGAGCACTACAAGAGTGTAGGTTGGCCATCATAAAAAAATATAAACATATTTATTTAAAAGCAATTTAAACTTCAATTTTCTTCAACGGATAACAAAGTTGCATGGAAATGAATATGGGTACGGATATAGATATGGCCATTTTTCAAGACCCTTATTATGGATATGACAAGATACAACATTCATTAAAAAAAACCATATATATATATATATTTATAACACAAATTTCTAAGTTATTTAAGGATATTTTCATTATTTTAGAAGCAATATGGACACGTAATTTCTACATATTCCAAATATATATATATATATATATAAATATAATTTCATCATCAAAACAAAATTGAAATACATTGATAGAATCACATGCTATCAAAAATATCATCACCATTCTCTTGAAGTTGGAGTTCTAGATCATCAAGATTCTCTAAAGAGCCAAAATAGTTGGATTGAGTTTAACCACCAACTAGACTCCCTGAACCAAATGAAGATGCACTAGAGGATCCTCCTACTATGTTAGAATTCTCAATAATGGGATTGATATGTGTCAATGCATTTATGGATACATCAATGTCACTCATCTCAGGCTACACATCCCAAAGTCTACTAGGTCCCTTCATGTAGTAATGCAACAAGTGACGAAGATTGGAATGAACATATACAAGGTCCTCAACTTTACTAGCTGTCAACATCTATCATTTGATTGATTAAATGAAGCCATATGTGCTCCAATTTCTCTTAGATGCAAAACTTGAAACCTATAAAAAAGTGAGAGTTATACAGACGCAAACAATAAAAAACAAAACAAAATAAAAATAATTTAAATTGCAACATAATTCATAGTGTTAAACCTGCAATAGAAGCTTTATAGCCAATTTTTGCAAATGTTTAGTCATGGCACCATGGAAATTCCACCACTTCAGAGGCTCCATTTCTTTTTTATCTGCCATTGCATCAACATCTACATAAGTTCCATCAAAGGATGCGAAAGTTCCAAACTCATCTCAAATCTCTACAACTACTCTAGGATATGTTAACATTTTTTTGAAAGCTTTTTTTATATCCATCAACTACTTCAATATCCATATTTAGTGTTGTTCTATTTGGCAGTGCCAACATGTCAACATGGTAGTACTTAGGGTTCAAAGCATATGCCAAAAGTTGCGGAGGAGTTGTCATTTTTCCCACCTCTTCTTGATTACCTCATATTTGTTTGTAGAAGAATTTAGAGGGGTCTTGCTCTTTTGCTATGATTATGTCTTTGACCTCCTCTACCATTGTATCTATGCAATCATAGATGTCGCCCAATATTGGCTTATCTACATCACAATGACAAATGAGGTTGTATATTGGTTCAGTGAAAGATAGCAAGTAGTCCACTTGAGCCCACCAATCATCATTAAGAATGAGTGTCCTAATATTATTTCCTATATATGTTTGAGATTGCCTCCAAGCTACCCAAATATCACTAATCACCATACTTTTTAAGGCTTGCTTCGCATTCACAAGTATTTTAAGAACAATGTAGTGTGTGGAAAAATGAGTCTCAACCACCTACAATTAAAAAGTAATATTTAAAAAAAATATAAAAAATATATTTTAAAGATGGTATATACAAAGTATAATTTAAAATTTTAAAATTTATCTTCAACAACTCCAACTTAGCGAATTGTCTACAAATAGCTTGTGGCATGTGATGATTAGAAATAAACATTTGAATTTCTTTTGCTTCTTCATAAATCTTTTATATTCGTTGGATTTTGCCAATTTTTTGTAACATTAAGTTCAAAGAATGAACTGGACGAGGAGTCCACAAAATGTTTGGAAATCTTGCCTCTATGACCAACTCTACTACTATACATACTTTTGCATTATCTGTGATCACTTGGACAACATTTTTTGGCCCCACCAACTCAATTGCTTCAATTAGAATATTGACAATAAATTGGGTGTCTTTTTCATCAACCTTGCATTCTATTGCTTTCAAGAACATTGGACCCTTTGGAATCATTGCAATCACATTGATTAGTGGCCTATTTCTAATGTCCATTCATCCATCACAAATGATAGAAACCCCTAAGATTTTCCATGAAGCTCGAATCACCTGTAATTGTCTATCAATAATGTCTTTTTCTTTAGCCAAAAAGGTAGTATGAACTTTCTCATAGCTTGGGCTTTTATACCCTTTTGGTGCTTCATTAATTGATCTAACCATCTCTTGCCAATATGGAGAGCACCCCACATTAAATGCAATTCCACTTGCATATAAGCAACAAACAATATTTTGATCAATATCCTCTTGAATCTACGAATTAAATGCTTTTTCGAGGGGTTCTAAATTGCTCATTTTTTGACTTATAAATGTCCTTAAAGTTGATTTTGGATGCAAAGGGGGTCTATTTAGACTTACAATTGACCTTTGTTTTGATGCTTGAACATTATTATCAGCTTCACTTTGTTCTTTTTGATATTTTGCAATTTTCAAAAGGGATAACCCATTCCCTAAACAACCATTAACATTTGGATCGGAACATACAACCCACCCTTTCCCTATTATGTGGCATAGGTGCTCACAAATCTTGGTATAAGAACCTCTATACTCCTTTAGACACTCATGACATGTCCATTTGTAACCTCCACCGCCTGGAATTTTGTCAAGAATAATGACATATTTCCACAAAGAAGATTTAGGATCTAATTTGATCCACTTATTATTATTTCCTAATTCTCTGATATTAGATGATGACGCTGTGATTAATATCCTCAATCTTGCAATAGTTAAAGTTTTAATGAAAAAAGATACATTAATTATAAATTGATTCAAGTATGTAACTTTAATAGATTATAATATATTTAATATTTGTTATTTTAAATTTAATTTATTATTAAATTCAAAATAACTCACATTTAAATCTAAATTAATTCTAAAATAAAATAAAATAAATATGAATTAATATTACCAATTAATTAAAAATATATTTAAACTTTAAAATTTAAATATAAAGAATAATAATTTAAATTTTAAAGTTTTAAACTTAAAAAGTATAGAATTTTACGGTTAATCTTTAAAATAATTTAACTCTAAATTTATTATTTAGAAATATATTAAAACTTTAACATTTTAAATCTAAAGAATAGTAATTTAAACTTTTAAAATATATATTTTCACATATAATTTAAAAAATAAATAAATGTGAACTATTAATTTATTATTTATAACATAAATAAATAAATATAAAAAAAGTCTTATTATTTTTAGACTACAAGAATCAGGTAGCCCCCCTATAAATTGGAGTGTGCTTGGTAAACTTTTTTTCACGTGACCGATGACTGGCATAACATGCCCTCCAGTACCATGGGGTCGGGGGGAGACTAGACCTTGTGACCTCTTGCTTGCAACAAGATGCTCTAGCCAATCAAGCTAGGCCCCTCGACCCAAAAAATAGTCTATTATTAATTTTAATTTTACTAAAGTATTTTATTCATTTCATAATAGTAATATAAAAAATATAAAAAATATAAAAAATGCTATTCAAAATAATACCTACATGTATGTCACAAAAAATACATGCCCAAAACCAAACAAAAAACTCACAAAATGGAATTGTAGGTGTTAAGGTAAAATCAAGTAGATAAGAAACACATGTGCGAAAGGAAACTCATGTAGGAAAAACAACTGCAAAAATCGTGGAACTAGAAGGTGTAGGGAAAAATACCACAAAAATTGTGTAACTAGAATGCCTCAAAGATTACCAGGGAATTCAATAGATTTAGGGTTTATTTATTAAAAAAATTGTAGTTTTAATCACTAAATTTAGATTTAAAATTAGCTTTTTTCAAATTTAGGCCGCTTTTTTTTTAGAATCAAATCTAGTGCAACTAAAAATAGGGCATTTTTTCTAGAAACACATGGGCATGATTTCCACATCATTTCAATGTCGTACCTGTTGTATACTCGTACTAGGTACAACAGTACACGTGCCAAGAGAGACATGGTGGTGTATCCTACAACCTTTGATAACCTTCAACAATCCATGATTTGCTTCAGTAGATTTCCTTTGACATCAATGACAACAACTAGCTAGAACAACAATATGAAGATATGACACTTTAACCACCACAACAATTGCACATGTTAGAATTGTGAAAAATATGAACCACATGATCAAACAATGAACAAGGACACCTTCCACGCAAGAGAGCTGCAAACAATAATATGCAATATTCCTCAACATAAAAAAGCTACAAAATTCAAGTCTCAAGATGGATAATACAAAGAGGGTTGAGTGCTTATAAAAGCAAAACCCTAAATGAGAAAAGGATTAGATTATGACAAGTGTCAACATCTCATTCAATGAGACAAAAGGATCTAATAATAGCTCTCTCATAAAAGCATAAAAACACTCCTAAGTTTAGTTTACGTGTATGAGAATAAATTAGACTAATAATTAATTAATTATTAGCTAATGCATGATTACTCTAACACCCACTTAAGATGAACTTAGGAGTGCTTTTATGCTTTTATTAGATCATTACATTTCTCATTGCATGAAATGTTGACACTATCATGATCTAGTCCCTTTCTCATTTAGGGTTTTTCTCTTATAAGCACTCAACCCTATTTGTATTATCCCTCTTAAGACTCAGATTTTGTAGCTTTTTCTTGTTGAGGAATATTGCATATAATTGTTTGCAACTCTCTTGCGTAGAAGGTGTCATTGTTCATTGCATGTGGCTTGCATTTTTCACAATTCTAACATGGTATCAAAGCGTGGATTCAACAAACCCCTTCTTGATTTATGAAGGTTTTCTTTAGCAAAGGTTACAAGGCTTTAGATTTGAATTCTCCATTAGTTTTTTTGCAATTTTTGGAGGTGGGTGATTTTTAGGTGCATTTTGGCATGAAAAGGATCTCACCATTGGATTTAGAGCTGTCGAAAAAGTCAGTTTTGCCTTTTGTTTCTAGCCTGATTTGGATTCCTAAGGTCAGATCTGCAAGGGTTTGAAATAATTATTTTTTATAGATTTGAAGGGTAGATACAATTTCAGAGCATTTTTAGCCAAAAAGAACCTCATCGTTGCATTCATGAGGCTGATTCGATAAATTTTGACTATAAATTCACCTTATTTTGGTATCGGGAGCTTCTGAGACATTTTTTTTTGCCATAAGGGTCGTACGACTCTATTTGACAATTTAAAAAAAAACTGCGATACCAAAATAGGACGAATTTATAGTCAAAATTCATCAAATCGACCTCTTAAACGCAATTGTGAGGTTCTTTTTGGCTCAAAATGCTCCGAAATTGCAGCTACTCTCCGGATCTGAAAAAAAACTGCTTCAAACCCTTGTAGATCTAACCTTAGGAGTCCAAATCAAGCCAAACAAAAGGAAAAATTAAATTTTCCGACGACTTTGAATCCAATGGTGAAGTTCTATTTGTGCCAAAATGCACCTAAAAATCACCCACCTCAAAAAATTGCAAAAAAAATATGGAGAATTTAGATCTGAAGCCTTATAACCCTTGTTGAAGAAAACCCTCATAAATCGAGAAGGGGTTCGCTGAATCCACACTCTAATACCATGTTAGAATTGTGAAAAACACGAGCCACAAAATCAAACAATGAACAATTACACCTTCCACACAAGAGAGCTGCAAATAATGATATGCAATATTCTCAACAAGAAAAAACTACATAATTCAAGAAAGAAAGAGAAGATAATATAATGAGGGTTGAGTACTTACAAGAACAAAACCCTAAATGAGAAAGTGATTAGATCATGACAAGTGTCAACATCTCATGCAATGAGACATAATGATCTAATAATAACTCAACTAATAAAAGCATAAAAGCACTCCTAAATTTAGCTTAAGTGTATGAAAATAAATTAGACAAATAATTAATTAAAGATTAATTAATTATTAGCTAATATATGATTACTCTAACACATCATACCGCATGATTAGTTGTGATTCCACAACCTTGAAAGCTCTATTTCAACCTCTGTATGAGATCTGTCCACAACCATGGGGGCTAGCTTGTGACATTTGGTGAACTTGTGAGCAAGAAAAAAGGGGTTTCATCCTCTACCTTGTGAAACCAAAAGGTTTCTATCCTCTAGATTTTGCAAATATGAGGATCTTCATCCTCATATTTATTGTTTGAACATTGGTGTTTAGAACAATGTTGGATAGGGTGCTGATTTTAAGAATCATAACATCCTCCCTCCAACAATTAATAATCCAAAATTATATCTTGTTTGGCATATTCAAAAGGCCTCAAGAGCAAATCCATGACCATTAGCCCTTGGCATCATCAACATTAATGGCATCCTTCGATTTGAGCATTCAATATTGAGAAGAGCTAATGAAAACCTGTGAAATGATGACCAACTTCAACTATTTCATTAATGAGATATGGTCATTATCATCCTTCAAGCTATAAACACACATAAATCTACGCCCATCATTTTGAATAATGCTTTTTGGCAAGAGAATCCCTTATGCAGAAGTTGTGATGTCACATATGACTGTAAATGTCATTCTTAGCCATGTGGGGGGTAGGTAGGAATGACATAGCAAAAAAATGAGAATGTTGGAGTTCGAGGGTTAGAGATACAACATGAAACATGCCATAGGTTGAGAGTCGAGTAGGGGGAAAGTGTTTCCATAAGTGTAAGTCTGCAACTTTGATAAGGGGAAAGGGAAGAGGGGTTTGATGGAAAGGTATGTTGTGACCGAAAAGTTTGAAACTCCGAAAGGAATATAGGGGAAATAGAATTGGGTGGGAAGGCAT
Source organism: Sequoia sempervirens (assembly GCA_007258455.2). NCBI lineage: Eukaryota > Viridiplantae > Streptophyta > Pinopsida > Cupressales > Cupressaceae > Sequoia > Sequoia sempervirens. The sequence goes on from VDFB02000008.1 coordinate 68,976,461, forward strand.
GCCAGTACAAAGAACTCTAAAAGTTCAACAACTCATAGGCACTTAGAAATACAACGAGAAAAAACCCACACTTGAATTTTTGAGACCTTTGTTGCTTTTAGCACATTGGTGGACATCTAGGAAATGACGACAAACCATAATTAGGCATAGAATTAGCTCACTAGAGATAGGGATTGTTCCTTTGTTCTGCAAATACAAATTAATAAAAAGGAGACATTTACATGATCATCTTTCTCAACTTTGTGGACAAGTGATATTCAAATGATCTAGTTGGTTGCTTGTGTAACATATTGGGGATCTTAGTTGTTTGATGATAGAGAATGCAAAGATCTATGTTGTTTATACCTTTGAGCAAGAGGACACTAGTTTCAATCAAATTGATGTTTTTGTCTATCATATTCTACATGGATACTTTCTTTTAGAACTGATGCTATACTCCCTTTTTTGTTTACTAGGAGATAATGCAAAGGTACTATGGAGTTTTATATCCCTTTCTAGATGATAGTAGGTTGTGGGCCTTGCCCACAAATTTTGTGAAGCTTGCTATAATGAGGGATTGTTTGAGTTTACAAGGAATAAGAACAAGTAACTAGATGTATGTGTTTTGTATAGTTTTTCTAGCAAATAAAAGGGAAATTCTTGTATTTTATGAATCTTCCTACTTTAAAGAGGGGATTGAGTTTTGAGTAGCCTTGGTGATATTCTTATGTTTATTCTATTCAACCTTGGTTTTTGCTTGGTGTAATTTAGAGTCGTATTGGATTTTATGAGTAACTATGACTATATTATGGTTGTGAGCTAGTACTACTTTCTAGGCTACATTTGAGGGATGGATGCTATGGATTGTGGCACACATATACTCAGATTTGGCTTCAAGCCTTTTAATTTGGGTTTTCAATAACGTAGGTATTTGAGTTGCCAATCTCAAGTTATAATGTGATGTTTGAGTAAAGATCTAGTATTTTTAGATAGAATGAATTTAGTTCAATTTCATGTCATTTTGGATAATTAAAATTTTGACTTAAGAACCAAGAGAAGAATGATGTCTAACATTATGACATTTAATACTGAAGGAGATCAATTTTAAATACATCTAATCTATTCAAAGGAGGTTTTGATAGGAAAGTTACAAAAAAGGGAGCAACTAGATAAAAGGGGTGTTTTAGTGAAAACAAAGTATCTTTTGCATTTTAAAATAAAAATAAAAATTATATTCTTCTTCGGTGGTTGTCTAAGAGTAGAAGCTTGATGATTTAAGGACAAAAACCTTCAGATCTCAAATTTCAAGGGTGTAACTCTTTGATTTTGGTGAGTAAATTCAAACAAACACTGTACATGTGCATTTAGAGGGATTTCGATTAGAGTTTTAGATGGTTTGGTTTGGGACATCATATAGGCAGTCTTCTATTCTTTTTAATAAATCTTAATCATTTAGTAGATGCAAATGCCAAATGTCAATTTACAGTCCTGTTTATTTCTATGTGATTTTCCCTTCATTTTATCCTATTAACAACCATATGGTTGGAAGGTAACTTCGATCATATAATCTATGCAATTATAATTAAGTGTACTATGAGTTGCCCCCTAATAGTCCCCAACTCCCTTTATCTTGTTTATTAATGAAAATTTAGTCACAACAATGCTATCTAAGTATAATCATTTGAGATTTCTTTATTTTAGCTGTTCCTTTTGAAAATATAATTTATTGTTCGTCATTGTATTTTATAGATGGAATAATTTGCTTGTTTACTCTACCACATAAAAGATTTGGAAAAGTATTTTTTTAGTGGAACTACAACACATTAAAAATGTACAATAGATTTTGAAATCTCAATCAATGAGCATAATATAAGAAATTACAAATAAAAGAGACAATAAGTTGAAACAAATACAACAAAGAAAAACAATTCACATAAGCCATTTTAAAGCTTCCATAACAATCTATGTTAAATTTGATCCATACCCTATTATTAAGACTTAAGGCAATACACATTTTTGGTTTTGACATTTCACATGTTTTATAGACCCTTGTCTATAAACTTGGAGTGTGATTTTAGCAATTTGATAACAAAAATATACATAGCATCCACCAAAATTACTAAACACAAGTTTAATAGCTCTAGAAAACTTTAGTCACAGTTTTAACTAATTTTGTTAGTTGCAATTATTCATTGCATAAGAGTTGTGTTAGTGATCCTCATTTGTAAGTTTCTATGTATGTATTTTGCAGTATTTATGTTTAAGATTGTACACAAGCTTAGATTATTGCATGATTGTAGTTGACACACAGCAACTACAATGATGAAATGGACAATTGTTACTAGCTTCCTCTTACTAACTGGTACAATAATACCTGCATACAAAAAAATAAAATAATTAATAGAAGATGATAATTGCCTCCTTGGGTAATCACAATTTCCACAAACTATAAGAATATTACAAAATTGAGATAGAAACCCAAAGTAAAATGACATTAAAAATGTGATTATTGTTGGCAGGACTTGTCATCTGGTTGATATGTACCTCGTCACTAATCATGATATGGCACCCATGGGACGATAAATAGAAAAACTACAGTGGAGAAGTTTTGCTTGTGTGGCATTTAATGGAACTTCACAGCATAATCCAAGACCATGAATACAGAGAGGACATGATTGACAATCATGTTACAAAGTATTGTCACATGTTGAGGGATTATATATGCCGCTGTACCATGTTAGGCTAGGTCATATGGAGATGAGGAGAGTGTAGAATATAGAACTAGACATTAGAAATAGAATATAGCAGTAGTAATTATCTGTGAAATTGAATGACGAGAAGAATTAGAGTAGGATTGTGTTATGTATGAAATCTAGCATCCCTTTCTTTATTTAATGTATGCTTGCTAATCTAACACCAGTGATCTCTTTTCCTTTGTGTTTGCATTAGCTTTAATTTGGACCAAGATACTGTCAGTTAATGTGGTTATATTCGATTCATGCTAACATTGGAATTGAAAAATTGGAATGTGGTTCAATACTTAAATGACACGGTTAATTTTCTTAAAGAATATTACTTCTTTTAGCATAAGTCACAAATAGGATAACTAATGCCTAAGACAATGTCACCACTAGAATGGATCAAACTGCTAAGTTTCTAATATATGATTGCAATCTCAAGTGTGGAACAGTTTTTTTTTGCTATCAAGTGAGGGGTAAGGGTCCTCTGCCTTTCTATTCATCTTTTAAAGATTTACATACAGATTCATGCCTTGAGAATAGGCAGTGGTATGGACAGATATTAAATTCTCCCTAAGAAACAATGGCCAAGTGGTCAAGCCATGAAGACTACAGACAGAAAGGCTGGATGGGCTGGCGAAAGACACTACAAATAAAATGGATGATTGGGCAAGCCAATGAAACTACAGACAAAGAAACTGACTATACCTCCTATCCAATCCATATTATCAATATCATCATTATGATGAGCACACGATTATACTGAGAGGAGAGAGGGGGGGTGTTAATTAGTATAATATAATCCTTCACTTTTTCAACTTAACAATCACAATGACATCAATTGCACAATATCAATAACAAGAAGAAAACAAAAACACAGGATTTACATGGAAACCCTTACGGGAGAAAACCACAGAAAACTATTGTTTATATAAACTTATCTTACAAACTTTGTAGGCACCAAGCTATTGGAGACAACAATCTCCACTTATAGAATTTGTAGGCACCAAGCTATTGGAGACACCAATCTCCACTTATAGAATTTGTAGGCACCAACCCATTGGAAAAACCAATCCCCACAACTGAGCACTAACTCAGAAAGAGACACCGATCTCTTCTTTTGGTGGGCACCAACCTTCAAATACTTCAATGGATGATATTGTCTTCACAAAATCTGAATGTACATAATCCTTCTCTAACAAATCTTCTCTTGAATGATGCAACCATTGTCATACACTTTCCTTCTCAAATCTGCATGCACTGCCCTTCAGAAATCTGTTTATACCTTTTCTCAACATATGCACTCTTCCTTCAAACAATCTGCTTATGAATGAAAAAATATTTCTCTCTCTTCATAAATATCTTCTTGTGTTTGAATGATATAACATAATAACATTTATTCCCCACACCTTTATTTATAAATCTGCTTGTACTAGATATCACATTCTACTCCACACCTTTCCACCACACTTCACATTCCATTTTATATCTTAATGCCTCTATATGAAGAGAGGCATCCCTTTGAAAAGATATAATCTTTTAAATAGTCATGTCCCTTTGTTAACAGTTCCTTTATGCTGATTGCCCTTTAAATACTTTTATCTATCTTCAAATGCTATCATATATCCTTTCAAATAGACTTCACTGCCTTCATAAACTCAAGCACTGCCTTAACACATTTAAAGATCGCTGCCTTTTGATTCACCTTAATTGCTGCACTCTATATATTAATTGCTGCTCATTATCATTAATCACTTCCTCCTCTTTCATTAGTTAGTATATTTCTTGGGCGATTTGAAATATATTTATGTGTGTGTTGTCTTCATAAGACCAAAGGAAGTCGGTCAAATATGAGTCAAAGGTTTAGTTTATTTTATATTTCATGAAGCAAAGAGGGCACCGAAGTATGGGTCAGCTAGCAAGAATATAATACATTTCTCTTTCACATTCGGCCACCTTTATTAAAATTCATCCAATTTCATCGTTGCCTTGGTTAAGGTAAAGTTTACCCTTGATTAGTGTCAACTGTAAATGTTATCATCAATGATATTGCTGTATCCTTTCTGTTCAATCTTTAATTGCTATCTCAAATATTTAATTATGTTTGCAAGGTATGTATGTCTTTCTTTCCTTTGAATCATGAATGATTTCTTTATCCTATCCAATGTACAATGTCTTGAATATGATCAATGTATTCCTGTTTCTCAGCTATAATATTTGTATCATCATATCACATGCCAACCTTGACTTTCACTCCTTTGACATCAATAGAATCTTGTTCATATGCCTTTCACATCAATGACAATATTTCCAGCAATCTCGAACAAAGAATTCCTTCTTGACATCAATGACAACATTTTGCAACACATAACATAGTGGCTATTCATGAAACATTACATATTTTCAACATTGGTGAAACTGTAACCATAGGTTTCATTCTCTACCACACAAGCCCTTCTTTGCAAGATTTTGATAGCCTTTATTACCTTCATGGGATTGAAGCACTCCTATAGTGAGGAAGCCTTTTTCTGGTGCACAAAACTCTAATGCATCAATGGTGGGATTGAAAAAGCCCATTGTGCCCTTCAGGATGACTTGCATGTTTGCCACTTCTGTTTTGAGTGCTAGCAACCTTGATTCTATGGCCCAAACTGTACCGATTGATGCGACTTTGTAGAACTCTAAATGGGTAACTAGGAGGGATGAGGTGGCTATAGCTATTGCATGATCCACTACTTCTTTCAAATCCATTATGAACTCTTCCTAGATATGATGTTTCCCCAAGGCTTTTGTGAACTCCTTGTCACCAGTAAGTATATATATGTTAGAAACAAACATATATCAAATATCAAATTTTACCTTGTGGTGCATTGCCCCTTCAACAAAATCCCATCTAGGTACCTCCTAATGGGTTCAAGAATGCTACCACCTTGGTAGAAGAAGACCTTCCTAATTTTGGCCTTTGTCACAACTCCCCACCCAACAAAATGCATGGCTCCATGAAACCTCCTTCCTATGTTCCTACAACTGGAGATAATTTGAGGGATTCAATTGTTGTGATAGGGAAAGGGTGAAGCTCTTAGTGGTAGATAATATAGTCGAGAACAATTTTAAGCATGTAAAAATGAGAATATAGTACCAATTCAATTTGTGCACATCAATGCAAAGTTATGTCATGTGTTTATCTCTTGCACTCAAATGATGGTAGTTTCCTCTCATAAATCCTCATGATTAACCATAACATGGGATTAATCCTAGTTTTTACATATCTTTGACCAGCAATTAATATCATCATTGATTATGATTTCCTTATCATTGTCAGTTCCTTGGTTTGATAAGTAAGCCGCTACTCTATTCCCTTCACAATAGCAATTGCTAAGTATAAATGAGGAGAGGTTATCAAGTATCTCCCAAGCTTGATTTATGATGTGAATGATTCTCCAATTGGTTGATTGCCTCTTTTGGATGCATAGTATTATTAACATAGAGACACCTTCGATCATAATTGAGGCAAGATCACGAAATTTCACCAATTGTAGACCTAGTAGGAAGGCTTCAACTTCTACTTCATTGTTTGTGCTAGTTTGTAACTTCTTAGAGGCCACTTATATCATGTTTCATGGAAAGCCTTTGATTATGCATCTTGCATCCAATGAGATTGGTTGCCCCTTGAGGTACCATCAAAGTTCAATTTGATCATGTCATTGTGTGGCCAAGGATCCATTTGATTTGATCACTACACAATGGTGGCTAGTTCAACCTAGAAATCCCATGAGTAGGGGAAGGCTTATTTTCCCCCATATTTTTAGCATATCTTTGTCCCATGCCATAAACATGCACCTTTTTGTAATTCGGTAGTGGCAAGACTCATGACAACATTAGATATGACAACTTCTAGTTTCAAAAGATAAGATTCATAGTTGAGTGCCTTATCTTGGAAGATGAGATGATTCCTCCTTCATATGTGTAAAATTAGTAATGATGGGCTTGAATCCACAAACTAGGGAATATAGCCTTATGTTTTGAAAGAGACTAATCTTTGAAGAGTTACAATAGAGACTCCTAGAGATTTGTTGTCCATTTTAAATGGCTAGTAAGCCAATTCCAGCATATATGGGAGAAGGGGTAGTGTAGAAAATGGTGGTTGCTAGTTTCTTTAGCTTGTTTATAGAGAACACACCTAAATGGGCCAAGGAATACCATCTTTGTAAGTTTATCACCTATGAGCATCTTTCTTTGAATTGTAGCCCATGTGAAGGCCCTTGCTTTTCGTAGACAATCTTGTAACACTTGATATATGGCCAATCTTGATCCATAGGGGGCTCTATGAGAGACGAGTGGCCAATTTTATCAAGTATAACTTGCTTTTAGAGAAAATCTATCTTAGCTCATCCTCTTTTTTGTTGATATTTCTCTTGCAAACTTTAAGGACTGTAGTGTCTCAATTTGGTCTTGAGGAGCTGGTAGGGATGTGAAATCCCTCCATTTGCATTGTCTTACATCTATGTATGTTCTAGATATAGTCCACATACTACATGTAATGTGTCTTTTTCCCACAAGAATATTTAAATATAACAAATTAAATTATAATTATAAAATGTGATGTGTCTTTTTCCTATAAGAATATTTAAATGTAAAAGTTAATAAATTGTAATATTGTGATTAATAAATTTTTATATTTCATAGCATAGTGCAACAAAAAAAACTACATCTAGCTAGAAGAAAAATGAAATATTCCGAGCCAAATTTTTTCAATTTTCAAATTACAATCAGAAATGCAACACACCCGTTAGGGTTAGATAAATCAAACCAGCAGTTACAATATAACTCTTTGCCAAGAATGCGCACTCAATCTCAACAAGAGAGAGGCTGTCATATGGCAAGAGGATCGTCAGTACATTAATCAGAACTGCAACTGGAAGTAACTCTAACCAAGAATGGCGCCAAGTGATGGCGAGCATATGGTCAGAGGGTCTTAATTGAAATGCTTATACAAAAACTCTAACCAAGAATGCGCCGGCGAACGACGAGCATGTGGTCAGAGGATCCCTACCATCTAATATACTGAAAGCAAACTCAACACCAAGTATGTGCTACCCAATTCCAGAATGGAAATGAGGCGACCATATGGCGGAGCAATTACATGAAATACAATACTGGAAATGGAGCTCAACGCCAAGTATGTGCACTCCTATCCAAGATGAATAGGCGCTATCATATGACGGAGCAACTAAAAAGTAAATACAATAGACTGAGCAAGGATCAGTCTCTTCCACGAAATGTGGGAAATATAATAAAGAGCTTACAAATGTGAATATTGGCTGGTTAGTACTACTAACAGCCTTACAATATAATATATCTCCTGCAAGCACGATGGATTATAGTGATAATCAAACTGCTGAAATGTAGAGCTACTCCAGAATGATTAATATGACTAAGATAAACAATCCCAGCCCTATTAATAATTTTACTAAGTCTGATATGACAGATCTGCAGTTAAAATGGTGAAATCAGCAACTCCAGAACTCACTTAAATGCTCATATCTCTCTCAATACTCACTCATTTAACTTGAAATCAGTTGCAAAACATTCTAATGATGATGACAATGAAGATGGATCACAAAAACTTCTCACAAAGACCCCTATTTATTTTGCATGACTTCCAAAGCACTTACAAAGTGAAATTGCCTGCAAGCAAGGGCGATTTACTTTAGATAATTCATAGACTTCAAATAAAATTCTGGAAACTTGCACATATGGTTGCCCTACATAGGAAAATAGATTGGAACAGTACCCAGAACAATATTATTTCTGTTTCTTGAGTTGTGAGTAAAAACAACCTACAGCCATACAAACCAGCAACTCTAAAATTGACAGAAAATACAATAACTCAACTACGGAATGTGAGAAGAACCAACTACAATGAAAGGAAACCAACTACAACTAAACCTCTCAACTAGTTGTTGTCTTTCAAGCAAGAAGTCGAGCCAAGGCTAGGAGGCATTCATTCCTCGAAGCAATCCCAAAGCCAATCCGGCAGCATAACTTTGCAAATTCATCAGATGCCAAAATGAGGACCCAAAGCTCCCTTTTATAATTTTGAGAGGACCCTCCAGAAGCTTCCAGAAGGTGCGCCCTAACTTCAAGATGTTTTTAGGGTTTTTGACTTGACCCATTCTTCCTTCAAAATGGCGTCCTTTTTCATGAAGGCAATTTTTCTTTAATTTAAAATTATCATTTCTCCAAAAGTTGGCGTCCCTTTTCCTCTTGAGCAATATTTGGCTTTTAGAAATATTAAAATATTTCCTCCATGTGAAAATACCCTTCAATGTCCCCCTTTTAAAACAATATTAATTCATGATGCTAGAACAAGGAATTATAATGTTAAATTATAACATTATAATATAAAATATCTTATATCACCATGGAAACGCATCAGAAGCCAAATTCAACCATACCGTCTGAACTGACTGCCAAAGTGGAGCCAACTGATTAGGAGTCAACAAGTCAACTGCTAAAAATAGAATTTACTAAAAATAGTAAATTCATGTAATTGCTCAGAATGTCGAACTGAAGCCACCAATGCGAAGCTCTCAGAAAACCCAGAAGGAATCCGCAATCCAAATTCAACAATTCCAAAAGAAGACTCCGCAAAAAGACGAAAACATCCTCCAAGAAGTTTGGAAACCCTGATTCGAGCTTCTACTTAGCCTATGAGTTTCCAGAAATAGGCTAAATCCAAATGAAGAGCGTAGGGCTAAATTGGGGACATTACAAAAAACTAGTTAGCACCTCAACAAAATAAAGAGCACTCAACAAAGAGTATCACATAGGAAGTGTATTCTTAGAAATAATTATCAATATAAATGTTGGGAAATATCAAAGTGACGAGGATAACTTGATAAATATGAGGGACAAAATTACATATACATTCACCTTCCAAAATAAGTGGGTTGACTCATGAGTTCTTTTGTATGTTGGTTCTATAAGGTGTAGCAGATTGGGACCTACAAATTTCTTTTGATGCTAGTAAAAAGAAAGACAAAGTGACACCAATTTTTTGGGATCAAATAAAATAAACCATCAGAAGTTCTTTAGGCTGAGCTATCAAAAGTTCAAGAACCTATTTTGGCAAGGCCTCTTAATTCATAATAAGAATTTCAATGTTGTTACAAGGTAACTTATATACATTTAGCCAACACATAAATTCACACAACCTGTTTAATATAGTTTAGTAACATGTTATGATGTTGAATTGGTAAAAATATAGATTTGTGGATTAGATGGATTAAAAATTTAAATAATTATACACATCTTTTCGCACCATCTAAGTTGAATGGTTTTTGTTCCCAAATAAAATTTATAATACAAATGTTCAAATGTTTGGTCAAGTAACTAATAATTAGCATGTTATAAAAGCAATACAAACATGAAATATTTGATTGCTCTATGATAATTATAGTTTAATAGGGTTTTTAACTTTTTACTGAGAAGACTCCGCAGCTAGTTGGTTGAAATAAACTTGAACCAAATTACTTGTAATTGTGAATTTACACCTAAACACCAAGCCAGGAGAAATGAAAGGATGGTTCATCAAAGAAAAAGTGGTTGGTGCATATTAGTGTGAATCTAAGATAAGCTTAGGGTACACATCTACTAAGTGGGTAGTTAACATCTCCCTTGCACACTAGTAGGCATCTACTTAAGGAGGCAACATGCATTATACTTTCCTAGTTTGGTGGAGATGTACTACACATATGATTACATCTCCTATAATACCACATTGTGTCATGTCCCTAATTTGGGACTTGTTTTCGGATGGCGAGACGCAGAGCATTTTTAAATGCTAATAATAATAAAATATTTAAATTAAACAAATAATAATTATTATATTTAAAAATAATATTAAATAATAGTAATAATATTAAATGATAAATAATAAATTTAAATCATTGTTAAAATAACATTTAAATTTTTTTTTAAAAAAAAAAAGAAAACTCTATCTGGGCCGACTTGCTTTTGGAAGGCTTATTCTTCAGTATTTATAGGGGCTCATCGGTTGTCTGGGATCATCACAGAATCAGGCATGGACAATTGACAACGTAGCTTGTCAACCTCTGGAGGATGTAGTTCGGCTAGTGGGTTCGTGCTGGGTTTCATCATTCCACCACCACTTCATCACATGATCAATTTGCTCAAGAATCGACAATTACCTGGAGGTAAGCACTACACTATCACACGTCACGGTATTACCACACTTCTGGAGACTCAAGTTCGAGACTTCCGCCAATTCCATTCTCATCCTCATTCCATACCTGGGCGCACTTGATATCGCGACTGCATCACTTCCGTCTAAAAATAGTCATCGACAATATTCGTATCTAAGGACTACGCATGAGCTCAGAGTCATTATCGGGCTCGCCAGTATTAGTGCCAGTAGCCACCCACGGAGACAACCATCGCTAACGGTGGCATCTCAGTCAGTGAAATCTAAGGACTACGCATGAGCTCGGAGTCATTATCGAGCTCGCCAGTACTAGTGCCAATAGCCACCCACGGAGACAACCATCGCTAATGGTGGCATCTCAGTCAATGAAACGATGAAACATAGTTTGGGGAGGCAACTCAAATAATCCTAGCACTAGTTGTAAATCGCTACTTCCGCAAGACCATTCTTTGTCGCTGCTTGCTTCAACCACGCACGGGTTTATAGTATAAGATCATTGGTTTGGATTATATTCATTTCAGTGCGCATGAGCTTGTTACGAAGACACTTGTACTTTCTCATTTCCTGAATTGTTGAATGGACTAACTTGAATAGATCACTGTTGATATTCTACATAAATCTGGTTAACTATTGTGTGCATACGGGCTCTTGTATTCGTGGATATTGTTATTCTGAGTTTGGTCAATAGAATCTGCTAAGTACAACATCAGTTGTATTTCAGATACAATTATAGTTGTTTGCTTGATATATTCTGATCTTACCCTTTTAGTGAGTTGCTACATGTTGGTGTACGTTTTATGATCCATCGAACACAGAATAAAATGTCCAAAGACACTCTATCCTCTCTTGAACAAAATCACCGCGTATGCTAAGATTGCGAGAAGATCATATGGCGACTCCAAGGTTTCTTTTGTCAGGTCTTGACGTGTGGATAAGCTCAATGGGCATTGTGATATGCTGGTAATACACAAAGGGACTTACGTTAAAGAATTCTTCACAAGTTTCGGACTTAGACAAATTTAACATTAAATGATCCTTTTGGGATTTTCAGTTTGGAATTTCAAAAAAGTGCAAAAGGATAAGGGTTTAGAAGTCCTAATCTATCCCTAAGAATTCAAGAGACGGTAAAGATTAGGTGAAACTGGTAACCACGCTTTGCTTTGCCTCCCTGAGACAAATACACAAAGTGGGTGCAATCTTCAAGGGGTATGATTATAGTTTTCATGTCTCGAACAATATTGATGTAGACTGAAGTTAAGCATCCACAATCATAAGCTTAGGCTAACTTTACGGATTGAATAAAAATCATCTATTCAAAGAAAGTATGAGCTAAGTTTCACCAATCAATACTATCATATCTTTCATTCATTTAACAAACATTCAAATTAAATTCTATCTTAATTCTAATCTAATGTTGAAGAAGCTATGCAACCTTGCAAACCACTTGACAATAAAAGGGATTCAAAGCAAATCATGCATAAGAGCTTTTATTATTGGAAGTAGCAATACGCAACAATCTCATACACTTTCTTCACAAAATGAAAATGAGAGGTCAAGAGTTTATATAGAGTTTCTAAGAGCAAATGAAAGGCCAAGATTAAAACAAAATTAACGGCCAAGATCAATACACATCAACCCTAATTAGGGTTTCCCAAAATGAAATAAGTAATCCATGAGTAAACAATGAGTGAAGTGGCGTCTGGAGCTATTTTCAAGGGAGTGCGTCCTTATCCTCTTGAGCAGCAGTGCGTTCGATGAACCTGGACACAATCATGATGACTTCTTCCACCGTGACTTGTGGCAGCATGTTTATTCTGAATTCCAGCCCGTCCAAGTCCTCAGCATATCTGGCAAAGGCACTCTCCCATTCCAATTCTTGTTTCATGAAGTCCTCTCGGATGGATAAGAGGTTCGCCACCCTTGTGAAGTTCTGTCTCAGAATCGATCCTGTGGTGGAGAAGATCTCCTGAACCTTGTGCTTTAGCGTTTCTAGCTGCATGTCATTCTCTCGGATAATCTCTTTCTCAAATACATCTGCAGCTATGAGGTAAATCTTTCTCTGAATTTCTCTGATCTGTTCTTCAACTCTGAGTCCATCAACTTTTACTCTTTCCAAGACCTCACTCCGTACTATCAACGCCCAATACCAATGGTGGAAGTCATAAGCGGCGCCTGCTGCAATTATCTTTCCCTCAATCAACTCCTGTTTTGGAACTCCCTTTAGTACTCTGAGGCATGGGATGATCCTTTCCTGAATGTCCAGGAGGTGTTCCCAAACTTTTGCCATGACAACAAGTCTGGAAAGCAGCGAAGAAGTTTGTCCATAGGCTAGTGTTAATCTCTCTGTAAATGCAACCGCTTCTGTGCTTTTACTTGTCATCCATTCCTTAGCTTCCTTTGCCATGACCATATCTTCTTCAATGTCCTTGGCTGTTTCCTGTGAGGAGTTTAAAAGTGGAGCTGCTTCATCACCCTAATTGAGCGGTTTGGTCAGGTGTTGAATGTACTCCTTTAGGCACTCGATCTCCTTCTTGTATTCCTTCTTCTTCGCCACTTCCTTCTCTAGTCTTGCCTTGATGGTAGAGACTAAGTTATCCAACTTTTCAACTTCTTGGCCTTTTGTTGTTGGGCCCAGGTCTATAGTGGTAATGGCGTACTCATGAGGAGCAATAGCATCTTGTGTCTTATCAACAATTGGTACGGCAATCTGCACAGAACGGCTGCCGGCTTCGTCCCTCTGAATCGTGGAGAATTTCTTGGCGGGCTTCTTTACAGCAACCTGCTCTAACCTAGCCAAGAAGTCTGCAGTGTCATCTTCCTCCTAAGTCTCAACTGGCACCTGTATCTTCAATCTTTCCTTCAACCAGTCAAGAATTGTGGGTTGTTCAATGCTGTCCTCTTCCTGAACATTTTCTCCACTTGGAGTATCCAAAATTCCTTTGAGAGCGGAAATCATTCCCTCTTGGAATTCAACATTCTGGATATCCATTTCGTTCTCCGAATCAAGTATTTCTATGCTTGTAGGAGATGGGGGCTCGTCATCATCTAGCTGGATTGGCTCAATGTTACCCTCCTGAATTGGAGAAGGAATCATCATATCAGCCAAGGATTTGTCCGCAGTAGCCACTAGCTCATCAATATTTCCGGATGCAGCGGAATGTGATGGCTCCATCTTTTGTCTCTTTTGAACAAGTTCTATGTTTGCAACTGCCTCTTTCCTCTTCTTGGAGTTAGTAATTTCGACCAACTCGGCACTATGGGATGCGCCTGCATTCGAGGAGTATGATTCTGCCTCACTCAGCAAGTCGTAAGTGAGCGTCATTCTTTTCCGTCTTAACTCTTGGACTTGCTGGTCGACCCACCATTGAGAGTACTTGATCATCGACCTCATTAATGTGGTCAAATCCGAAAGCTCGGGCTCTGACCACTTCACTTCAGGAAGAGGCCAGCTCTCATTGAAGCACGGTTGAACATACTCTCCATCATCTTCCAACTGATCAGGCACTCGGAAAAGTTCGGTCGCTTTGATCAAACTCAGCGACAATCTGAACCATAACCTTCTCCTGATTTCATACTCGTCTGCAACATTCGCCCAGAAATCCTCCAGGTCTACTTTATGTTTATACCTTTTTCCATCCATGGTCCAAATGTGGTTATGAGGGTCAAAGCTGGCCCTCGGCCGGTAAGTTGTGAATAGATACCACTATATCTCCAACCTGGCACTTTCAGTTGCTTGTGCCGACGAACAAGACTCTAGCATATTTCCAATGAAGAACGGGAAAGTGATAGCTTCCTTCTGCTTTGGCCTTTGGATGTTTTGGTAAGTCTCCAGCTATCTAAGGACCTATAGCAAGATCATCCTATTTGTAGGATAGATTGGAAGCCTGTAAGGATTTCCAATGAATCCCTGGATCCTTATGTGAATCTTGGAAACTGGATAAACCAAGATCCATATTTACTAATCAAGCTTTTGGCTTCATGAGTTAGCCTCTGGTGAGTTCCTCCTTGGAGTATTCTGGTAATGTACATGAGAAAAGCATCGTTTGCCTGTCTGAAGTGAGATTTCTCTTTGAGCTGCAGTTGCGGGTAACAGTCATATGACTTGAATTCGTTCTCACCATTGCCTACTATGCCTTCGCATATTAGTCCTGAATATCTGTAAGTCCTGGCCAACAGATAGATGATATAGGAGCTCATGTGGAATGATTTTGTCCTTTCTAGATTGATTAGCTGCTCGTGGAGATTATCACTAATCATTCGGGACCAGTTGAACATCCTAACGCCAGAGGTGATTTCATCCATGAAATAGTACATCCACGTCTCAAATGGCGCGCCTTATAGGATTGCCAACTATTTTGTTTAACAATAAAATAATGTCCCCATAGTCCTCCTTGAAGTCTGTTCGATGCAACTTCTTGGGCATTTTCTTGGCAGAGGCTCTTGGTTTTTCCAGCCA
Source organism: Sequoia sempervirens (assembly GCA_007258455.2). Classification (NCBI taxonomy): domain Eukaryota; kingdom Viridiplantae; phylum Streptophyta; class Pinopsida; order Cupressales; family Cupressaceae; genus Sequoia; species Sequoia sempervirens. The sequence goes on from VDFB02000008.1 coordinate 68,991,861, forward strand.
TGACTTGTTAATGTTTGTGGCACAAAGTTCGGACTGATCTTCATACCATAGTTGAAAAACTTGGACTCGGCAGCCCAAAATAGGACTCGGACTCGGGACTCGGCACAGACTCAACAAAAAACTCAGCTAGGACTCGACAAAGAAAACCGTAGTTTTACAAAAAAACAAAAATAAATTAATGCAGTTAGAGAACATAAGAGCCTAATTTGATATCAATTTCTCATAATTCAAATATTACACATGCTATATGATCTTCAAACACTCACTATTTGAAATTTCATCATTCATACTCATAGTTTCAAATTTTCAAATAAAAAAAACAAACAAAAACAAGTTTTAAAATTCATACTCATTATTTCCAGGTGGTGCCAAGAGTCCTAAGTTGGGACTTGGGAGTCCGATTCTAGGACTCGTGCGAGTCACTTGCTAGGACTCAGGAGTCCTAGCCTAGACTCTCCAGGACTCGGCTCGGGAGTCCTTGGTGAGTCAACTCGGCGAGCCCTAGGACTCGAGAGTCCCAAGAGTCTTTTCCAGGACTCAGAGAGTCCTCAAACTATGCTTCATACAACTTTCTGGCGTCCTCCTTAGTCTTGTACTAAGTCCGGTGGTATGTCGGGATGCCAAATGCTTCTTGTATTGCCAACTCTCCCAGATGAGCTAATATCCTCCCATTAGGTGCAACAATTTGCCTCTCCTGCGCATCATAATGGATGGCGCACTCCACCATTAACTCAACACATTCTACTGCTAGTGGAAATCCGGTTGCTTGGATGATGCCATTCTGCATCACTCTTCGAGCAATAGCCGTCGGCAGGAGTACGTCTAGTCCATACATTCTCTTTTTGAATTCCGTGAAGTCCACATGCCCGAGATTGGTGTCTGTAATATTTTTCCACTTAGAATTAATTTTGGACTCTGGCTGCAACCCTTTGCTGGCAAACTTCATCTGTGCCTTTCTTGATGGTTCTCCCCGAGTGGTAATTAACCTTTGGAAATATCCTCTAGCTGCAAATTAAATTCAACCTCTGAAAATTTAATCAAAAGTCCATCAGTATGCCTTTCAGCCAAGAATTCTAGTTTACTTTTTAAAAAATCACGTCCTCCAGCTTAAGAATTTACTCCTCCATTGAGAAAAATCCACTTTGCCTTCAATAGTCTCTCTTCGAAACTTTATCTCTTGCAATTTTGAGAGAGCTTAACTTCTCCTCAATCGAACTTGTGAAGAATGAGTTGCTAAAAATCGTTATAAGGTTGAAGAGTTCGATTTTGTTTTAGCGATTTCATCTTTTCTCTTGATTTTCGACTTGTTTTCTTCTCTTCATCAAGGAAAGTTTCTATTTTTTTTTTAAAATCCTCATGGCAAGCTTATCCAAGCGCCATCTTTAGCCAAGATTTTCTTCCTTTCTCTGAGCTCAAAAATTCGCCCATGTGTTGAATTATTATTCCAAACACTGGAAAATATAAAATGTTCAACGTATTAAATTTGATTTCACCAACCCTTTAAATCTTTTACTCATGGCAAAATTTTATTTATTTAAAATTATTTAATTATGGCAAATTTTAATCTACCCATGGCTAATTAATTATTTCCAAGTTACTCTCCTTTAGCCAGGGCGAACTTTGAAGCATCTTTGCCATGTTTCATGTTTGAGGGTGAACTTCTAAGTGTCTTAGACGTTGCTTTTCCTAGCCAAGACGGACTTTCTAGTCATCTTGCCAATGAATTTTATTTCTCTTATACCAAAATCGAACTTTACTCATGCTTGAACCTTATTTCTTAGGCAAAGTCGGACTTTCTTCAACCTTAGACGTTTTTTTTTTCTTGCCTAAGTTGGACTTTATGGCCTCCTTTGTCCTTATGGCGAACTTCATAAATGTTTTTCCATATGTTCAATGCCTAGGTGGACTTTAGGAATTTGTTTCCATATCCATTCAAGGTGGGTCGGACTTTAAGTCATGCTTGCCACTTTGTTTGCAAGGGCGGACTTCACGTGTTTCTTTCCATGCTCTAGGCGGACTTGGTGAGTTTCTTTCCAAGAGGTGGCGGACTTCATAAACTTCATTCCATATCCCCTTGATGTCTAGGCAGACTTCCTTCATGCCTTGCCATTCTCATTGCTTCTTCCAAGCGGACTTGTCATTGTCCTTGCCATCTCCATGGCGGACTTTGAGAATGTTCTTCCATCTCCATGGGCGAATTTTTCCAGACTTATACCATTTTTCGTCCCTGATCACCATGAATTTCACGTTTGTCTCTTTCTAGATCATCAAATCCTCACCATATGCCTTGATTTTTCGTGATTTTTTTTAATTTTCTCTTGATTTTGCTTGATTTTCTTGATTTTTGCCTCTAGTGGCCTGAATTTTGATTCTAAAAATGGAAATGTTGACTCCATGACCAAGGTTGACTTTCTAAAAATAGAAAAAGTATAATCTCTAAAAAATTAGCGGTCTCAGATTGGTCCAAAAATACCAGAAATGAAAAAAGCAAAAAAAGCAAAAATCCCTAAAAAATAGGAAGTGTCAGAATTGACTCAAAGCACAGGTGATCCTCGTCTTCTGGACCTTCTGAGCACTTCCATGACATTTAGGCACTGTTTCTTGAATTCTCCAGTTGGCTCAGGTGATAACTCGAAACTCTCAAAGCAATGACCTCATGAAATTGTTATGCCACGACAAAACCCTAGAAAAGCAAACAACTGGGGGTCCCCATTTGCAATGGGGCTATGTGTGAAAAGGTCACAACACTACAATTGTGAGTGGTTTTCCTGTTGCAATCCAATGTTATATGTGCATATTTTAAGGTTTGAGTGTGAATCTATTTCTGTTTTGGGAATTCACTGCAAAAGAGACTATTCTTGAGTTGTTAAATTGTATGTGATCAGTTTGGGTGTCTCACAGTGGTATCAGAGCCTTCGTCCTGCCAGCCTGTGGATCCATGGGTAATATGAAGATGGAGGAGCAAATCAAGTCTTTCATAGAGAAGTAGGATCAAGTAAATCGGACACTGATACAAATGATGCAGACTCTCACTGCTACAATAACCAACCACAAATTAGGACCTCAAATAAAGGATACAAATCTTGAGGCGGAGGCGTCTGAAACGTTGAACGAATATCAAAGCCTGCCAGAGGATGCAAAGGCCTGCATCCCCCTTGATGCGTATGTGAAAACACACGAGTCCCACTACCCCCGCAAAAAGGGTCTTTATGACTACATAAGGCGAAAGATGAAAAAAGAAGAAGACTCAAAAATTGCCAAAGAAGAGATTAAAGGGCCAGAACCAGAAGAATCAATCTTGAAAGAAGACGATCCCCTTGAGGACGCTGAAATGGAGCTTGGAATAGAGAAGATTTCAGCTATGGAGGTCAAAACGACAACAGATCAGAAGGAAGGATTAGAGTTTCAAGCTGACCACCAAGAAGACACCTCAATGGCAACGGGATGTATTGTCTAGGTTGCATCAACCCAAGCCCAAGAACTGCAAGGGAACCCTGTGGTTATGCACGCTGATTACATGAATGATGGACAAAGAACCTTTACACTCCTTTGTTCCAAGCATGATCAGATCATTGATGGAGTTTTGATGAGAGATGTTCATCTCACCTAGAGGTTACATAGCGATTTTTGTCAACAGAGCATGTTGAAAGGAAATGTTGACATGAGAATTGGTGAGATTCTTTAGTACATGTTGGAGAAGAACAAGGGTGCCCAATAGAATGAAGGAGCAGTAACTTTCAGATCAATCTGGGATCCAGGGATACAAATGATAATTGCTTGAGGGCAAGCAATTTTCGGGATAGAAGGACCGTCATGTCCCCAATTTGGGACTTGTTTCCGGATGGCGGGATGCAACGAATTTTTAAATGCTAATAACAATAAAATATTTAAATTAAATAAATAATAATTATTATATTTAAAAATAATATTAAATAATAGTAATAATACTAAATGATAAATAATCAATTTAAACTATTGTTAAAATAACATTTAAATTTAAAAAAAATAAAATAAATCTATCTGGGCCGATCTGCTTTTGGAAGGCTTATTCTTTAGTATTTATAGGGGCTCATCGGTTGTCTGGGATCATCACGGAATCAGGCATGGACAATTGACAGCGTAGCTTGTCGACCTCTGGAGGATGTAGTTCGGCCAGTGGGTTCGTGCTGGGTTTCATCATTCCACCACCACTTCATCACAGGATCGGCTTGTTCAGGAATTGACAATTACCTGGAGGCAAGCGCTACACTATCACACGTCATAGGATTACCACACTTCTGGAGACTCCAGTTCGAGATTTCCACCAATTCCATTCTCATCCTCATTCCATACATGGGCGCACTTGATATTGCGGCTGCATCACTTCCATCTCAAAATAGTCATCGGCAGTATTCGTATCTGAGGACTGCACATGAGCTCAGAGTCATTGTCGGGCTCCCCAGTATTAGTGTTGGTAGCCACCCACGGAGCCAACCATCGCTAACGGTGGCATCTCAGTCAGTGAAACGACGGAACACAGTTTGGGGAGGCAACTCAAATAATCCTAGCACTAGCTGTAAATCGCTACTTCCGCAATACCATTCTTTGTTGCTGCTTGCTTCAACCACGCACGGGTTTATAGTATAAGATCATTGGTTTGGATTATATTCATTTCAGTGCGCATGAACTTGTTATGAAGATACTTATACTTTCTCATTTCCTGAATTGTTGAATGGACTGACTTGAATAGATCACTGTTGATATTCTACATAAATCTGGTTAACTATTGTGTGCATACGGGCTCTTGTATTCGTGGATATTGTTATTCTGAGTTTGGTCAATAGAATCTGCTAAGTACAGCATCAGTTGTATTTCAGATACAATTACAGTTGTTTGCTTGGTATATTCTGATCTTACCCTTTTAGTGAGTTGCTACAATCGTGAGTGGTTTTCCTGTTGTGATCCAGTGTTATATGTGCATATTTTAAGGTTTGAGTGTGAATCTATTGCTGTTCTGGGAATTCACTGCAAAAGAGACTATTCTTGAGTTGTTAAATTGTATGTGATCAGTTTGTGTGTCTCACACATTGGTTGTACATTCACATCTCTTGATGAAGTATTCTATATACCCACTTGTAGCTCACTCTTGAGCATTCATTGCATATCAATCACATTATATTGTATCCTTTATTTTGTAATAACATATATATTGCATTTCTGCAATATTCAGTTATGCTTTTGCTGTGGCTTCTTTGTGTTGTCAACTTTTGGGAGGGTTTGTCTCATTACCAAATCGTACATAGCATCAAAGCATTATATACCAAATCTTACAGTTGAGAACTCTTCACAAGGAAAATCTAACTTCATTCTGCTGGATTCAAGAATGATCTTTACGTTCTCAAAGTAAATAAGAAGTGCAAATTTCTTGTTTTACATACTGTATGTTTAAAATTTGAAATAGTTAATGTTTTCCTGAGAGGAGATTTTGTCCATGAAGTTTAATAGTATATAGTTATTTAGAAAAAAACATAGTTGAGATTGCAAATTGGCTGCACAATGTTTACCTGAATATAAATATTCTCTTTAAGCAGCAAGGATAGGAACACCACAGGCAGTTGGAGAATGACAACCATTTCCACTCTCAATGTAAACAATAAGTGCATATTTCTTGTTTTACATTGTGTATGTTTAAAAATAGAAATAGCTAATGTTTTTCTGAGAGGAGATGTTTACAGCCCAATTTTGGATTTTTCCTATGAAGTTTGATAATCATATATAATTATCTAAGAAAGAATATAGTTGGAATTGCAAACTGAGTGCATAATGCTTACCTCAATAAAAATATTCTCTTTAAGCAGCAAGGATAGGAACACCACAGGCAGTTGAAGCATGACAACCATTTCCATAAACCATGTTTCCTCTCACAAAAGTTGCAATCACACTTCCAAATAAATGCTTCCCTGCATATGGTGTAATCTGTTTGAAGGAAGTAATTTTCAGCATAACATTGGAGTTTCACAAGATAAATATATCTAATGTTTATCATCTAAAGTAGTTTTAGAGAAATTTTGACCTTGTTAAGATGAGAAAACAACCAAATATATCCATGATAATTCCTGTACTAGATTCTATGAATCTAACCCCTTAAAAATATTAGAATTGCATGTCTCGAAGGAAATGAATGAACAGACCTTCTTGGTGGGTAAGATGGTTCTCATTATCTTTTTCCAGCCATAGGATACTTATAAGTTATAATTATTCCCCTCACATTTTTCTTGATGAGTGCTAGTATTTTGAGGCAGGTGAAATACAAAGACAAGAACCTAAACAATTAAATTTTTATATGTGCCATATTGGCAAAACTTGTTATGGGTTATGGTCATTAGAAGTATGAAAATATTTAAAACATCATAATATACCAAAATAATATCCTTAACCAATGAATTACATGGCTTATTTGATGATATTAGTTGTTAATAAGAAAGAAGACAATGGAAATGATATGGAACTTTATGCCACACAACTCCTAGGTGTCCTTCACAATGTGGTGACCAACATGTAATGTGGAAATTCCATGAAAGGTGGCAGCTATAATAGGAACAACATGGAGTAGGGTAACTAGCTATAGATAAAACACAACTTCATAATTTTATTATTTTCCTGTAAAACTTCAAATAAATATATAAACTACAAACCTTGAAAGATATATCATTTCAATTCAATCTCCGACTCTTCAACCTTCAACATAGCTTCGAATCCTGTGTGAATCTACCAATACATTGACTAGGGAGAATTCCTTCCCTGAAATCATATCTTTGTTGTAGGGTTTTCATCCTAGGGCTGTAGAGCTCTACTTAACTCCCCAATTGGGGTTTCAGGAAAATACCAAACACTAAGAAATATCCTGAATTCCTTCCCAGTCCAAAACTCCTTTTAAAGACACTTTTAGGGCAACTGAAATAATTTCCCTTTCTTTATTTTAATATTTCTCTTTGCCCTTTAGTTGCCACTTTGAACTTAATAATAAATATCAACTTGGGAAACTTTTTGAATTTAATAATAAAATATTAGTTGTACTTTATTTACAAAATGAAGTTATTTTGAGCAACTGAACATTAAATTAATAAATTAACTTGATTACTCATAAAGGGGGCATGACATTAAGAAAGCTACCTAGCCTCTATACTAAATTTCTTGGTGTTGAAGTCTTCTATGAATTTTTAAGGAACTGATCTACTTTGACTTCCCTTGGTACCGATACTAAATCTAGGTGCATGATTTGAGCTTGAAGGATAAACTCAACCTCAGAAATCAATTTTTTGAGATCTTTTGAATACTTTTTTTCTTTTTGGAAATGGATTGTGATTGCCACCAAAATATACATCTTTTTTACTTGATGGTCCTTGCCAAATATTTCCCTTATTAATTGTTGGAATTCGACCCAAACATCATCCAAGTCATAGACAAATCCCTTGTCATCAGTATATTTATATGGAATTTGACCATGAATACAAAACAAATTTGTCAACCTATAATAATTTGTTTCTCCACTCAATAAAATTAGATGAAATTTCACCTAAAATTCTCAAGAGGAATAAGTATTGTTCCTTTCATGTAGATATTTTGTCTTTTCGCCCCATAGTTAATTTTAGTGCCTTTGCCTATTTCAACTTTTTTGGCAATCTTCTCATATGATGGGGTTGCTTCTATCACACACTTTTCCATCTCCTCTATCCCCTGAATGACCTTCGCATTTGATATCAATTGGTACAATGTTTATGTAATGTCCCCATTTTTACACCATACTATTCTATGAGCGTTGGCTAGTTTTCAAGGTTTTTTGAAGGTTTTCAAGTGATTTGGGAGAGTTCCAACGTTCTCAAAGAGCTCATTTTAGGGTTTTCTTGACATTTAGTGGCGGTTTGGAGTTTAGTTGGATTTCATTTGTGTGGTGATGCTCTTTGTATCGTTTTGGGCCTTCCAAGTTGTTCTCCATAGTTCTTGGAGGACTTTTATTTTTAGTAAGTGCTCGTTTTGGCACCCAACTTCATTCTTCAATGTCAATTCCTTCTTGATATGCTTAGTTTCAATTTTCAATGCCTTGGCAGTGCTTTCCGCAAAGTGGTTTGGATTATTTTAATATTTGCACTAAAGTAATGTTTTAATATTCACTTTAGTGTTAAATATTATAAAGTGTTATTATGTTCCCAAGTTGGATGCCTAAGGAAATGAAATATGGTGACTTATGTTGTGTTTATATTATGAAAGGGGCCTTTTCAAGGGAAAATAAAATATGTGAATTTTTAAAAAGGCCATTTGCCCCTCCAATTCTATATAAAGGGGTTTTGGCTCTCATTTCATTCATTCAAATTTAAACACATAACAGGATGTTGTCGAAGTGAACATTGAGGATGAAAACCCTCATCAATATCCACTAGTTTCGATGGTGCAAGATTCATTCTAGTTGGTTTGATGTTTTTTGTAATAACCAAAGTATGATACTAATCTTAGGGTAGCACTAATCCTTCAAGACATTATTATTTTATCAATTCACAATTATGGATGTATGCAAAAAATTAATTCATTAAGGAAATAGGCTACTAATGAAAAAACCATTGTATATAGTAATGAGATACACCAACTTATAACTGTTGTGTTTTATAGATTCAAGCGATTGCATAAATATACAGAATAAATCAGAAAATGATTGAATATTGTCTGACCTTGGTTGTATTCTATCAAATTGGGTGAGTTCAACACCTATAGGATGAATACATATTCAGTTACAAAATCTAGGCCTGCAATCCTTAACCATAGTAAGTTATGCCTGCCACTGTGAAAAATGACCAATCTACAAAAATTATAAAATGCTTAGGAAATTCTCCAGCAAGTAACTTGCGGCTTGGGAGTCAATTCGTGTCAAAGAATTCTCCTTTCGCTTCTGTTATGTAAGGCACCTCCAATGATGTAACTCTAGCTCCCTTTCCTTTGTGCAGATATCTACAACTGGATGCCTTCAATTGACGATTAAGCCAAGGATTAGGCTGATTGCCCTAGATTGCTGGTTGCTCTAGGATTAGGTTAAAGTCTGCAATTCAATCTTGCTCCCTACGTATGTCGCTTTACAATCTTGGATGCAATGGCATCTAATTAGATCCAAGGAAAACCTTTAGTGATGGATTTAGTAAAAACACAAAAGCTTGAGTAGTTCTCATCCTACCCAAAGGTGTTGTATGTGGGGGTTTCATCCCAATCCAATAGAAGATATGAATTGCTGTCAGCAACTCACATTATTCAAGATCGAGTCCTTCAAATTGAATTCTTATCTCACATAAATACCTATATGCCTAGGTCAAAACAAACCAAGTTGACCTCCTACACAAAATTCTTCTAGTAGGCATCCAAAATTTGATTGTCCAGGTCAGCCATGGCAAATTATTATTATAGAGTGTCTAGGTCGGCCATGAAAGATTATTATTAATTATTATTATTCTATATTTATTATTAGAAGTTAGTGTTTAAAAACACATTTGGGGTATTGCTAGTTAGCCTTAGGGGGTTAGGAACATGACAGTCCTCCAACCCCAAGATTGCTTGTCCTTAAGCAATTTCAAACTTAGACACTCAAAAACCTCCCATCCTTGGGTGGACTTGTATTGGTAATCAAGTACTCTGCAGCCCAAGCCACTTTGCCCCTACAAAAAGATCTCTCCATCCTCTTAGCTGAAACCGCCATGGGACCCCCATTGGATAAGCCCCGAAGAATGACGTCCTTGCCATTAGATTTGAACTTCAAAGATTTGAACTTCAACTCCATGGTCTGATAGTTCTGTGTGTATTCTCCCAATGATTGTAACCATTGCACTCCCAAAACCAACTATGTCTCACCAATGCCAAACATGTAGAAGTCATCCCGCATCTTGTGTCCTCCTAGAGTTAACTTCAACTACTAAATCCTTTGGCTGCATGGAATAGTATAGCCATCTGCTGCTGTGACATTAAACGGTTTAAACCCTTCAAAACCTTCTATCTTCAAGCCTAACTTAGCCACCAAACCCTCATCAATGAAATTGTGGGTGGCGCCATTGTCAATCAAAACTGTCACCATTTGTCCTCGCAACACTCCTCTAAAGCAAAAAAAGTGGTATCTAGATGCTCTTGAAAGTGTTGCAACTATGCCACCTAGATGCTCTCCTCCTTGGTCCTCGTGCTCTAGAAAATAGCTTAACAACTCCACATAACCACAAGTTTTGCTTAACCGTGTAAAACCTGCAAAACCACAAAGCCAAGCAAGTACAAATCATCCTTAAAAAGAAAACAGCAGTTCAGGAAATCCAGGCCCCTTTCAGGCCAAATCTAAACCACCAACATGTACATGCGTCCGAGAAAGAGAGAGAGGCTATTTCAGAAGCTTGCAAATCAGCTACTGATTAACTCCATAGCCTTTATGTATTCGAGGTTAACAGGAAACAGTGCCTTCCAACACCAGGAAACACCACCTAGCATAAGCACTCTCTTCCATGGCTAAGAAACAAACTAGGCTTCTCCATATCATCAAGGAGTCTCTCACACAGACACCCAATATGGAAGCTTTACTACTAAACAACCACAGAGCAAGAAAAATCCACCTCATACACCAAGGTTATACCGCTATCAACCAGGAGACACAGATCACAACAAAACAACATGATCAACTCCCTTTTCCATCTTCACCATCCTTCAAGCTGCGTGCTGTCTCCGAATATCACAAGACTTCCACTCACCAAAGGATCAATAAAACAGACGATTCCTCCAGATTTCTTCCAGCATAACAAACTGAGAAATCTTCACAGGAGAAATACCCAGAACCAACAACCAGAAGAAGGCTCTGATACCACTTGTAAGGAAAAGTTAGTGCATCTCAGAGTAACCTCCAAGAACAGTAGTGCCTTCGGTAACTTTAATTTCGATTAGGTTGCCAAGACATGTACAACTATGTCCTAAAGCGGAAACAAACACAGTTTATTTCCAACATTAATCCTTCTGAGAGAAGCACATGTTAAATTCAACAACAAACAACAACACAGATGAAAGATAAGACAAAAAACCAAAACACCAAGATTTATGTGGGGAAAACCCTTTCAGGTAAAAAACCCCACGCTCAAAAGTTTGAGCCATTGTATTATTCAGCAACAGAAAGTTACAATACAGTTTCAGGCTCATAGCCTTTTCAGAGATTACATCTTATTCATTTTGGATACAACCTGGTAGCAACTGATCAATCCGTCAAACCATACAACCTTCACACTGATACAATGCAGTGCAGATCAACATGAGAGAGATCAATCATGATCCATGATCAGAAGAGATTCCAGCAGAACCCTACTTCTCTCTTCTTCTCCTTTGGCCTCATGGCCTCGGCCTTTCAACCAGCCACTCGGCCCTCTCTCTTCGCTCTCTTGGTCTTCTTGCTTCTCTTGTTCTCACCGGCTCACTTCTACAGAACGTCCAATGCATATACATACGTTCTCAACAAGCTCTGTGAATCGGTTTGTTTCCAATTGTTGGATCACAACTATCGAATCATCCAGCTGAGCATTGTAGATGTTTCCATTTCCTTACATAGAAGATAATACATCCAGGTCACACCACGTAGGACAGTCTTCAAAACGGTCAAGGGCGTTCAACCTGTGTTGGGATGTCGGTGAGACACCAACTGTGTCTCCCCGATGCCAACACAACCAGCATTCGATATCGGCGTAGGTTCCAACAGTCGGCAAGACGATATAGCGAATGCCACAAGTCATACCGAAACCACCGACATCCATTGCATTCCTATCGGCAAGACATCATACCGATATTAATCACTTGTATCGCTATTCGGCAAGACCATCGCTAGTCGGTGAGAGGTCATACCGATGTTCACAAGTCACATCGACCTCGACTTTGCCATCGGCAAGACTACCGCAGTTTGCCAAGACTTCATACCGAAGTCTTCAAGTCATGTAGACGTGAGTATTCCATTCGGTGAGACAATCGTCTTTCGCCAAGACATCACACCGAGCTCTTCATGTTATACTGAAACATCCCAGTCGGCAAGACTTATCGCTATCGCTAGGAGATTACACCGAGCCCTTCAAGTCATACCGAAACATTCAGTCGGCAAGACTTCCCGCTATCGCCAAGAGGTCATAGCGAACACAACATGTCACCCTGAAGACCACTATCGGCGAGACATCAACAGTCGCTAAGAGGTTATACCAACATCAGGATTCCCATCAGCAAGCCAATCACTCTTCGCCAAGACATCATACCGATGCCTTCAAGTCATATTGAAGAGTCCAACCGTCGGCCAGACATTCCACATTCGCTGAGACTCATACCGAAGTCCTTATGTTTCTTCGATGACTCCATTCGCTAGGAGTCTCATCGAAAACACCCGATCACATGTGGCTTTGTCGGCCAGAATTACCGCTGTCGCCAAGAGGTCATAGCGAACCCCTTTCGTTACCCCGATGACTCCATATGTATATAGCTGTCGGCAAGACATCTCCCTGTCGCCAAGAATTCCTACCGAACCCTTATGTTACACCGAAGACTTCTTTCGCCACAGGTCTCCCCAACATCCGCTAGACACCAACCTGTCAGCCAAACATCTCCCAGTCACCAAGACTTCATATCGATAGGATCCAGTCATATCGATTACCACATCGGCCAGACAGACCAAAGGTCACGCCGATATCGGCAAGACTTCCTATCGTCGTTGAGACATCATTCCGATAATCCAAGGTTACGCCGAAGGTTTCAGATGCCGATCGCCAAGACATACAGGAGGTCACAGCGACAGTTCAGGATCTACTAGCAGATCGGCCAGACATCTCACTAGTCACAGCGACCATGCTTTCTCAGAGGTTTCAGCCTGTGAGATTGATGCAACAATTCCAACAATCTCCCACTTGACGAAGATCACACAGGCACCTCCAAAGCAACTAGGAACTAAGATCACACTAGCTCCACTAGTTCAGACCCCGCAGTACTCAAGACACCCAATCAACAAGATTCCACAGATTACAGTCCACTAGACAATCTGCACAAGAACCAGGCATCCAACTGCAACTCACTGTCCAACAAAGCAACCGATCACAGCCTTCCAGGAAACCACATAGACCTCAAACATGCTCTCATGCTCGATCAAGAATTTTGCACCAACATCCAAGATGTCCACCATTTAGGTAGCAATCCTTGTCATCTTCCAACATGCCACCTATGGAAGAAAGATACAAGCCAAGGTGAATAAGCACCATTCCAACGAACATAAGCAAAAGATCCCAGTGATATCATCAACAAGATACTGCTACCACTTCACTGTGCTCAAAATGCTATACAGAAGCAATATCAACTTCAAAGCTTCAAACAGAACACAACAGTGAAGTCATTCTCCAGAAACAAGACAAAACAACAGCAGCTAGAACAACAGTCAGATTGACTGCTTCCATCCAATTGATAAACCCATGCGATTGAAAATAGCACCCACAGCTCGTGCTATTCCATCCAATCTCACATACCTCAAAGGTATCAGCATTAGTAAACTCATGCTGCTCAAAACCAACCCATCAACAGCGAATGCAAGCTCCAAGTGCCAACCAGTCGAAGAAGACAAAACACAACAGGAACTCCCACTGTCCGAGTAATCTAAAGACATCACAAGTCTACCAATTTCAGCACATAGAGAATGTACCCATGTAGTACCAAGGAAATATCCACAATGACATGCCCAACCTGCAACAAACTGTTACAAGAAACATTTCTCTCACCACAAGTCTTCACAGTTCTCCCAAGTTCTCCACACGCAACAAACAATTGTAATGTGAAAACAAACATCCAAGAAGTAAACCGAGACTAGAGAGAGAAACTTTGCACAACATATTCCTGTAGAACATCCTCCTACAGACACTTCTAACTGCCAGCTGTGTCAAGAATGATATCCTTCTCATTCAGAAAGAAAATCAAACTACTTCATTCCCCATTTCAGGAAATTAGCCCATACATCATCTCCTGCCAATTCTCATTAGTAAAACACAAAAGCTCAAGGAGATAAACAAGTTGTACAACTTCCACTATGAATCCTCCAGAACCCATAAACAACAATTCAAGATCCATATCATGAAAGTGAACATAAAACACATCTGAAAAATATAATGGGCCAAATACCTTTCAGATAGACTGCCGAGCAGACCAAGAGTGGGAACGAGAATACTTCTTCAAGATATGCAAGTGATCATGACTAATCCAAGAGCAATCTCCTCATAGGTCTCTTATTGAACTCACGTTCAACCAAGGTGTAGGCTTCTCAGACTTTCTGCTAAAAGACTCCATCAAGAGTAACAATCAACAACTCCTCTCTCATAAGAGAAAGACAACCTCACCTTATTCTTCATGTATCCATGAGTACTAGCAACCGATCATCTCATGCTAAACTTCAATTGCAACTGCACTATCATGAAGTATCAAGCAAATAATCAAAGCACCCAATACACAAAGAATTACCAGACAACTGTCAAAGCTCCAAACATCTGAATCAGGAATTTATCATGACACCATGATCTACATATCCCCTTAGGAGATACCATGCTTCAAGTGACTTCACCATAGTCTCAAGTACAATGCACAATGCCAAAACTCCAGTGCACAAACAAGAGTATACTATGACATAAAGCAAACAGACTCAAAACCACCATCACCTGTCAAGTACCACCAACACCTTAGCCAAAGACTCCAAGCGTCCTCCATGGATCCAAGATGTTGCACATCTTCAAATAATGTCCATGCAAATGCGAAAGAACCCTTCTGCAGCAACAGGATCTAAGTGCTTCCCCAAGAAACATCTGCAACACTAAAGAAGACCATTCACCACCATGTGATGAACCCACAGTCACTGCTAAAGCTCCCACTGAAACGTGACACCCGAGCTCTCCAAGCATCATGACCACCTGCTTCAGGTTCCCATAACTGACTATTCAGGTACTCAACAATATCCATCCTCTCATCTCAAAGCAATCACACCAATGCACAAGTGACCACAAACAAGGCCAGTTAACAAGTCTTCACCAACAATGAATCAACCTCGTGGATAAAGACAATCCACATCCAAGTTATCTCACTGCAGCCAATGGGTAGCTAATCCATCAACCGCATAACTTGTAGATCACAAACATCAGACATGCAAACCCATCATCGCATTGGAAACTGCAACACTAAGATTTCAAAGAGAATAACCATGTAGACAACATGACTCAAACACTAGATCATGCCAGATCTGAATTGCCAATCATGTCCACAACGAGCATCATAATCAAGGAACTCACAAGTACCACCACAAGAATGTTGAGTGACAAATCACTTACCAACACCCCCATGCAGAGAAGAAAACACACCTCCTCAAACCATGCACAAAGCATGTATGCAGAACTGCATCTATCTCATCCAGCAACACCCCAAAAGTTAGGCTCTAGAAAATAGCTTAACAACAACTCCACATAACCACAAGTTTTGCTTAACCGTGTAAAACCTGCAAAACCACAAAGCCAAGCAAGTACAAATCATCCTTAAAAAGAAAACAGTAGTTCAGGAAATCCAGGCCCCTTTCAGGCCAAATCTAAACCACCAACATGTACATGCGTCCGAGAAAGAGAGAAAGGCTATTTCAGAAGCTTGCAAATCAGCTACTGATTAACTCCATAGCCTTTATGTATTCGAGGTTAACAGGAAACAGTGCCTTCCAACACCAGGAAACACCACCTAGCATAAGCACTCTCTTCCATGGCTAAGAAACAAACTAGGCTTCTCCATATCATCAAGGAGTCTCTCACACAGACACCCAATATGAAAGCTTTACTACTAAACAACCACGGAGCAAGAAAAATCCACCTCATACACCAAGGTTATACCGCTACCAACCAGGAGACACAGATCACAACAAAACAACATGATCAACTCCCTTTTCCATCTTCACCATCCTTCAAGCTGCGTGCTGTCTCCGAATATCACAAGACTTCCACTCACCAAAGGATCAATAAAACAGACGATTCCTCCAGATTTCTTCCAGCATAACAATCTGAGAAATCTTCACAGGAGAAATACCCAGAACCAACAACCAGAAGAAGGCTCTGATACCACTTGTAAGGAAAAGTTAGTGCATCTCAGAGTAACCTCCAAGAACAGTAGTGCCTTTGGTAACTTTAATTTCGATTAGGTTGCCAAGACATGTACAACTATGTCCTAAAGCGGAAACAGACAGTTTATTTCCAACATTAATCCTTCTGAGAGAAGCACATGTTAAATTCAACAACAAACAACAACACAAATGAAAGATAAGACAAAAAACCAGAACACCAAGATTTACGTGGGGAAAACCCTTTCGGGTAAAAACCCCTCTCAAAAGTTTGAGCCATTGTATTATTCAACAACAGAAAGTTACAATACAATTTCAGGCTCATAGCCTTTTCAGAGATTACATCTTGTTCATTCTGGATACAACCTGGTAGCAACTGATCAATCCATCAAACCATACAACCTTCGCACTGATACAATGCAGTGCAAATCAACATGAGAGAGATCAATCATGATCCATGATCAGAAGAGATTCCAGCAGAACCCTACTTCTCTCTTCTTCTCCTTTGGCCTCATGGCCTCGGCCTTTCAACCAGCCACTCGGCCCTCTCTCTTCGCTCTCTCGGTCTTCTTGCTTCTCTTGTTCTCACCGGCTCACTTCTACAGAACATCCAATGCATATACATACATTCTCAACAGGCTCTGTGAATTGGTTTGTTTCCAACTGTCGGATCACAACTATCGAATCATCTAGCTCAGCATCGTAGATGTTTCCACTTCCTTGCATAGAAGATAATACGTCCAGGTCACACCACGTAGGACAGTCTTCAAAACGGTCAAGGGCGTTCAACCTGTGTTGGCATGTCGGTGAGACACTAACTGTGTCTCCCCGATGCCAACACAGCCAACATTCGATATTGGCGTGGGTTCCAACAGTCGGCAAGACAATATAGCAAATGCCACAAGTCATACCGAAACCACCGACATCCATTGCATTCCTATCGGCAAGAGTTTCCTCATCAGCAAGACATCATACCGATATTCATCACTTGTATTGATATTCAGCAAGACCATCGCTAGTCGGTGAGAGGTCATACCGATGTTCACAAGTCACATCGACCTCGACTTTGCCATTGGCAAGACTACCGCAGTTCGCCAAGACTTCATATCGAAGTCTTCAAGTCATGTAGATGTGAGTATTCCATTCGGTGAGACAATCGTCTTTCGCCAAGACATCACACCGAGCTCTTCATGTTATACCGAAACATCCCAGTCGGCAAGACTTATCGCTATCGCCAGGAGATTACACCGAGCCCTTCAAGTCATACCAAAACATCCAGTCGGCAAGACTTACCGCTATCGCCAAGAGGTCATAGCGAACACAACATGTCACCCTGAAGACCACTATCGGCGAGACATCAACAGTCGCTGAGAGGTTATACCGACATCAGGATTCCCATCGGCAAGCCAATCACTCTTCGCCAAGACATCATACTGATGCCTTCAAGTCATATCGAAGAGTCCAACCATCGGCCAGACATTCCACATCCGCTGAGACTTCATACCGAAGTCCTTGTGTTTCTCCGATGACTCCATTCGCTAGGAGTCTCACCGTAAACACCCGATCACATGTGGTTTTGTCGGCCAGACTTACCGCTGTCGCCAAGAGGTCATAGCGAACCCCTTTCGTTACCCCAATGACTCCATATGTATATAGCTGTCGGCGAGACATCTCCCTGTCGCCAAGAGTTCCTACCGAACCCTTATGTTACACCGAAGACTTCTTTGTGCCGACATCCGCTAGACACCAACCTGTCGGCCAGACATCTCCCAATCGCCAAGACTTCATACCGATAGGAGCCATTCATACCGATTACCACATCGGCCAGACAGACCAAAGGTCACGTCGATATCGGCAAGACTTCCTATCGTCGCTGAGACATCATTTTGACAGTCCAAGGTTACGCCGAAGGTTTCAGATGCCGATTGCCAAGACATTCATGATCTACTAGCAGATCGGCCAGACATCTCACCAGTCACAGCGACCATGCTTTCTCAGAGGTTTCAGCTTGTGAGATTGAGGCAACTATTCCAACAATGAACACTCTCTCAATAAAAAGAGTTTTCGTTGATGATGATCTCATCTTTTGTTGTGAGTAGCTAGCAAGGTTTCTTAGTCCTTCTAATTCGAGTAGGATCTTAAAGTAGAATAAATTTCATTTCATGCAAGTAGTTAATGATTGTGGAACGTGGTCTTCAATTTGAGCAAACTTCATCTATCCATACCACTAGTGTGTTCGCTGATGGTGAATGCGCCTTGTGTGGTCAACTGGAATATCGTGTACTTAACTTCGATCATGATTTGTATGTTTATATGCATTGTTGTGATGGTATTTTCATGCTGAGTTGTGATCTGAACACCTTGAGCTACTCCTCTGAAGATTGCCCCGGTTCTGTGGAGGCTGTCCGAAGCGAGGCAAAGCAGAGCCTGGTTGAAGCTTGTGAGAATTGATCGCCATGTCCCACGCCTTAGAGTAGATTAGAGCCTTCTTAACCCTGCACCACTTTAAATTCAGTACTTTTTGGTTAGAATAGGAAACTCGTGCTTCATGGATAAATCTGTCGAATTGTGAAAACCCCTTCCTCTGCTGTTGAACAATTTCGTAAGTCCCCTTGAAATACCAGCAAATCACATTGAGCCAACTGAGACTATTCGCATTGAAGGAACCTTTGAGTTGAACGCACGAACTCTCTCGCAATCTTAGCGTGCTGGATACTTTGATCAAGAGAGAATAGGGTAGTCGTTGGCGACTTTATTCTGCGTTGGTGCGGTCACAAAAAACACATCAACACTCCACTAAAGTAACTTTATTTAATATTTTCTCCATCCATTTAATAAAGTCACTTTGATAATAAATTAATTAATTAAATATAAATCTCCAAAATATTATCTCAAGACAATTTAATATTTAATAAATTAAATTAATCTCTGCTGGAGATCATTTGGAAAACGGGGACATTACATACTTCCAGTTGTATCATTTCTTAGTTCAAGGAATCTAGTACATGGATTGGTTAGGGTTTACCTTCCACATTGAGTCTGTTGCCACTATTTTCTCAAGTAAGAGCTGCTAATAGCAACTAAGTATGAAATTCTTCTCTTCAGATTTGCCAGCATTAAGAAACTAGACATCTGGACATGGAGTTGGCACATAATGATCTTGTTCATGTTGAAGATAGAAAAATCTTACCCACATAAGTGAATCCTGATATTTATCATCTCACAGATGAATCAAATTTAGGACACCAAAAAACTGATTATGATTTGGAGCCATGTAAATGAGAAAGTAAGCATGAGAAGAAAAAAATTCTGAAAACTCAAGCACGGCAATGGTTTCAGAATTATCAACATCCTGCCTGGTGCATCATAAATCATGATGTTCATCATGATAAGCCCTTAAGAGGAAAAAATGTCAAAAAAATGCAGTACACTAAATTTGAATGTCTTTGATAAACTTCCATTTTTAATTGTTTATTTGTTGTACCCCAAAATTAAAATTTTCGTTACACTTAGATATTTTGAAGAAATGAGTAAAAGTCTTGTTAAATTAGTCAAAAAAGTCAAAATTTGGGTGTGCACATCTTGCATGAGGGGTCAAAACACAAAATTTTCAATTTATGATGATCTGGGTCTGCTCAGAGCAGCTTAACCTACAAAACCCAGATCTCAGTTTTTCATCCCTAAATTTTAGGAAAATTGTTTTTAGAAATTTTCTAAAATTACTAACATTTTCTGGGTTTTTCTGAGTTTCTTTAGAAATGGATACTGGCAAAACTTTCTAAAAATAGAATTTTGGTCCGATAGGGCCCGAACTGATTTTGATTGGCTAAAAATACGTTCGTATCAGGCTGGTGCAGTCATAATCTCAAAATAATCAGTATTTCCCTACTGGGTCTATTTTGCTTTTCAGAAGCATATCAGGAGCTCCGAGGTCATCAATGGAGGTCAGTCGGCTGCTAGGTGTCATATTCAACATTCAGAGCATTCAACAGAAGACAAGATGATGAACATGCGCGAAGAACGAGGAAGAAAATAAAAAATGATGAAAATTTTCCAACACTGCCAAACTTGGGCGCCCCAGGTAAGAAAGGGCGCCCACCTTTTTAAGACATCAGATGAAAAAATTAGGGTTTATGCCCCCAATCAAACTTGCTCAATTCTCTGTCAGCTTCGTAGCGAATCCAACGGCGTAGTCAACGGATCGTCCAGTCATCCAGAATTCGACACTAAACACAAGGTATTCAAACTGAAGACAGAATGGTAAGAAGTGTTGATGAAGTGGGCGCCCCTAGTGAAGAAGGGCGCCCAGCTTTTGGGATGGGCAAATACAGCAATTAGGGTTTGTCAAAGTGCTCAGTCTCTTCAGCTTTCGATCAGCTTCGACACGCTTGCCTTCATCAGATCATCCGACTGTCCAATCCCCAGCAGATTCAAATCAAAGTCGAAGGTACAAATCGAAGGTTTCAAGCTCTGAAGGAAGTCAAAGATAAAAATGGCTAAGTCTGACAAGATTGGGCGCCCCTGGTGAAGAAGGGCACCCAAATTTTTAGGGTATCAAATAGAGGAATTGGCAGACGAAGCTCTAACGTGATCTCTTCACAATCAATCCAGCTTTCCAACGAGATATCTAGCACGTTGATCGGAGGTCACAGTCGCCAGATATGAAGCATCGAACAGAGGGTCTGACGAGGGCTAAGAACCAAGATTCAGAAGCAAACACAAAAAGGTGGAATATAAGCTAAGTCTGGTGAACATGGGCGCCCCCAGCCAAGATGGGCGCCCAAACTTTTGAGGGCATAAAATTCATTGTTTGGCAAAATCTCTTCCAAAAGACCCCTCCTTATTCTTCGTCAGCTCCGTGATGAGCATAAACATCAGTCAATCTGATGCCCGAAGATCCAAATTCGACGAGATCATTTGTAGAAGAGGAGTCAAGAAATTTGAAGATCATAAAAATGACCAACTCTGGGTAAAATGGGTGCCCCTGGAAGGAAAAGGCTCCCATGAATTCGGAGGTCAAGATGAAGTCTTTCGCCAGAGACTTCTCTAGAACACTCTTCTTAGAATCAGTCTGGCTCCGCGATAAAACCATCAGCTCGCCCATCGGATCAGTCTGCAAACGGGAAATCGGAGGCGAAGTTCAGGGTCAAAATGAAGAAAAGTTGAAAATGCCAAAATTTTGGCTAACACTGGGTGAAGTGGGCGCCCCTGGTGAAGAAGGGCGCCCAACTTCTCATGCCTTAGAGAATTTTTCAAGATTTTCAAAATTGCAAGGAGAAAGAGGCGTCCAAGTTCAATGAAGAAGATTTTAGGGTTTCGGAAATAAAAGCAAAGAAAGCAAAACCTAATTCAAAGCCCTAAAGTCTATTTAACATCATTCTTTCATGTGATTTTCACTATTTTTGCAGGTGGCCTTCAAAGGAGAAAGTTGGAGCAGCAAGTTTGAAGAATTTTTGTGATTCAAGAATCCATAGTTGCTGGTTTTATGTCATATTTTTCAAATCAGCAGGCATAAACCTTTGCTTTTTCAGTTTTTTCATCCAAACGATCAAGTTTTTCAAGAAGACGGCCAAGGCATTCCATCTTTCAGTCATCTGGGTCTTTTTGTCTCAATCTTTTGAAGAATTTTTCAAGAACTTCATCAAGTTGCAGCAAGTGCTTTAATTTTGCATGTCAGTGAAATCATCAATGCATTCAGTTTTCAACCACCTGGGTCCTCTCCAATCAGTCTTCTGAAGAAAACCCATATCACAGCTTTTTCAAGAAAATTTCAAAACCTAGGGTTGGCTGCTTTTTCAATCAGCGATCAGGGTTTTGCAAATCTAATCAACTGGGTCCATTTCTAATTTTGTTTTGAACAAAACCCAAGTGCCAGCTTTTTCGGTGAAAATTTGAAGAAATTAGGGTTTGCTGCTTTTTTAGGGAAAATTCAAAATTTTCAAAAATGGACGATCTGGGTTGTCTTGCATCGAAATTCTGAGCAAAACCCATATCTCAGAAAAATTTCTCAAAAATTTGACCGTTGGAGCAAGAAAATCAGCATTCTAAAAATAGAAATCGCTCAAAACTTGTCAGAACCAAGGCGAGTTTACAGTCATTCTTCAAGTTTTCTAAAATGGAGTACACTCCTAATGTTTTCAAGAACGAATCAGCTCTTTATCATGATTACATCAAAACCGCTGAGACAAATGTGATGAGCCCTGTTGGCTCTCAACTCAAACCCCAATATTTCTTAAGTCTTTTTAGTGTTATTTAGTTTTTTAGAGAAAGTTTGATAGATAGAAGAGAAGGGGCGCAACATATAAAAGCTTATAAACTAAAATACAGAGCAATTTCCTACAGAACGGAAATGCAGAAGACGTTATTTTATTGAAACAATGAGATCATGAATGATAGACATACCAGAATGTTTCCAGTTTTTTTATTTAAAACAGTAAGCCAGCTCGCCAGCCAAGAATGCTGAAAACAGACAATAAAGGACGCCTGTGTAATGTCCCCATTTTTAGCACTACACCTTTCAGTGATTGATGGCCTATCCCCGGTGAGCTGTCGGCTAGCAGAAGCTCGAATCAGGGTTTCCAAACTTCTTAGAGGATGTTTTCGTCTTTTTGCTTAATCTACATTTGGAATTGTTGATTTTGGATTGCGGGTTCTTTCTGGGTTTTCAAAGAGCTTCGCATTGGTGGTTTCGGTTAGGCATTCTGAGCAATTACATGGATTTACTATTTTTAGTAAATTCTATTTTTAGCAGTTGACTTGTTGACTCCTAATCAGTAGGCTTCACTATGGCAGTTTGTTCAGATGGTATGGTTGAATTTGGCTTCTGATGCATTTCCATGGTGATATAAGATATTTTATATTATAATGTTATAATTTAACATTATAATTCCTTGTTCTAGCATCATGATTTATTGTCTTTAAAAGGGGGACATTGAAGGGTATTTTCACATGGAGAAAATATTTTAATATTTCTAAAGGCCAAATTTTAGCTAGCGGATTTGGACGCCAACTTTGAGGGAGATATTATTTTATTAAAAGATTTATTTTTGCACTTAAAAAGGGACGCCACTCTTGGAGAGAAAATGAAGTCAAATTCAAATTGGAAAAAGGGCGCACTTTCTAGAAGCATCTAGATATTCTCTACTAAGTCTATAAAAGAAGGCCTTCTCTCTTCATTTTATCATCTTATGACTTGAGTAATGTTATGCTGCCGAAATAGTATTGGGATTGCTTCGAGGAATGAATGCCTCCTAGCCTTGGCTCGACTTCTTGCTTGAAAGATAGCAACTAGTGGAGAGTTAGTTTGTAGTTGAGTGGATTTTGTAGTGAGATTTTTGCATTGTAGTAGTTATTTTGCATTTGTAGTTCAATTTCTAGCATGTTAATGAAGTTCTGGAGTTGCTGATTTAGTATAGCTGCATGTTGTATTTGCTCATAAGTCAAAAAATAAAAATATATTCGTTCTGGGTATTGGCTAGAACCATTTCTATGCCCTAGGCGCCCATTTGTGCAAATTTTGGTGATTTATAATGAAGAATCTGATTTTATCTTGTTGGTAGAACATTTCTAGAGGCTGTACCATTCTGTTCCGCCTGGCAAGTGTTTAGAAAAAAAAATACTTCAATTTGTCAGCTGTTTCTTTGTCTAGTCTTCATTGTCATCATCCTAGCATTCGTTTGCATCAAGTCTCATGTCATTCTGACAAGTATTGAGTGAGTTGTGAGCATTTTAGTGGATTTTAGGGTTGCTGGTTTTGCATTTAAAAGTGCAGATCTGATTTGATCAGAATCTTAAATCTGGTTTTTGAGAGAAGAAATCAGTTTGGTATTTCCATTAAGCAAGGAGAATTCTATATCTAAATGCTCGTTGAATTGTTCTAACTCTATGCTCTTGGCAGGCGAATTCTCTATCATATTGTAAGCTGACAGTAGTACTGGCAGCAGTTTTTAATCTTGCTTAATTATCTGATTTGTAATGCTCATCTTTACATTCTGTAATTGCCTTGTAATATCTTACATCTCCGCCCTATGGTAGCTCCTTTCCCATTCCGGGTTAGAAAGCACATTCTGGGTGTCGAGTTACTTTCCGCATTCTAGCTTATTTCCCTTAACCGCATTGTAATTCTTAGCATCTCCGTCATATGGTAGCTCCCATTCCATCTCGGTTTGGAAAGCACATTCTTGACGTCGAGTTATTTCAGCTTATTAGTGATAGGGATCCTCTGACCATATGATCGTCCTTCGCGGGCACATTCTTGGTTAGAGTTTTTGCATAAGCATTTCAATTCAGATCCTTTGACCAATGCTCACACCTTGCCCACATCAGGATCCTGGTGTACATTCTGGTTAGAGTTGCTTCAGCATCGTTTTGGTTTAGATCTAACCTTAACGGGTGCGTTTGTTTGTAAACTTGCAATTGAAAAAACGAAAAAATTTGGCTCAGAATATTTCAGCCTGGCCTCCAGATTTAGGTTCTCCTACCTCGAAATTGGATACAAGTCTCTGAAAATACTAGACGCCAAGGATGGAAGTCAAAAAGCAACCAAATGGAAGGCGTTTCAACCAAACCCTTCACACGCCTCTCTAGAATGCACAAATCCCAATGCAAGTCGTACGACCAAGAAAAGAATGAGTATTATCCCTGCTGGATGCCACTGAATCTGAAGAAGGCGCCACAAGGAAGAAACCCTTTCTTATTGCAATTAATAGTAAATCTCAATATAATACTCTGTCTGAATCATGTAGAACCTCTGAATGAAGCTCTCAACTGCACTGATTCGATTGATCTTTCACAATCTCAAGAGTGCTCAACACTGAAGAGGTATCGTTCTTCAATGGAAGATTGTTCAAACCCTGATCACAGGAGAATGCACAAGAAGAAGCACAAGGCAAAGTCAAAATTATCAAAAGGTGAGTTTCTCATTGCCAAAAATGCCCTTATATGCAAAAGGCACGAATTCCAAGAAAGATACGCCATTTCTCATATTTTAATCTTTTAAATTATATATAAGTCATTTCAATAGTATTTGACTTAAATACTTGGGTGCACTTTATCAATTTAGGTGACTAAAATATTAAATCACTTTTAGAGAATATTTAAGTGATTTAAAAATATAAAGTCAATTTGACTTTATAATAAAATATTAAGTTAATAAATAACTTAAATCACTCAAATAGGCATAACTTCCACAAAACTTCATAGAATCTTGTGCCGTCAGAAGCTGTCGACTCCTGCACTGCTAACACCTGTCGTGAACCAATCACTGGGCTCTGAAAACAAGAACGATCAAACTCTCCAGAAAGTGCCACTGACCCTCTAACCAATCCAGCTAGCCCACAAGGGTCCAATAAAGGGCTAACACACTGTTCCCGAGAACTGTCTAGAGAGGGGACATCACAACAACCTCAATCAACACCTCAATCAAGAACCTAGGACATTCTAACCAATCCAGCTAGCCTTGGAGAGAGCGGGCAACACCTCAATCAAGAACCTAGGACATTCTGGACTCCTAGCAGCAGCGTCAATTCCTATATCAGTTTAGAGCCTTGAGTTCGTAATCGCTTGCATTAAGCATTACAACACAGCTACTAGGGAGATCCAGTCAGCAGATGGCAGATTGATTTGCAGTCTAAAGCCTGATATGATCGAGAAGTGTTTTTCCATTCCCCCATGGCCTGAAAGCGTTACTCTCTCAAAGGGTGAATGTGAAAGGATATGGAATATGCATAAAGATAAATATAGTAAGAAGATTGCACAGAGGTGGATGAAAGAAAAACACAAGACCTTGCCAAAGAACGTTGGGCGAGGAGAGTTTAAGGACGAGATTGCCATCATCATCACTTTGCTCAACAGGGTCACTGGCTCAGAAGATGCCACCAAGTTTCAACCTTGGATGTTTTACGCCATACCCCACATCATGAAGAAAACCGAGTTCTATGATTGGCCTACTTTGATTAGTGACTGCCTACATCAGCAAATAACAGAATACTTCCAGTTTCATGTATTCCACATGGTGTCATACCTAGTCTACCTGGTGGCCTATCAAGGTCAATTCAGAGGGTTAAATGCCAAGGGATCATTGAGTGTACAACACATATATAACTAATATCCCCAATTGGAGTTCACGAAGTCGTTGCACCACTACAAAAGGGTGAACGAGGCCTTTCTAATGTACACAGTGCGGGACCTGGACAATGAGTTGCATGTCCGTATATCTTCAGTTGCCAGGGCAGCGATGGCGGAGTGGGCTGATTGGTTTATACAGTTTCCCACTTTCACCTATCTCAGGGTCTATGGCTATTCAGGTGCCCCGCTCATGTTGCCAAGGTACCCGTCAGATGAGGTCATCTTCATGGAGTTCTTGAGGCAGGCCCACGGTGTCCACACAGTCCTGAGGAACAGAAGGAAACCCTCCCTCCATTTTCCATTAGGGTTGGGAATTTATACATGCAAGACTACTACAAATGCCAAGACAATAGGAGAAGAGTTAGATAAATTTGGCCTCAAATCTTACAGCGAGAGACGATCATTTGACCCTCATGGTGTCTATGCTGGCCGATTGGAGAAGAACTATGATCATATAGCCACACTTGAAGATTTTTGGGCTGACTGTGTAGATGAGTTCGAGGTGCGGAGGCGTAGCTACAACAAGCTCTCTCTTCATCAAATGAAGGATTACTTAAATAAGGACATAGAAGGGCTATCAGATGATGATGAAGATGTGCTTCTCCCTATGTACACTCAGAAGCAAATCGAAGATCAACCTCTTCCACAGGTCAACTGGGCTAATAAGGAATCCCTTTCAGTCGAAGATAGGACAAGACAAGTCCTTGAGCATAGTAGGGTTTTCCTAATCCTTAAAAGGAAAAACTCCATTCCAGTAGCAGTGTCAGAACCCTGGTGGTTCTCTGAAACAAACCCTGATGTGTTTTGTGTTGTTTTTGCAATTTTTTCAATTTTTTGTGTTTTTGAGGTTTTCACAGGCAAAAGTAAAATTTGCGATTTTTCTAGAATTGCTTGATAAATTCATAAAAAATACATAAATGCATTAAATGTTTCAAAACTTGCTCAAGAATCAAGGCGCATCAATATATTCAATTTCCAGAGCATTTACAACGCCAAAACTGAAGGTAGGAAGCAATACACGAAATTTTTAAATAAAAACCTGGTATTTTAATGGCGGCTGCTGTAGCTGGTGATGGTACGGCCAGAAAATAATAAGAAACTCCTCCAGCTCGAATCTCAATGCAAATAACACAGAATACCAAGCGCCCCAATGTGGAATCACCAAATAACAGAGGATGAAGGCGTTTCCTCAGAAGATTGACAAGTACGGCCTGAAAGTACAGATGTACGGCCTGCAGGTACAGTACGGCCAGTCTGCAGCAATAAATGCAAGTACGGTTTCTTGAAATTCGTGCCTGAACTCAGATGAATGGAAATGAATGAAGTCGCCTCTGATGGAAGATGAATAATCTCTGCTGAATACTGATGAATCTCTGTCTGATTAAATGATTAAGCTCAATCTGTGACTTCTGGATGAAATCACCAAGTGCAATCTTCAGTTGGTATCTCACAGCCTCAGTATGCCTGATCTCTGAAGAGGTTACGTTCTCCAGAAACGATGTTTGCCAGAAACCCTAGGGTTTGCAAACTCCAAAGCTCAGATGCTCAGAAGACAAAATTGAATAATAAACAAGATAGTTCGATTTTGCCTTGGGAAGAACAATATATTCTTCTTTGAAAAGTTCGACCTAATTCTCCATTTAAAATAATCATTTAAATAAATGATTTAATTTTCACTTTGGACTTAGGAGAAAATTATTTAATTATTGGCGTCCACTTTTAATGAGCATTAAATACTCATTAAGTCATATTTTAATAATATAATATAAAGTATAATTAAATACTTTATAACTTAGCCAAATAATTAAATATTCTAATATTTCAATAAAGTGACTTTATTATAAAGTCAAATTATTAAATATTTAATAACTCAGTAATTACTCCTTATTTCTTCGTCAAATCAATCAACGACTGAACTGGGTCGAATCTGAGCTGATAAAGTGCACCAGGTGCCCTGCCCGAAATAGCAGCTTCCGCCTGACCTAACTTTCTAAAAATAGAAAGTTCTCTGAAAAGACTCTCTGGAAGATTCTGCGAAGGCCCAAACCTGACACACTGCAAACTGGAGCTAACTAACACTGAGCAACTGCCAAAATGGATCCTCTGAACACTCCTGTCAGCCTACGAGGATCAAATGATAGGCTAACCTCGTCACCAGCTGTGCTGACTAGGATGGGGACATGACAAGTAGAGCCACCAAGGACAATTCCCTCTTCTTCTAGAGCGCAGTCAAAAGGGAAGGGAAAAAGTTAGTCTCAAGATGGTGTCAAAGGTAGTAGATCCAATAAAAATGTAAGAAGAAGGTTAGACTTCTCAGGCATAGTCATACAGGAGCAGCCTACAGTTGATTCAGAAGCTCCTCCTGACGAGCCCGTACCTTCAGAATGAAGCAGAGGAGCCACCTTCAACACATGTTTCTGTACCTTTGACAGGTTCTTCATCGATTCACATTGACCTTGATATTGAAGATGATGAGGAAGTTACAATTGCACCTCCTAAGGAAAATAGTAAAGATACTACTTGTTGTGACCTTTTTCACACATCGCCCCATTCAAAATGGGGACCCCCTAATTTTTGCTCCGTTCCAGTCTTTTGGCTTGGGTTTTCTTCTCTCTCTCGCTCTGTCTCTTTTCTGATGTCCGCCTTTCAGGGGCAACGCCCGTCAGTGAGTTTAGATGTGAAATTGGCCAAGTCTGAAATTAGGGTTTCATCTTTCTTGGTCAGTTCAAGGTCGAATGAAGTCAATAAATTGAAAATTGGGCTTAACATTTGTGTTAGTGTGCTTCTAGCAGACTTCCAACCAAATTTCATCAAATTCTGAGGTACTTACTATTTTTAGTAAGTGCACAATTCAGGACAGTCCGTCAGCTATTTTGAGATTCCGACAGTCACACGGCATTCAGAGCATATCAGGCTATTCGCATGCAAAATTTGAGCGAAAACATACAACTTTCTATTTTTAGCAGTCCAACTTCCGACACGAATTTCAGGGTTCAGATGCAGAGTTTTTCTTTGCATGTTTGGATATTCCTTCTGGGTTTTTCGAGACCTTCGCGATGATATTACATGCAAAACGAGGCGACAACTTTCAGAGTTCAGCCTTCCGAGGCTATTTTTAGGGTTTGCATTTCAGGGTTTCTTTTGCATGTCGGGTGATTCCTGATGGGTTTTTTGAGAGCTTCGCGATGCTGTGACATGCAAACGAAGATACTCACTCAGTAAGGAACTTGCTATTTTTAGCAGGTGTGTCCCGGCAGCTGCTTCCCAGCAGTTCAGAATCACGAGCTGATCGCAGTGCCACAGAAACGAAGAGAAACAGAGATCATTTGATACGCATGCAAAGCGAATTAGGGTTTCTAGCTTCAGAACCCAAAAATAGGCGTAAAAAGTCAGAATTTTCGAAAACCGATGTAAACCACCGCGATCAGCATCCTTCAGGCTAACTGCTGGTAAAATTTCAAGGCAAACGGAGCACTTACTATTTATAGTAAGTCAATTTGGAAACTGGCTAAAAATAGTAAATCAAGCATGCGTTGATGTTGATAGTAAGGTCACGTGGTGAGGAGCGCCCCATTAAAATTTCAAATCAATCGGAGCAATGGAGCTATCAGAAGCAAGAGGTTACTATTTATAGTAAACCACCTTCGGAAACGAGCTAAAAATAGCAGGGTGACCAAAAGTGGCAATGTCGACAGGACAACGAGGTTATGATGATGCAGTGAGCAAAATTTCAAGTCGTTCCGGGCTTCAGAAGTGCAAAATTGAGAAGGCTTACTATAAATAGCAGGGCATGAATACTGGCGGAAAACGATAAAAAGGTTCTGAGTCTGGAACTTCATCCAGTTGCTATGGCAAAATGCGCCCAACTAGTGGGGAGGCAGGAAAATCTTAAGTTTGAGGCTCGTCCTTCACACAGGCCAAAATGCGCCTAATCTGGCAAGAAAGTCAAAGAAAGTCAACGTCATTCATCCTTCTGCCCAGCCTCAATGCGCCTTCAAGCTCATGCCAAACTCGAAAAATTCTAAGTATGGGTTTCATCCTGCTTAGGGGGTAAAATGCGCCCAAAGGTGATAAAAGTCAAAGATGTCAGAACCCTGGTGGTTCTCGATTCCAAAGCCTAACTGATATTTGGAGGTTTTTTGCAAGTTTTGTGATTTTTGTATTTTTTTGTGTTTTTAGGCAAATAATGAAATATGCGATTTTGCTAAGAAATGCAAAATAAATTCTAAATAAATTCAAGAACTCAAAATAAGCCTAGATCTCGATCAATAAAGGTAGACACTTCATTATATTTCACTTCCAGATGATTTACAAGAGCCAGATACGAAGTATGAAGGAAATACAAATTATTTGAATAAGAAAAACCTGGTTTCTTTAATGGCGGCTGCAGCTGATAGAAGGAAGTACGGCCAGAAATAGATAAGACTCTCCAAGCTCACAAATCAATGCCAAAATCCTCAGCAATCCAAAGCGCCCAATAAACAATCACCAGACTGTGAAGAAGGAAGACGTTTTTTCTCCAGAGACAATAAAAGTACGGCCCTTTGCTGACTGGTACGGCCTGGTACAACAAGTACTGAAATGGTACGGCACCTTGGGATTTGTGCCAGAACACTGATGAAAGACCTTTGCTTAAGTCGCCTTAACTGTCTAATGAATATCACTAGAAATCTCTGTCTGAATAGATGATTACGCCCAATCTGTGACCTCTGTATGAAATCACCAAGTGCAAGCTTCAGCTGGTATTGCACAACCTCAGTCTACCTAATCTCTGAAGAGTTTTCGTTCTTCAGAAACGATCGTCTGCCAGAAACCCTAGGGTTTGCAAACTCCAATGCTCAGAGCAATAAAGACAAAATTGAATAATAATCAAGATAGTTCGATTTTGCCTTAACTGGTAAATATATACTCCTTGAAGAATTTCGACCCAATCTCCTTTTAATTGATCATTTAAATAAATGATTTAATTTCGCACTTTTAACTTAGGAGAAATATTAATTATTGGCGTCCACTTTTTTTAATGAATATAAAATACTCATTAAGTCACATT